>OX382266.1:9799161-10221939 GCA_947507595.1 Pyralis farinalis | reverse complement strand
TAATAATAGGTGATGGCAATATGGTAATAAGTTACTGCAGCCAATGGACGCGATCATGGAAATTCACATAGTACATTTCTAGAATCAATTATAAGTAGACTTACTTAATTGTAGAAAACTAACCGTATGCTGTTAGGATTTAAGTCAGTTCTTAGGAAGTCTGGCAAAGGATCGATGATACTTTGGTCGTAATACTTATGAGCGGGCATCAAGTGGCCCACAGGCTCGCTTGCCTCACTATCATGAATGAATAATGTACCTAAATTACTATCAAATCTAGTGTAAAGACGGCAGTAAGTACTTTGAATAATTAACAATATTTAGTTCCAAAAATAACTTAGTTTTTACCATTTTCGCGTGTAGAGTTGTCAATTTTTTTTTGTGTGTCAGAACTGCCCCGTGAAACGCGAACTGTATCGATCTTAATCCAATTTAATTTCGTTAATCTGCCAACGATTGCCGTTTGTCACGGGCTAAATGATAGCGATACTTTAGAGCTGGCAGCCCGTTGATGGATGTGACGCAGATGCTACGGACTAGATAGGATTAACGGAGGATTTGTGATCATTTAAACCATGGGAAAATAAACACATATAACAATAATAAGTAAGTCGTGTCCACAGAGGCGCAATGAAAACAATTGTCTTTCATTTCATTACAGTAGATAATATAAATCGAATACATCTTCATCCATTACTATTCATAAATTAATGCGATTATACAAACACTTACACCGAACGTCAGAACTAACTAAGGTTAAAATTATACACTTGTCTTGTCTGTCTATGTCTTTATTTTGAATTTGCCGATTATCAAATTGTAAAACTTTACTGATACTTTGAAGATACCAATAATAAAAACTCTTTTAGATTCTTTTAGTTAGAAAACTTGAACTAAGCAATGGTATAGCAGCGACTTATTCCCAATCACAATCAAAATCTGGCTTAATATCAGGTCGTGTGGCGTATAAATTATTACATATTTATTTCTGGGTGAAGTATTACTGCCTCCTCATCTTCTAGTTGTCTTCCTTAATAATGAGATTCTTCACCTTTGATCATTCGCTTGAGAACAATGTAGTGTAGAACATAATAGTGAAATCGCAGATGATGATCCTGAGCTCCTTAGTTCCCTTCGAGCTTGTCAGAGTTTTTTAGTTTTTCTAGACTATCTTCACTTTCTCCGGCAATGTGGCCAAAGTACTCGTATTCAAAAAATATGCTAAGACATTATGGCAATTTTTTGCAAGTACATAGTTGGAGAATGTTACGTATCTACTCTACACGTGTATTATGGACATCGCGTTGTGATATGTGACGAAAAGTTAATTCTTTACGATAACCGTAAGCGAAACATGCAATGGCTGACCCCAAGTGAAACGCCACAACAGTGCCCCAAAGCAAAGCTTACCAATAAAAAGGTAATGGTAACTGTTTGGTGGTCCCTTCATGGCGTTATTCACTATAGCTTTTTCAGGTCTGATCAAGCAATAACAGTAGATGTTTACTGTTCCGAACTTCGAACAATGATAGCGAAACTGGTGAAAAAACTGGTAAATCGATCTTTACCATTATTATTATATATAATAACATATTAATATTTGGCAGAGCTGCGATAGCCAGCGGAGCCACATTACCCTCAAAATTGCCGTTTGGGGTAGACTGATGTCATCCAGCTAGCGTTTAGACGGTAATAGTGAGAAACTCCAAAATCGACACACTAATAGCTAACATATTGTAGTTTTGTATCCTTTAATTTGAAATTTAAATGTTCGTTGGTGAGGAAGAACGGTCCAAAATCGTTCCAATTAGAAAAAAAAACATATAGGAAAACGTATGGCCGGCCACTCTGCAGTGCAGAGTCTGCACTGCACTCCCATCAACAGAAAAAGTAACGCGCATAAAGCACTCGTCGCTAGATGTCATACAGGGTTCCATATATTTTAAAAAAATTAAAAATAAAATATTTAAATATTTTTTAAATTTAAAAAATATCAGCTCTGCCTACACAGCTTGCTGTTATTTACTAGTATTCATGATAAATATCTCACACGGCACGAGAAACCGTTGTAACTCTACAGGAACTGGAGTTAGAAACCATACGTCGTTCTCCGTACTCGCTAGACCTTGCTCCAACTGACTACCATTTTTTTCGTGATTTAGACAATTTTACTACGTGGTAACAAATTTGCTTCAAAAAGGGCAGCACAAAATACTTTCACACAGTTTGTCGAATCAGATCCCCAGATTTCTATCGCAAAGGCATAAATAAACTTCCGATTAGATGGCAGCAATGTATAGATAATGAGGGTAAATATTTTGATTAAATAAATATGTTACATCTTAGAAAAAAACGAGTTTTAATTTTTCTGTACAAATCGGCAATTTCATACTTTGACACCTAATAATTGCAGTAATTTCTCGTTGGTTATACCGTTTATATACGACTGGTTGTGATACCATTAAATGGATGACATTTTAAAAAGAGAAAAATACCAGGTGGTTACGCGCCAATTATCTATTACATTTCTGTCTGAATTAATCTAATGAAATATTTTTTTTATACTATGTCGGGAGGCATACAAGCATACGACCCACCTGATGTAACGCGGGTACCGTAGCCTATTAACGCTTGCGATATATTAATTATCATTCGCGCGATGCCTCCTCTGCTGCTTACACAGCAACTCCTTGGGAGCTTACTGGTGACCTCACTCACACGCAGGAACACAACAACCCTCTAGGGAGTTGTTACTTAGTTGCGGTTTTTTGTGAGGTGGAGGTACTTCCCCAGACGGGCTGCTTTGATGCGCCCTACCTCTCTTAAGAAATTTGATAGGTACATTTTGAAGTTTTAGTACAAAAAAGAGAAATAACGACATAAGTTGTGAAAACAATTTGTGATTTTTATTGAATTAATGCAGTGCCGGTGTACTAGTAGTAGTAAGTAGTACAAATTGGTTCAAGCCTTTGCAGTACGTGAATTTTGATGGGAAAGATGAAGCTCGCTTTGATCGACTACAATAGTTACTTACAGTAC
This sequence comes from Pyralis farinalis, assembly GCA_947507595.1. NCBI lineage: Eukaryota > Metazoa > Arthropoda > Insecta > Lepidoptera > Pyralidae > Pyralis > Pyralis farinalis. The sequence goes on along the minus strand of OX382266.1, from coordinate 10,218,900 downwards.
AAATAAATCGATGCCATTTTGAAAAAGGCATATCAGTAGTTACGACATTACTGAAGAATCATGAGTAGACCACTAAACAGTTTTAACCTATTGGAAAAAATCTGGATATACAAAAAAAGCTTGATAATAGATGCCAAACGAGTAATGAAGCATATACTCCTTTACGATTATGTATAGAAACGTAATGAAACCGAACCGTTTTTAAAAAGATTGGTGATGCAAAGTGGAACCTACGACAAGAATGTGCAAGAAAAATCATGGTAAAGGGGAGTCAAGCTCCACAGACTATAGCGAAACCCGGATAAACTCGCAATAAGGTGATGCTGCATGTATGGTAGGAATCGAAGGACATCGTTAATTATGAGCCGGGCAAAATCACCGATTCAGATTTCTACTGCCAACAGCTAAAGAGACTCAAGCGAGAAATAGAGAAAAAACGTCCGAAATTGATTAACAGAAAGGTGAGCGGTTTTTCATCATGACCACAGCAAATATTCTCAATATTTTTTGAGCGAGCTTCGTTGAGAAGTGTTAACGTGGTAACGCATTCACCATATAGCCCTGATCTTGCACTCTTAGAATTTCGCCGGTTTCGGTATCTTTAGAATTTTTTACGTAGTTTGATGTAACCTATTGTGTGTGCTTCCGCCACCAATTCGTGCATACAAGGACAAGTGATGAAAGTCCTCTCTTAAGACTGTCAACACTTGTCGCAGTTTTTTGATAAGAAGTCCCAAAATTTTTACAGCAATGGGTTATCTCAATATCTACAAATGACAATAAATTATGGAACAATATAACATACTATTTTGGCTTTTAAAAAAAATATATTATTTGCTTTATCTGAAACATAACTACTGCAATGTCAATAAAGATCAAAATTACGTAGATCTCTGATCTCTGACTCTTATTAAAACAGTTTCCTTAATATATAAACCGTCCAAAGTGCATCACATATGCTTAAAAGAAAAAGCCTTTTCTATTCTGGCGGCTTCAAATGAATTATCGGTAGAGTGTGTCATGGCTCCATTTGTCTGATTTTACAACTAAGAGCAAAACACGGTTAGCAGTCCGAATGTAATTCTTATTACGTAAGGCACAAGAACGGTACAAAGATCAAAGTGTCAAGCTTGACGTGCACTTAGCTGTATCTACGTATATCCAAAAATGTGAAAAGATTTGCACTGTACTATGGTGTATGCTAATCACACCTAGTGTTATAAGCAAATCAAATAAAAGAAAGAAAATGTAGCATCATAATGGGATATAATCTCACACAGTCAGAGGCGTGGCATCACGTACGGCTTAAAATATATTTTCTCCAACATATTGTTTGTGACACTTCATCATTATAAATAACATACGGAGTGCGTGTTTGGCATCGATCAAGCGAGGCTTACGACACAGTATTAAGTCGCTCGTCTCAATATCTGAAATTGTCGAGTGTAAACACAGACGCTGACATTTGGCGGCAGCCCCCGCCCTCCTCAACCTGAGCTGGCTTTACAAACAAACCACCATGCGCCGCCGCCGCCGCTCCCTAATAAAATGCCCAAATATTTTTTATCTTTTTGTAATATTAATCACCTCGGTTCTATTTCCAGTTTAAATCAACGTTTACTTAACCCTGTGTAACCTTTTATTATTTTCATTTCAAACCTACAATCCGCCAGATGTGAATCGCGCATAAATTGCTCTGCAATTTTCCGGGGACCTTATTCACAGGTAGGATTCACAGATTACTGTGAAATCAGGAAAATCAGGAAATTGTTATAATGTTTCTGTAAGTAGTTACATATTCAGTTGGGATGCATTTTGTGAAATACTGCTATTCATTATCCAGTGTCTCGTTGGCTAATCGTCAAGATACACCACGTCCATTTATACACCTAATTGTTACGAACTTTTTATTATGTTACATTTGTACTCAACGAACTCTACGTATCAAAGACGATGATATCTCTACGAACTTAAGTTCTTCGTTAATTATAAGCAAGTAGTTTTAGTAGTATAAGTTGGACAACTTAAAATAAACACAATTCAGCAATGTTAAAGATATTTAAGATTTCTTATTACATTCTATCTTTAAATTTACGTACCTACACGTACGTTAGGTACGTTTAAAGATAGACGACTATCTTGTATCAAAATAGTATTACTCGTCTTAATTCACTTTTTTTATGGTATAACTGATATAAAATCATACCAGAGTGCGGTTGTCTGTTTCCCAAATAGGGCGTTTCAAGGTTTAGACAGCCACCCTAAACATCTCCCACACAAAAATGAAATCGTGGGTTCGATTCCACAAGATACACAGTGTACAACTGGACATGCCTTTCCTTAGTACGGGTGTTATTGCTCGATAGTGCCACGGGAAATTAAATTTCCTGTGACACTACTAGCATCAAAGTAGTATTATGGGAGATTTAATTTTCTCCATGACACTACTGCTGTTCTAAAATACAAGCCTAGGCTCAAGTTAGGCTCCAGATCTCCCACAAATTGCATACTAGTGGTAAAAATATTACATTCTCACTTGTTTAGTTTGTAAGGAAATGGAATTTGTGGAGATAAAATAAACTATATAAACTACTGGTAGTGCCACGCAGTAGTGCCTAGGGAAATAAAGGGTTTTGTATGTAGCATGTACAACATATGCCTATCGTGCCTTTTTTGTAATTTTCTCCATGTATAATAATTTTTATTGGGTTTTTTCTTTTTCGGAGCGTTATCCCGTTTCCTAATCCTGGATTGGCGGGATCTAAAGCCTAAGGAATTGACGAAGATACTTATTTTTACGTAGAGTGCCTGCAGTCAGACGTCCACAATCCCACAACTTTCTTAGGTTAGATTATACGTATTTCACGTCGTTTATATGTTTAAAAAGTATTTATGTGTATCAGTTATAGTAAAGTAGCGCCCTAAAGTTGTACCCTAAGTAGGTACTAAATATTGAAATCTTACGAGGATCTTACATAGTAAGCATAATTTGACGTGTATGATTTTGCACACAAGTTTCTAAGGCGTAAATAATCAATTTGTGGCAATAACAAAATATCGGTAAATTTATACCACTTTCAAAAATGCGAATATGCCGGAAACAATGATCTTCATGGTGGGAAACTTCTCTAAGTTGCACCTTTCACTAAACAGTCATGTTCATGTAACTTCAATAAGTATAAACCGTTTCGCTCTACGTCTCGATGATAATAGCAAATGGCGGAGGCTGAATATCGTAATGGCTACAGTAATATCCATGTACACACATTGTGGAGATAATCCAATATGCAACAAGATTTTCTCTATTTTCTTTATAAATTTTTTCAACGATTTTTGTTTTGTTTTCAGTTTCAGAACAACCTATTGAAGTCATTGTGAAGGCATTTTAAGATGAATATTTAATTAAATTGGACAAAACGAAAACGAATACCGTTCATTGTACAAACAAAATAAATATTCGAGAGTTCGTCGACGAACTCGTCAATAGCTGTCGATTTTCCAGCGGTTGTCGTCAAGTACGAGGAATATTCTCGTGCTACATTCCGTGTCAATCTACTACGCTAGTTGTGCTACGTCTCAGCATGATTTTCGTGTCACGCCGGAACTGTATGCGATAATGATAATGACGATTATTGGCCAAACCGGGCGAATCACATGTTAAGTGTCCAGGGTAACTGAGTAATCGCAGTGCTGTGGCGCTGGATAATGGCTAATCAACTGGATGGCCAAACGACCTCGTACTTGATTCACAGAAATATCACAGTGAAGCTGTGCTTCCGGTACCAATTGGTTCATTCGAACTAGCGCCGGCCGGTACCCAACTACTACCGCTAGTAGATGCATGCCGCTAGAATAACATGGAATGCTTCCAATGACTAATATCTACAGCGCTTGAAGATGCCTCGTGGAGAGGCGAAATACATGTTGCAGCGACGACCAAAGTAGCCAGAGCAGTAACGATGCCGGGTGCATGCGATTTATGTTCCAGATGACGGGCATTCGCAGAGAGGACCGCAGCAACCGAGGCAGAGACTACCGGAGCAGCCAAAACTGTGTCATGATGTTGGCTTTTGAAAAAGGACAACCTGATATGAATGACGGCCATCTATCTGTCGTGCGACCAGTAAGCCGATTCTACAAAAAACCTGCATTTACATGTTTACGCTTGTAGAAACACGTATTCTATTAAAATATTCTGCACTGCAGCGGTTGCGTGGCTGTGCTGTAACTGCGCTGCGAATGTGCGTCGGCAAATAATCTATCACTGGTCATGTTCCAGGCTAAATCCTTAAGACAAGTATAAATTTTAATAAATGTTGTCTAAGGCCCCATTTCCCTTGGTTGCCGGCGTGGAGGTATTTTAATATGAAAAGATAGGGTTGCTTCGTATATTTCCACAAGCATCTCCCAAAACAAAACAAACATTTCGTAATATAAATCACGTCTTCAGAAAATTAATTTCATTCCGTAAAAGACGCTTAAGGCATAGAAATGGAAAAATATTTTTTTATTGTACAACGTCGGGAGTTATGCAAGCCTACGGTCCACCTGCTGTAAAGTGGACACGCTTGCCATACCTAAAGTATCGCTCGCGCGATGCCAGCTCTGCTGCTAAGAAAGTAACTTCTTAGAAGCTTACTGGTATCCTCACGCATTTGTAGGAAGACAACAGCCCTCCAAGGAGTTGTTATTTGCTGCGGTATTCTGTAAGGTGGAGGTACTTCCCCAGAAGGGCTGCTTTGATACACCCTACCTCTCTTAAACCACCCACAACAAGACAAATAGTCATTTTCATGTACAAATGTTTGTTCTGTGGGGAAATCGAACCCACGCTTTGATATTAAAGTAGAATTACCAATAATTTTGCCACCGGGCTCGTCAGATTTTATCAAAACACGACTTTAATGTAGTAAACATGCAGCTACCGCAGCTGCAGTCCCAGTTTTTTTTTAACATAAGAGCAAGTCATTTACCATAGCACTGCTGCTACGTCGCTGCTGCCGTTTGTTCCCAACGAGTAACACCTGCAGCTGTCACACTGTCACTATATTTCAAAAAAGTCCCAACGTCTCATACTGTAACTAAATGGGAATATTTTTGTACTAATTCCGAACGCGTCACACCCCGAAAGCAGGGGCGTGACTCGTTGCCAAAAATATATTTCCATCCAGTAACAATGTTACATGTTGGCAGCTACTTTTTTCTCAAACTTAACACGGTTAATTAAAAAAGAATACTATTAATTCTTGCAAGAAATAGTTCGTCGTTCATTTTAATATTACTATCGATGTTGTCAGGTTAATATAATGTTAATGAAAGTAAAGATTAAATAGGTTTAATTACCAAATTAATAAATCAATAGCGTGAAATAAAAATAACAGTGATAAACACACCACGGTAAAAAGCAATTTAGAGATATTTGAAAGTGAAAAGTTGTACTAAGTATCAACTATGTTTAAGTGTGACAATAAATAGTCAGTACATAGTGTAAACAATATTGGTAAATTCAGAATTATAAATAATGTCACAGAATAAAAATAAAGACTAGGCGTAAAAATCAACTCTTCTTCGTAATGTTATGCCGTTGGGACTTGTTTGAAATATTTTTCCAACGAATCACAGTGTGACAGCTGAAGGTGTTACTCGTTGGGAACAAACGGCTGCTGCTAGTTCACATACCGGAATAACGAAACAACAAAATATGCATATTTTGACACACGCCGCGGCATTTCCAGTGATCTCGTTTATAATACATACGTTCAACATTAGTTATAAAAACAAATTATGCTATTCAATAAAAATATAGTGATCACTACATGACAGTATAATTTTTGATTCCACAATATCCCTTACTTATCTCTCACTTTTTTCAAAATCTGTCAAATATAGAATCTGCCAAATGTAGAATCTGTCAAATATAGAATCTGTCAAATGTAGAATCTGTCAATACTAGAATATGATGTCAAAAGAAGAATCTGTCAAATGTCGACTAAACGACGCCGCGCACCAGTGCTTTTGCGGTTTCTTAGTAGGATTGGCCTACTGGATAAATGATAAGCTCGATGCTCCAGCGAGCTTCATACTTAATCCACTAGAACATCATGCCGAAGCTGTCGCAAGTTGCCAGATTTTAGATATTTGACCAACCTGGTAACAAATGAGGGCCATCCGTCCATCGTGAGACCATGAGAAGTGTGTTACGGGTGTGCTGCGGTCATTGATTAGTTCGATGCTCCAGCGACCCTCGTACTTGATCCAGACGAAGATTACGCCCGAGCTGTCGCATGACGCTAGCTTCTGGTACGGTTCGTTCCACTTCACCAGTATTACCTGCGATAATAAGACCAGTCCATTAACGACATTTACATAAGCTTTCAACTTTTATACAACGCTATATAGGTTTTTATCTATAATGACTATTAATATATATTTTATATATATTTTTGACGAACTCGGTAGCGCAGTGGTGAAACGCGCTGTTACGTAACTTTCACACCAACACTCGTGGGTTCGATTCCCACATAGTACAAACATTTGTGTGCATGAACATGTCTGTTTGTTTTTTGGGTCTGGGTATTTGTAAAAAAAATGTATTTACGTATGTTTATCAGTTGTCTAGTACCCATAACACAAGCTTCGCTTACTTTGGCGCTGTGTAATTTGTCTGACAATATTTATTTATATATTCATCGTTCGTGCTACCCAAGGGTTGCCAACATCTTTAAAAGCAGATGGTGTGGTGGAGTCCCTACCGATGTTTTCCTAGGACTACAGCATGGGTTTCTTCAAAAATGCGTAAAAAGGGTTTTCACAGGGCCCATTCGATTGACACCCCTGGTATTACATATGTCTATATTTACGATAATTGCTCACTCTCAGGCGGACCGTATGCTTGTTTGGCACCTTATTGATACACCTATATGGGCGCTCCACTCATCTTGAATTTTAAGTCATTAAAGCACAAATTTGTTGATATATGTACCTATATCTTAATTAAGTAATTTAAATTACTACATCATCTGTGGCAGCGAAAACATGACGGTTTCGCATTTCGCACATATATAATGGAAGTTTCAATTTGAGCTAAACTTAAAAAAAAAAAATTTTGCACAGGGGATAAAGAACCAGCCAGACCTTCGGTCCCTGGTTCGAATCCTGGTGTGAGCAGGTATTACTAAATTCGTCTTTTCGGTTTTATGTACACATTTGTAATTATCACTTGCTGGGAAACCATCGTGGGTACCCCAAGCCAACCCAAATATATTTTGAAAGATATATAACTTAACCTAAGAAAGATCTGATTTTCCCTGTAGGTCTTGGAAGTCTGATAATAGTCGCTCCATGTCAAAATCAGTATCATTGCCAAATCCTTGGGCTTGGGTAGCAGACCCCGTGAACCCTAATGGATTAGTAAATGGATAACGAACAAAGAATAAGAAAGATTTTGTTGAGTGAGTTTTGTGATTTACACAATGTTTGAGAATTTCAGTAGTGAAAATAAGTTATGATCCAAGACATTTACATTATCTGTGAAGATGTAAGATTAAAAAAAAAATGCCAATATTATTATTTACTACGACGTTAGTCTTATTAAGATTGCCGCCTATAAAACAATAATATGACCATATCTTTATCTGACCTTATAAACACCATGGAGGAACAGATCAAACATACGTTTATTGTTTGCTTTTAAAATCGTTTTTGCTGAATGTATTTACAACTTTTACGATAAGAATATAAATATGAAGCTCCTGAGGATTTGCTGTGTCCACAGCGAGGGTCAAAACGCGTGAGCGATACTCCTTGCATTGCTAGCTTCCATAGGATACAGTAACACTAGACATCAGGCCTTATAAATATGCTTTCCGACGAAGTATAAAAAGAAATCATTTTTTCACGATATCATGAAGTACTGGTACATTTTATGATATTGTGAAAAAATGGTTTTCTTTTTATATTTCATAACACATTGATTAGACAATTTATTAAAAGCAGAAAATCATCATTTCAAATTGCTGAACACACAACAGAACAAAAATTAGATCAAGATCGGTGTCACACACTGAGATGTCATAGTACGTGTAATTATGTTGACGTTTAAATATTTTGAGATTGCATTTAATGTCACAATAAGCGAATTCTGAAATAAAAAACAATAGCATTTTAATCTTTGGATTGACAATCTTTATCTGGAAATTGACTTAGATTAGATTATATGGACAAGTGATTAGATGACTGCATTATGAAGGCCTACGGCCCGCTTTGCGTGCCAGTGTTGAGGCAACAAGTTTGCAAATAAAAATAATTCATATTAATTTATATACATATTCATGTTATAAAACATGATCTTAATAGTTTTAAACATGAACCCCGCATAAAGATTACAGTATGTAATTTATGCTTATAATAATAATTATGAACTACGATTTATTATTAGAATTTCAAACTTATATAACATGTCATTAACGTTAATTGGAAAATCAATTAGAACTTAAATTTAAAAACTTATCAATGTCATGGCGTGCCATTGAAGAATTCTTCAAGTTCATTTCGCGGTTAATAATTATTTTATTAAGTTTTCAAACTTAATAAGGCTTTACTTGGGTTATGATCAATTGATATCTGGTCGCAAGTTTTGAGCTAGAGAATGTGTTGGTGGTTACTGTTTGGTGGTCTCTTCATGGCGTTATTCACTATAGATTTTTTAGATCTGGTCAACCAATAACAGCCGATGTTTACATGCCGCGAGTGAAAATTAGGATAAATTAGGTTTAGGAATACACGTAGGTAGTATAAATTAATATGTAAAATAAAATTTAAATTTCGGTTAACAGCAGTGAAATGAAATAACGCGAGTGAAAATTACTTATCCTAGACCATTCAATTATCAATTAAATCAATCGTAGACCAATTCATTACCAAATAAAACAATCGCAGATGGAATTGCTAGCTATCTATCAACTAGTAAAGTATTATTTAAATTAATTAAAAAGCAAATTATGAAAATAGTCATTCGATGATCAAATTAAAATTCTAATAGGATATGGGGGCTGGGAAAAAATTGTACGTGTACTTCTTCAAAGATCAAGGTCGTATGATTTTTCTTTCTTCTTTTTCATCAATTTATTTTGTTGTTTTATGTGAATATTTGAAATATTTTGTATTTGTTCATGTGTGTATAAACGGAATAACGTTCGTTTGAATCTGATTTTATTGGTTTTCGTGAACGTTAATTAGACTTCGTTTTTCTTTGATAACTTAGCTTGATTCAGATAATGTAAACAATGGTTTGAATCAGGAAACCACAGTTATAGGTAGTCTAATTTTGTCGTGTAGGGATTTCTTTATAACTTGAGCGTCATGTCTTTGAAAAGTAAGGCTTAATAAAAGAGAAACAATACACTAATGAAATTACACATGTTGAAACATAGGTACAATTTAAGATAATTAGAAATTTAAATTCACCCTTAACTATGGCCAATAATACTATTGTAATAATTTGTACGTTTCAACTATAATTATTGGACGCAACATGTGCCGAACTTCGAACAATGATGGCGAAACTGGCAGTGAAACAGCCCCGACTCGGGAATGATCTTCACCATTATTGATCCATGATAACGCAAAGACCTCACAATGCACGAGAAACAGTTGTAACTCTACAGGAGCTGCAGTTAGAAACCATACGTCAGCCTCCGTACCATTTTTTTCGTGATTTGGACAATTATCTACGTGGTAAAAAATTTTCTTCCCAGGAGGCAGTACGAAATGTTTACACACAGTTTGTCGAATCTAGATCACCAGAGTTCTATCGCAAAGGCATAAATAAATTTCCGATTAGAAGTTAGCAATGTATAGATAATGACGGTAAATATTTTGATTAAATAAATATGTTATATCTTGAAAAAAACGAGTTTTAATTTTTCAGTATAAATCGGTAACTTGATACTTTAACCCCTAATATTATAAATTGAATTTAAAAAAAATATCATTTACCTACAGAAGTTTCACTTATTGCGCGTGTACATGTAACGTATTCTTCATCGATCGCACTCTTTTTTATTTTGGGTATTGTTAGTGATTTTTGCAAATAAATATTTCTTTCTTTCTTTTCTTACAAATGAACTGTTTCGGCGGCGTCGGCAGTTCACCTACATTGGAAATAAAAGTCTTTAAAACTAAATATATGAAAGCGTGTAAAGTATAATATTTAGATGTAAATAACACACCTACTAAATAACAAATAATATTAGCAGGAAAGTAAAGTCTGATAATAAAAAGAAAAATATTTTAATTAAACTATGAAAATACCTACATGAGTTAGTAATAATAAAATATTTTTACAAATTCGCATACTGTGCCAGCATCCCTGAATTGTAGGGTGGTTAGGTGAAAATGAGACGAGTAAATTAAAATACCTGCGCCATTGTAAACTCGGTATTTAATATTTTCTTATTTCCGTTACACGAGCTCTCGATAGGTACACTAGACTACAGGGAGAGCTTGAATATACAGATACGTGTCGAAACCATATTAATTTAAGCAATATTAAAATATTTTTAATACAAATTCTCACACATCAGTGACAGTACACTATAGTAGTACACTAGTAAAACGTTTTCATACTAGCGCTTCATTGTACACTCACAGAAGCGCACCCGTATCGTACGCGACAATACACAACACACTATGTGTAAGGCTGCGCTGCACTGTAGTACATGCACCACCTGTATTTGACTGCTTAACAAATTCTCGATCAAACACCGAACTATCATTTTTTCTTCACGTTTTTTTTACGGAACGGGCCCACCACTCATACCCACCACTGTGTCTCCTGTGTAGCCAGAAATCAACAGCGGCGACCACCAAAAGACACTTCGCTACCAATTTGATCATGGAAGGTAAGTCTTGGCCTTCCTCGTCTCCTACATCCTTCCACTTTTGCATTGTATAGGTATCTGCTTCGTCATTCTTTCATCCTGCATTCTTTCTACATATCCGAACCAACGGCGCATGCCTCTTCTTATTTTAACACCGTCGCTCTCTTTCAGACCAACTCTGCTTCTAACCTCATCATTGCGAATACGGTCTACGAGCGTTACGCCACAATTTTTGCGCAACGCTCGCATTTCAACCGCGTTTATCCTACTTTCATGCTCTCTGTGCCATACCCAGCGCTCGCTTCCATAAGTAAGCGTTGGGACCAGCACTGCATTGTGTATAGCCAGCTGCGCCTTCTGGCTCAGGTTTTTACTGCCAAGAAATTTTCCCAACGCTCCATTCACACTATTCCCAGCACTCACTCGCTTTTCCACATCTGCAGTGCACCTTCAATCCCTGCTGAAAGCGCATCCAAGATATACAAACCCATCCACTTATTCCAACACTTCATCATCTACCGTAATCCTTACACTGGTTCTGGTTTCTTCTCTTTCAAATACCATTATCTTTGTTTTCTTCGCATTCAATAGTAAGCCTTCCTTCATACATTCGTCTTTCATCATTGTGACTAGTGTTTGCAGTTCAGATGGTGTTTCTGCTAATAGGACGGCATCATCTGCATACAGCAGACAGTTCACCACTAGGTCATCCATGCGTAATCCTACATTCGTCGATCTTACTTTCTGTAGACAGCTATCGAGGTACAGAATAAACAGCCTAGCAGATAACATGCAACCCTGTTTGACACCAATTTGGACATCAAACCAGGGTGACATGTTGCCATCTATTCGCACACATGCTGAGCAATCCTTGTAGGTGGACTGCACAGCACGGAGCAGTAAGCCGTCAATCCCATAATCTCGGCAATATCACCACAGTTCCTTTCGCATGAGAAGTCATTTGATAGGGTTATCAAATGCCTTCTCAAGAGCCACAAAACCGCAGAAAACCTTCTGGTCTATGGCCAGATGCTTCTCTACGATATTGCGGAGCGAGAAAACTTGATCCGTACATCCCTTTCCATTTCGGAATCCTCCCTGTGCCTCCCACAGCATTTCGTCAGTTTCACCCTCATTCTCCTTTCAATTATATTTTCATATACTTTTGCTGCAAAGCTGATCAAACTGATGGCCCTATAGCTGGCGCAGTCCATGCGTGATCCCTTGTCTTTATACAATGGTACGATGACTGCGCGTCCCCAGTCCATTGGGTCCCTTCCAGTTCTCCAGCATAGGTTGCATAAGTACCAGAAGGCGTCCCGGACGTAAGTGCCACCTAATTTGATCATCTCAGCTGTGATCATAGCAATTCCTGCAGACTTTCTATTTTTGAAACTTCGTTTCGACCATTCTATCTCATCTATAGTTATACCTTCATCGGACGCCGTCAACGTGGAGTGAGCATCAGACTCACTCTCATTGTCGGCGTCCGAGGCATATTCATACATTTCTTCAAAATATTCACTCCACCGTTCTAACACTTCCTGAGTGTTTGCAAGAATGATACCAGCTTTAGACTTTATCTTATCCATTCTGGATGCCGACGACCACTCCGAGACTTCTTTACCTCTCTCCAAAAGAGTTTGGTATTTGCCTCGAAGTTTTTCGTCAGCCTCTCTTCCTCATTCATAATTTGTCTTTCACGCTTCTCTTTCACTAAAGCCTTGGTTTCATTCTTGCATAAACGGTACATTTCTTTCTTCTTCTCTCTCATATTTTCATTTAAGGGCAAAGATGATACGTAATCCAGCCACGCTTTCCTCTTTCTTGCTACGGAGGATTCAGCCTTCGCAACCCACCAGGCATCTGCTTTCAATGTTTTATGCCTCTTTGCGCATCCACATGCTTCTTTTACACCATCCACCATACTTTCTTTAAGAACTTTCCAGCCATCATCCACATCTGTGTCGGAAAGATTTGCAAGCTTACCAGATGTACATACATTCTCCATACACTTTCATCTTGCAATTTTTCACTCCATATCCTTTCATGATCTCCGAAAGGGATACGCACTCGCCAATGCCTCCACTTCTTGGAAAGTCCCACAAACCGGCTTACCACCAGGTAGTGGTCCGTTTCAAGAGTAGGACCTCTAAAGGCTCTTGTAGCCATTATAGTATTTCGGAGACGTCTATCAATTATAATCAAATCAATTACACTGTTTTGGTCATTCCGTCTCCATGTATACGTGTGAATATCCTTGTGACGAAATAAAGTATTCGACACGAGATTTCGTTCCATACATAAATCTAGTATTGACATACCTGCTTCGTTCACTCTCTTATCTCCATAGGGACCAAGAGCAGCTTCATAGCCGTCTCGTTTGGTCCCAACCCATCCATTCAAATCTCCACCCATAATCACTCTTTCATTTCCTTCAGCTAAATCCAGAACATCCCCCACAGACTCCCAAAACTTCTCTAGTTCTTGGGCACACGCTGAGCTTACGGGAGCGTATGCTGCAACCAGAAATACTCGCGTGATGCCCAGTTTTATACGAACCCAGAGAAATCTAGGCCCTACTAAACAGTAATCTTTCACACCAGAGGCTAAGCGAGCTCGTTCATCTTATCACCCAATCCACCTCTCACATTCCACGTGCCTAGGCAGCACTCGGCTCTCTTCGACCCGCCGAAATTAGTGCTGCGTGGTGGGTGGCGGCCCCCACCGCCGCGTGCACCTATTTTCGCACCGACGGGGGCGGATCGGTGCGCGTCGCTTCCGGGGGACGCCCTAACCCGCATCGGACCTAAATTGTGAGTAGTAACCTAACACATCGATTCCAATAATATAGATTGCAGAACCGCCAAAAGGCCTGGTAATTCTTCCTTGTTGGCACCAAGTCGGAATAGTATACTACCCCTGATGTGACATACAAGGAATTTAACATATTGTCTTGCTCCCGACAACAGAGATCGCACTCCCGGAGAACATGATGTGCTGTTTGCTCGAATTCGTGATTTGTCGTAGAACACTCACATAAAGGCGATGACACAAGTCTAAACGAAAAGAGCTTCGCCCTAAAGTTTCCATGCCCAGGTAAAAATTGCGCAACGGGATGATCGACTTCTAACCACTCTTTTTTAATCTGTCTCGCACTGATTAAAAGAACAGATACAAGTGGCGTCCTTTAGTAGAAGTTTCCCATCTTTCTTGCCATTCAGACAGTAAAGTTTCAAGTATTTCGTCAATTGGTTTGAACAATCTAAGTATTTTGTTATGATCGCGGTGTTTTAGAAAGTCAGGGTGCATATTTTTAGCGGTGTAGTACATTGAAACGCGTCGTTGTATTTCCATGTCAACTGGTAACACGCCTGCCAGCACTGATAGTCCCTCGGTGCTCACAGTTCTACGAGTTACATAAAAATATTAAAGCGAGACGCTGACTTTACAGTAACTTACGACGCGCAGCACCTACCAGCCCATATCAGCCCATGCAGGTGAACCGTACGTAATACATCCTAAATATCTGTGGCGTGCACAGAGATTTTTGACAGAGTAGGCAGAATTTTTTTAAAGCTATTAACTTACCAAAAAATACAGCATGTTGATTTTGGTTACCCAGTCTTGTGGAAATAATGATGTATGTAATTGGTTAGCCACCTCAAATATCTATATAGATTGATTGATTTTTTATATATATATCAATTTGCAAATATTCGAAGCGGCCTTTCGGTTTTGCATTAAACTTACGATTATCTTTGCCTTTAGTGTGTATTAATTTCAAATCCGGTATACAGCGGCCTTTCTCAATCGCTTGTTTTTTTTTTCACCGAAAGATAGTTTTGAAAACGCATCATTTTTATTTTCCCCACATACACCACCTGAACAACTTGAATAAACAAACAATGGCGGTCCAGTTAAAAAACAAAATAAAATTTAACATCAATTTTATACGAAAAAAAAAGAAATGGCAGTTCCTTTCACTGTAATTATATGGAGCAACTACTACTCTTTAAAATAGTTACGTAGCAATGTTCGCGACACTTCGGTAATTTACGTCATGGTTCGGTTGAAAAGACATTGTCTAAACTATGCGATTGTGTGCGTTATCTGTGTTATTGTGGGCAATGTATTTACAAGAATGCACACTACACTATTCGTATTACCAACGCGGCACACATATGTAAATTTAGACAGAAATAGTTTGTGTCTCTGCCGTTAAGCTCCCATTGCGGCGCTAGTGTAGCACGTAATGAATGATGATCAGATTCTGATATTAACGATGACGAGTAGTCTGGTATTTTGATTGGTTGCATACAGTTGGTAACTTGTTCATAGTGCATATAAAAGTCATAGTGAAATGTTGTACTGACCATTATTGTAAACAGAGCACTTACTACATATGATACGTTTACCTCTTTCAATGTTACATTAACTGATTTACTTGGCTAAGGAATGTATGTACTACAATTGTTTTTATGGATAGAGAGATGAAGTACGCTATATATATTTATAATCAAGTATAAATAATAAAAAATAAAAATGAAACGTTGAAAACATGAAAGATATACAGCGATTACTTTAATTCTTTATAGATATGATTGAACACATTGAAGACATGAAGGAGCTACAGCAATAATTTTAATTCTTTATAGATATTAGTTGATACATTGAAGACATGAAGGGGCTTCAATGTGATACTGTTGTAAACATGAAGGGTCTACACCAATTATTTTAATTCTTTATAGATATTAGTTGATACATTGAAGACATGAAGGGGCCTCAATGTGATACTGTTGTAGACATGAAGGGTCTACAGCAATTATTTTAATTCTTTATAGATATTAGTTTACACATTGAAGTCATGAAGGGGCTTCAATGTGATATTGTTGTGGACTTAAAATGTACTACAGCAATTAATTTGTGAGTTTGTAGATGATGATTCACACATTGAAGACATGAAATAGGCGTCAACGCATATCCAATGTATTGTTAGGAAAATCAGTCTATTATAGTTATAAATATAATAATTACTTACATATGTGATGAGATTATACTTATATACAGACTAATATTATTCACACGTATAATGTTATATACAATTTATTTAATGTATAAAAACCATGTATGTTTGATTACTTAGTGTTTGGGCGTCTTGAAAACTCCCATATTGTTTCACGAGACGTGAAATTATCAGGAGTGGCCGACTGATAGCAACTTTAACATTAGTAATTATTCCTATTGGTACTCGTAGTAACCTATATTATTCATGTTATCAAGATGGGCGAGATTTATTATGTACGCAATGTTAAATTAATTTTACAATTCTATTATGATTTTAAAACCTTAATACCTTTAATAATAATTTGGTTCGACAGTTTACTTCGATAGACAGTCGCACTGGAAGTGGCCCTTGAGCGGGAATGGGGCATTCGTCATTCGGTTGGCGGGCAGTAACGAGAACGACAGCATAAGAGAGTTATATAGTACAACGTCGTATATGGTGATACATATGTTGCCTAATTACTAGTTGTAACTGTAACTGTGACGAGCTCGGTGGCGCAGTGGTGAAACGCGCTGTTACGCTACTTTGACACCAACGCTCGTAGGTTCGATTCCCACACAGTACAAACATTTGTGTGCATGAACATGGCTGTTTGTATTGATCTGGGTATTTTCTATGTATAATAAGTATGTATTTACAAAAAAAAATGTATTTACGTATGTTTATCAGTTGTCTAGTACCCATAACACAAGCTTCGCTTACTTTGGGGCTAGGTGGCGCTGTGTAATTTGTCCTAAAATATTTATTTATAAAAAAAAAAACTTAAGGTAAAATATAGCAAGCCGTGAACAACACAAGGAGTTTTATTTCCGTCCCGACGACTTTTAAAATGGTGAATTGCTGTATAATTGTCTGTAAAAGCCGTAGGGAAAGAATACAGCCCAACATAACCTTTAACCGGTAAGTCGCTTGTTTCTCACAAGAATGATGTCTATTATTTTTATTGTTCTATTTATTCATTCGATTGTTAATTTTAATACATAGTTATAGTCAATAATAGGTATGCAATCTTGATTATATTAACGCATAAAAACAGGTGTTTTTTTTTGTATTAACCGATTAAATAGCGAATTTATAAACGCTAATTTGTTTGCATTATTATTAAGTGTCATCTGACTATAAAAACATCTTAGGTCATCTGTATATTGTGGGACTATAATATGTGGGGTAATTGGGTTACCAACACTTGACTTAATTTACCACATTTAACATATCACCCACCTATTGTTTCAGGTTTAGCAAGGAATCATTTTTGATGGGGAAATGGACTGAGCATAGAGGTAGTTTAAATTAGTTTTTAACTAGCTACTCTCGGATCTGATTAAAACATTTTGAATTACTTGCTCTCAAGTGAAGAAAAGCAAAATATTCTTAAATGAACATGCAATACCTACGCATTTCATCCTCGTAAGTTAAATTAAAAATAAGGAAGTTGTGTCGTTACGTCAGTTTCCAACAACATATAAGGTCCGCCTCAAGTGAAGCGTACCTTATCGTTGTTGGCAACTGACGTAACAACTTTTTTTTATACAACGTCGGGAGGTATACAAACATACGGCCCACCTGATGTGAAGTAGTTACCGTAGCCTATTAGTGCTTGTAATATATTAAGTATCACTCGCGTGATGCCTCCTCTGCTGCTTAAACAGCAACTCCTTAGGAGCTTACTGGTGACCTCACTCACACGCAGGAACACAACAACCCTCTAGGAAGCTGTTATTTGGTTGCGGTTTAAAAAAGGCGTTCTTTTACCGTAACCTATAGACACTTGCAACATAAAATATCGCTAGCACGCTGCTATCTCCGCTGCCAACGTAATAATGCTGTCCTTCCTGATGACATCACTAACTCGCAAGAACCCAACAAGCGTAACACTAGCCCCTGGGAAAGAGTCTCATGTGGAATCTTTATATAAGGCAAAAACTCTAATCTACCTAAGTTCTAATTCTAGGAAAATTCGTCTTCTAAAAATGACGCACTCCTATTAGTTAATTAATGTAATGTATTTCGTTACTTCAGACCCTCAGGCCATATAGGTGTACAACCACCAGGTGTGTGTTCTGTGGCAACAAATGATATTTTGGTTAATAGTAGCAAAAATAATCAGAGTAGAGATAACATTAGAAAAAATTGTTATTTTGTACGAGCATAAAACATACGATATAAACTGTCAAACAGATTATCTGATTGGAGCGTTTGTCCCACGACGCGTATAAACACACTAATATAGCTATTATCATATTATACTGTAACATGAATACTAAGAACGGTACACTGTGCAGACAACACTGATGTTAAATTGTAGTTTAATCTAAGATGTTTTTATACTTATAGATACGTCGTACACGCTCTAGAATGGCAATACGAAAGTAAGGTAATTGCCCAACTCGCATTCAGTTAGCCACACTCTCGCGCCGCGGCTATATGTACTTCGCCACAAAGCATAAATGTCTTAAGATATATTATATTCATCTCTTTGTAACGACAGGTATCTATCATTTGTCTCTTTGTTAGAACAAAGTATCATAATAAGTAACTGTACGTAGATATAGTACTACTGGTGCCGTTTTAAAATATAATAATGTTGGTGTATAACGTGTCTACCTTTTGATACGTCGCTGAGTTTAATAGTCTCTATTAAATATTTATGAATACAATACACTTATTTGGAGATACAATCACAGAGAATACATCAAACAATAATCTATAGCTGCATTGTAGTCTCTATTAAATATTTAGTTTATTTTACTATATATGAATAGGTATACATATTTTGGAATTATTTATAAAATTAGTGTAAAAAGAAAAATATATTGATTTTATTAAGATAACTCTACTCGTTTACATTATTTTATTCCATATTCATTATAGGTGTTTAATTTTTATTTATCAAAAATTTAAATATTCACTAAGATGTTTCGCGGGCGAGACGTGACGGCCACGTTTTTTTTTTTTGAGAATGAATAGAAGTGTCGATAGTAGTCAATTATTATGCCGCAAAGTCATAATGAAACAACACGAAACAATCGGGACTGTTCAATTGAAGTATCTTTCAAGTTCTGCGCGCCACTCTCTGTATTGTCAAGCAACAGTATCAGCGAAGACAGCACGAGTCGAAACATAAGCGTCAAGTATCACCAATGTATGGTCAGTGACTCAGTATTTTTCAATTAGGATAATGCTAATAGCGTCCGATTGATCCCACATAAATTAGGTAAAGTTAAGTATTTACTGAAGTCACGATTTGCTGTAACTCCACAACTCCGTGACATGCCACACACCGTGTCGCCGAGAACATTGGGAAACTTCTCGTGTTGGATTAGACTTTGTTGACTACCTACTAATAAACCCTTTTATCAGTGACTACTTCGAATAACTGAGTCTGAAAAACAAATACTAGTGAAGAAATCGTTGATTTATAAAAAAAGAAACACTGTGCAAGAAAGTTATTCTCCCTATGTTAGCTCCGTATTTTTAGATCATAAAACTAATCGATAATGGACAATAACGACTGTATTTAGATTAGGGTTGTTAAATAAAATTATTGAGAGCTCGATAGCGTCGTTGCGCGTGTCATTCTAACCGTGGTCATGGATGGGATTATCTATCTCGAGTTTCTCCGTGCTGCAGAGGGCACGTTAAGCGGCCATTCCCGGTTGTTGTCGATAGATGGCAGTCGTTAAGCTAAGTCAGTGGCGGGCGGCTTGAAAACACTGGCCATCCGCATTTGTGCAGCGTGGTGGAGTATGCTCTAAACTCCTTCGATTGAAAGGAGACCCGTATCCCTGCAGTGAGATGAGTAAGGGTTGATGTGGCTAATAGCATTGTAATTGAATAAAAATAACCTACGCCCGTTGTTAAGTACCTACTTGATATATACCTATAACAAGTATGTAAGTATTTTACGTATGAAATTTAAAAAACCATTGTTAAAAACAGATTTTTTAATAAATTTTAAAATCTGTTTTTATAATTCCAGATTCCCAGTTTATATGTATCCGTATTTGCTGCAGACCGTCGGTATTCCAAAGATCCACGAACACAGAACTAGATAAACTTCGGTTTAGTCGTGTGATCTGCTGCATGGTTCATTTGTTGATAAGTAAGAGAATATTAGAAGTGATTATTAAATGTTTAGAAGCAATCTAATATTTTTATTGTAATCTGCCAGAGCGTTCTTACAGCGCAGAAGATAGTGTCCGCCACCACACTTAAATCTATGCTGACAATTCCCACGCTAATCACATTGTTAAGTAAGTGATACGCGACAATCTCATGTGTCGCGTTACCCACGATTATAGGAATAAAGGAGCACGTTCGCTGAGAGCTATCCCAAATCTTCATATTTCGAAATAGACTCGAGTAACCCAACCTTGTCGTACTAGCCTCAAGCTATTGTTAATATACTATGAGGCTGTGAGCTGAGCCCTGTATGATTTGTTCCGGATAAAAGAAAAATAACTGATTACCCATCTCTGGGGAATATTCATCTAGTGTGACAGTTTCTTCTTAATTTTTTACGGGGTGGGGGATGGAAATAAAATATTGCTTCAATAGGTAGGCGAGTATTGTAAACTCAATAGTTAACATTTGAAATAGTTGTAATTTCACCATACAGAGGCGCATCTATAAATACAAAAAGCTGCAGAATGCAATATGATAAAAAGTTATTTTAAAACATTGCATCTGGCAAATTGTCAAAACAACTTACGACGACGTAATCCGATTCACAGTACTTTAAAACGAATTAAAACATTTTTTGAACAAGTGAAAAACGTTTAATATTTATACTATAATATTAATTGCTTATATTTACACGATATAAAAACGGGCGAGTCGTCTCCAATATTCAAATAGGCAAGATTGTTTTAATCTTAGACTACTTTTCTCAAGAGTGTTCAAATAAGAATCAAATCTATAACGACATTTTATAGTTAACAGATTCAGGCGTATTTTGCGGAAGTAATTTATATGCAATTTTATTTAACCTGCTTTGTGTGTATTCGCCACCAATTTGTTCATACGATCAACTACCGTTAGAAGATGCATGCCGTCGCTGCCATGGGTACTCCGCTCGTCTCTGCCTCGACTGCTGCGGCCGTCCCCGGGATTATCTCAGGCGCTGTGGATGTTAGTCATTACAATAACAGCTACATCTACAGCGCCTGATGGTGCCCCGAAACACGGTACCTCAGTAACACGTCCCGAGGAGATGGCCAGGGCAGCCATGGCAGCAACGGTCGCGAGTGCACGCGGTTCCTGTTCCCAATTGCGGGGACTATCGGAGCAGCTATGGCAGCGACAGCATGCATCTACTAACGGTAGTAGGTGGGTGCCACACACACACAAAGCAGGTTAGATCAAATTGCATCTAACATTCTACGCAAAGGTTTTTAGATTTTCAATTTACTTATAACGCAATTTATTTTGTAAAATAAAATACACCATCCTCCATTTTACGGTTCTTCAATTGGTACGGTTATTGGTACCATCGGACAAAGTCCTCAAATGTTAATTGTCTAAAAAATCTTAAATTTTACGGAACGCATTAAATTATTATTATTATATATATATATTAATTTAGGATTATGCCTGACCGTCACGTTATTAAACGTTTCACATTATTTTTCATATTATAGAAAGGAAAACTCTATTAACATATATATAACATGAATAATACAAATAATCCATAATATTTCAATTTGAAAATGAAGATAATATTCCTCGTGTACACTAAGAGACGATTTTTGAAAATAATAAAACGACGATCATTATATGACGAAGAAATTCCCTTATAAATAAACCCAACCGAAAATAAACTGAAACCGACTGAAAGAAAATTGGGAGAATTTCCTACAAATATTTACCAAGAGATCACGCGAAACTGATTTCGCGGGAAATAAAAAACAAGCTCATGTCGTTTGCTGCCGACAAATGTTACGAAAATTTGATCACGTCGTTTCGACATTGCTTGTACGACATCGAGCCGAGCCTGCCTTTATTGTTATAGCAACGGAGAAACGACGCCGGATCAACAGTGCTTCCTTTAAGGTCTACAGGGAGATTTATCTACACAACAGAAGATAATAGATATGGCTACGTAAAGTGAAACAGAGTTAATTTGTTAGATACGTCCAGTAAATTAGTAACAGAATAATAGTGTGAATGGAGGAAGGAAAACTTTACGTTAGGAAAACTTTTGGCAGTAAAACCTTGAGCCAGAAGGCACGGCTCGTTATACACAATGCAGTGCCGGTCCCAAGGCTTGCTTATGGAAGCGAGAGCTGGGTATGGCAGACAAAGCCTGAAAGTAGGAGAAACGCGGTGGAAATCCAAGCGTTGCACAAAATTTTGTGGTATAACGCAGTTCATTAATTTCCTTAAAATCCTTTGTATTGCAGATCGTATTTATTGTTGTATCGTTACTGCATTTTGTGTACAAATATTTTTGAAGTAAAAGATTAAATATATATAAATCGGAACAAGATAGGTACTCGGGAACACTTTTAAAAATCCGCGCTTCATTATTTGTATATTTGTATAGAATATGTATAACAAATATAGAATGAAACGCAATCGTTTTGCATTCGCCTCGCATTTTGTAGTAATAATACGTTCCACTCAGAGTATCGTGAATAGCGTATACTTATAGTGAATCTTATCATATCTCAAAACTTTTCCCCAAACATATTAATTTTACCATGACATTAACAAATTTAGTACCTACCCGATCTTAGTGAAATACAGCACAAAGGTGTGGTAACACCCCTAGCAGCATTCATAAACGTTACTTATCTTCTACCTAAACAACATTTTATGCGATGTTTAATTTCGTTTTGTATTCATAAATGCTGTTTAGAATTAATGACATTTAAAAAAAAAAACTGTTTGAATGAAACATACCCCTCTTCGTCCTTTTCTTGATGCACGAATAAACAATATAATAAAAAAATAAGAAGAATTATATATATAACACATATACAAGGCATACTTTAATTGGAAATACTATTGGGGTTTTCACTATTTCTTTTTCTATTTTTTTTATTTTAATAAAACAAAAGCTTTGGTATGTAAGTATATATGTATAATGTGGGACCATTTGGTATAGCGGTTATTAATTCAATACATCAGTTTAATTAAATGTACATAACTGTATTGTTCTACGAAAACAATAATTACATAGTTTAAAAATAACATTTCCATTCCTAAGAAAACAATGTTTTTTTCAAGATGTCTACTTATTCGACTTACCACTATTTTGTTTAAAATTGTATCTAATTTTGGAATACAACGTTGTCTTAGATTAGTAATGCCAAGAACTCGGTTAAAGAAAATATTGTTTTTTTTATTGAATAAAATATTTTGTCAAAATAAATGAAGATTATCTTTCTGTCGAGCAACAGAACCAAGATTATTCTGAAATGAATCTAAGAAAATATTATTTTCTATATGAGCGAATGATTTTGTTGAACTAAACAAGCTTGCTATCGCGGGATTCATTTTGTTTTATTTTAAGTAAACTGTTTATACCATGTATCTTTAAAAGAGCGAATGCATGAAGTAGTTAGTTTAATCAATTGTTACTAGCATCATTCGATTCGCGAGAAAGAATTAAGATAATTGGCGAGACGAGTTCAATCCGTTAGATATGCTATAAGTCAAATGTTGAGGATTCTCTAACGGAAAATCCTCAACAATTTATTGATTACTAATTATCATCAATTATTGAGTAGATAGTTGCGGTTATCGTGAGCAACAGTCCCTGTCGTCGCATGAAGCCGTTACCAGCGACCAACTCATTCTTAAAACATATTTTTGGGATATTTTGGGGTATGGGAGACCTTCCGTCCGACGGGTCAGCCAATGCGACTTCGAACTACGTAAGACCAACCGCGCACATGCCTACAACCGCTATCTAACATCCACGCTTTGTCCGTCTTTGTTGCTGCATTAATCGTCTTTTTTATATAATAATAAATATATAAAATGACAGCACAGCATACGTATAGAGGATCTACAGCGGCATCTCTCTCTCCCACCAATAACAAACTTTTTGAGGTGGAGTTCGCCAACATCCGCGGACTTCATTCTAACCTCAATGCCGTCCACCATCATCTCGAGGCGACTAAACCCGCATTACTCTTCCTCACGGAGACACAAATAAGCCGCCCCGCTGACACAGCATACTTACACTACCCCGGCTATGTACTGGAAGAATCTTTCGTCCTATAATCCGGTTTATAAGCCGGTGTATGCTTGTTTGCTAGGGCGGATGTTTGCTGTCGCCGACTGAGCTGTCTTGAGGACCCTTCTCTATCCACCCTCTGGGTGCTCGTAAACCTGGGCTCTATGAACCGAATTTACGTGTGCCTTTATCGTTCCCATTCTTGAGATACCGAGACATCTCGACTCTTTGAACACCTGAGTCTAGCAGTTGACGAGGCTCAGGAGCGGTTCCCTTATGCCGAAATTGTAATTCTGGGTGATTTTAATGCCCACCATGAGACTTGGCTCGGTTCGTGCCACAGTTCCTCTGGCGGCTCCGACGCCATTAGCCGAAATAAGGAGACGGCTCTGGCATTACTCTTCGGCAGACTGGGATGGCATGCGTGATTATTTCGCTTCTGTTCCATGGAGGCAGCGTTGCTTTGAGGGAAAAACCGTTTCAGAGAGTGCGTCGGCCATAGCTGGTGAGGTCCTGTTGGGTATGGACAATTACATACCCACTACGAATGTCACCAGCTGAGGTAGATCTCGGCCCTGGTTCAATCGCGAATGCGCGGACGCTGTCGAACGGAAACAAGCGGCGTATCGCGCTTGGATTAGGGCTCGCAGTTGTCACGACCCTCACGTGGAGTCCCTCAAAGCGACCTATAACAAGGCCACCAAGGAATGTAAGAGGGCTTACATAAGGGCTGATGCGCAACGGTTTGCGCGGATTGGTCGGGAACTCGTATCCCATCCTACGGGTAGTCGTGGCTACTGGCGCTTGGCCAAATCTGTGCAATCCAATTTTTGAAATTCTGCGTTGCCGCCTTTACGGTATCCGGACGGGACACTAGCCTACCAGGCGCAGGAGAAAGTCAGTCTTCTCGCTGATCTCTTCGCGGACAATTCGTATCGATGATTGTGGTGCACTACTACCCGAAATTGCTGATTGTGGAACAACGATGCCGGACATACACATTAGGCAACGGGATGTCCGCGCAGCGCTGCAATCACTCGATGTGCGAAAGGCTAAGTGGCCCCGACGGTATCCCGGCCGTGGTGCTCAGGAACTGTGCCCCTGAACTTGCTCCTGTGCTAACTCGCCTCTATAAATTGTCGTACGCCTCGGGAATCGTGCCGGAGGCCTGGAGAGAGGCGAAAATACAACCGGTCCCCAGAAAAGGTGATCGGTCTGACCCTGCCAACTACCGACCCATAGCTGTCACCTCCATTCTCTGCAAGGTATTTAAGCGGATTATAAATACTCAACTAATCCGCTACCTGGAAGAGTACTCGTTAATTAACGATCGCCAATACGGGTTCAGACCAAATCGGTCTACGGGTGATCTTCTAGCGTACGTAACTCACCTGTGGGGTGAAGCTATGGACAAGCATGGCGAATCTTTGGCAATCAGCCTGGACATTTCCAAAGCTTTTGATCGGGATTGGCATATCGCGCTTCTCTCTGAGCTTCCGGCATACGGTCTACCACCTCGATTATGCACTTGAATTGCTACCTTTCTCCAGGGACGCAGTATACGAGTCCTTTGCGACAGATTACAGTATAGTTCATGCGCGATATGTTGGACGACCTGCGGCAGGCCAGGCCGAAGTAGATGAGAAAAGACGTGCGCTTGTCGTTGAGCTCGACTAGGTGATGGATCGCGTTTCTCGATGGGGCTCTAACAACTTGGTTAAGTTCAATGCCAATAAAACACAGACGTGTGCGATTAGTGCCAAGGTTTCTCCTATCCATCCTCTTCCCTCTCTTCAGAGCACCCCTTTGCAGATACAAGATAGCCTTACCATCCTCGGCATCAACATTGGAGGCGACTTCAACCCCAAAGACTATATCGAGAGCGTTATTTCCGTGGCCTCTAAAAAACTCGGAATCCTGAACAAGGTGAGACGGTTCTTTACGCCTGAGCAGCGCTGCCTCCTATACAAAGCGCAAGTTCGCCCATGCGTGGAGTACTGTTCTCATCTCTGGGACGGGTCTGCCAAATATCTACTTGACGCTCTCGATAGAATGCAGCGCCGCGCTATACTCATCATAGATAGCGTTGAGGTCACTAACTCCCTTGAACCTCTTCAGGTGCGTAGGGATATAGGTAGCTTGAGTGTTCTCTACCGTATCTATCATGGGGAATGTTCTGAGGAGCTTTTTGACCTCGTCCCTCCTTCTCCTTTTCTCCTCCGGAATACACGCGCTGGACTGAAATCACATCCACATAGAGTTGGGTTGCTTACCTCTCGTACTAAGAAATTCGGCGACTCATTTCTTTGTCGGACTATCAAAATGTGGAATTCGCTTCCGGCGCATTTGTTCCCCACTTCCTATAACCCCGGGTCATTTAGACGTGGTGTGAAGAGGCACTTTAGCGGGCCGTCAAGGGGGGGACAGCCAGCACAGCGCTAATCACTGTGATGGCTGTTCTCGCATCTGGTTCTTATTGACGCTTTCCATCAGGCGCGATAGGGACATTTTGATAGGCTACATTAAAAAAAACAAAAAAAAAATTAATATTTTAGACCATTTCTGTTAGTGATTAAAATAATTTTACAATTTAACCGATCGCCACAGAGCATATTTCTGTTGCATAATTTTGGACTTTGTAAATCTCATAACTCGTAAGTTGAAGACTTCGAACTCATAAGCTCATAACTTCTAAAACTCTGTAGTTAATTGGAAGCCAAGGAAGTATAATATTCGCTACAAGTTTGAAGGTCTCTCGTTATATGAACGATATTATGGGATGATTATTGTTATGAAATAGTCACAAAATATTTCCTCGCCAACTACCTAGCTATGTGGCATCTGCACAGTACCTAGTTATTACAACGCTAGAACATTAATCTTATTTGTGACAGATCTCACAGCTAACAATTAAACGATCCCATGACAAGGCTTTCGTAGCTTACAAGTACTCTAAATGTACAGATATAGAGCCCAACTAAGAGCAGTGATAGCCCAGTAGATATGGAACCGGCCTATTGACCACCTGGCACTGGGTTCGAATCCTGGTGGGGGCATGGACCACTAAATTCGGATTTTCGGATTTATATACATATTTATCACTTGCTCGGCGGCGAAGGAAAACATCGTGAGAAAACCCACACGTCCAAGAAATTATATTTCGAAAGACGTGTCCGAACCTAAGAAAGATCTGGTTTTCACTCTGGGTTGTGTTCTGACGCAGGTGGGCTTAGGCTTTAGGTAACAGACCCGCCAATCCTAACGGATTGGGAAACGGGATAACGCGTAGAAAACGCCCAGCTGTTCAAGTAAAGAACTCTCCAAACGGCTTGTAATGAAATTCGTTATTCAAATAGACAATAAAACAAATAAATTAACCGGTTTAGGTCTCGTTAAGTTCCGGTGTAGGCCTGATATAGACCGGCTTAGTTCTGACTTAGGTCAAGCTTATTACATTTTATTATTATTACATTATTATTTATATTTTTCTTTAATCACGGGTGTTAACCCCGGTCCTTTGATAGGCGTGTGCGGGGATATGGATCCAACGCGTAGAGGCCCCTCAGAAAAGATTGATGTAATGTATTATACCCGCTGTGACCTGTTCTAAGGGATGTCAATGGGAGAATATACCCACGAACAGGTCACGGCAGGTATTGGGACTATTGCAAATGTGCCGGAAATAATTGAGCTATTGAAATGAGATTTGGAGGGATTATTAGTACTGGGCTATTACAGAAGAGAGACGGACACCTGCCATAACTATCATATCTGACTGTTACATTTGGCAGGCGGTGGCTCGCCACTCACTAGATGGACCCCCGAAATGCCAGAGAAAGTCGGCCGGGGGCAACACCGATGTGAGTGACTCAGGGGTGTTGAGAGGTGTGCTGCGCTTTCTCCGAAGTTACTCGCGGCGTTATGCCCTTTAACACTTCCACCCCTGGAGCATATCACCTGCTAGAGCAATATACTCTATCGACTCCTCTCTGGACGGCCAATTAAGGCAAGCCAGAGCTGAGAGTCCTGCGGGCCTTCTTAGTTTTCCACTCCGACCGACGAAGACACGCCGGAGACGAAGGCCCTGATCGACTCTCTGGAGCACTCGGGTACCCGTGGTGTCGTTACGCACCAACAGCTCGCCACAAGCTGCCCTGCGGGGTACACATTATTATTATTATTATCAGATTATTATTACATTTTATTATTATTATTTTCTTATTACATTTTCATCTTTTACTCGAATTTGATTGACAGTTCCTGTTTCAAATTATGAAATGCACCAAAAAGGATCCATATAAATTTATAAAATCATAAATTTATTACAAAGCCACATCTCAATCTCAAGAAATCCGCATAAAAATGCTTGATCCCTAGACACTTTTGATGTGTGTATATCCATGAACATTATTTTAAAACTACTATATTTATTTTTTTATATTAGTCGGGAGGCATACAAGCCACAATACGGCCCACCTGATGTAAATCGGGTACCGTAGCCTCTTAAGGCTTGTAATATATTAAGTATCACTACGCAATGCCTCCTCTGCTGCTTACACAGCAACTCCTTGGAAGCTTACTGGAGACCTCAGTCACACGCAGGAACATAACAACCCTCTAGGGAGTTGTTATTTGGTTGCGGTTTTCTGTGATGTGGAGGTACTTCCCCAGACGGGCTGCATTGATGCGCCCTAACTCTCTTAATAACCACTCTTAAATTTACCCAGAACAAAGCGCCATTTCGCGCATGCACACATTGACATGACGTTTACAGTTCTTCTCACGCATCTCAAGCTGTACTCAATTGCGACTATCGTGGGCAAAGCGCTACAGGCATGGGGCAGAAGTGTGGTGGTCTTGTTTTTCAAGGAGGATAATAAAATCTTAAAAGAGAGCAAAATCTATAAAATATATGAAATAAAGATATTGTTATTAAAAATAATAATAATCAAGGGCAGATATGCACGTTTCGTACGTAATTTAGGGTCTTCGATGATGAGACTACTATATTAATGAAAATGAATGCTATTTTTAATATAATAATTAAAGGTGAGATGGAACAGGCCGGTGACATTGCTCGTAGAACCTGATGGGGCCAAAAGCGGACATCTAAGAATTAAATTTGGAGAAGGACCCATACTATAAATAATTTATCTCAAGAACCAACTTAACATTGTTGTTTAAAATCATGTTCTGCCATAGATTTCAAATGCAAATGTTAGTTTGTACGCACAATATTGAGAGATTTGTCATATCTACTTACAAATTTTTATGTAATCTGTAAGAAAAAAGTACTTTTATTCAAAATTGTATCTGATTATCTCTCTACAACGAAAACTTGGGGTTCTTTAACCATAATTTCCCCTATACATAAGTTTACCGTGAATATATATATTTTTTTAAAACATAATAACAAGCACCTAAATTTGATTAATGATTTTACTTGTGTATAGACGTTTAACGTAGAAATTTTACGAAATTATCTAATTTATAGAATATACGGTATCCGCGGTATATTGACAAATACGGTATCCAGCCTAGAATTTAAATCCGACTGGATACTGGATTTGCCGGATATCTCTGGTAACTACGTTATTAGCACAGTGACAAAAACTGTTAAAATAAGACATTTGCGTATCTTATTTTAGTAGTTTTTTAAAAATATTTAGTCACTTTCATGTAATTGTAATAGATACCTTAATTAAGTCTTAATTAACAAACTTCAAAGGAATATGTACCAGATACATACTTAATGTTAAGTGTGCCTGTTGGGCCATTGACTTTTTACGTACTAATAAAAACATATCTATATAACATGAGCGACCTATATAAGTTTTACGTCGCAGCCATCGAGTACATATTTTACAATCAGTTAATAGAAATTGTCAATTACTTATTGGTTATTTTATCTACCGATGAATGTAATGTAATGTATCTTCTAAATTCAAGTTTAAATGAAATCACAACATTTTTTAATAAAAATTGTTGTTTAAAACCATGTTCTGCCATAGATTTCAAATGCAAATGTTAGTTTGTATGTTTGCTTTTCCTATCTGGTTGGCATGGTGTCTCTTTTTGTCTTTGTCATATGCACGTAAATTTACTCGCATGATAATTTGTGTAATGTTGAAAACGAGCTTTTATTGACTATACGCTTGTCTAAGGGTTTAGTTATATTCAGTGGATATCATAGTACAGAAGGGATCAAACTACCGAAGGTTTTAATAACTCCTTCCAGCTAGCTAGAAAGCCTAGAAACCCAGCAGGGGAAAAGAGTCATCGAAACAAAAACTTGGGAGTTTCTGTTCCTATTCATCTATTGATTAAATCTAAACGAAATTTAGGTTTTAAATATCTAAACCAGACTATAACCTGAGTATAACTACAATAAAAAAGGAAAGTACATAGATAGATACATACAGTACAGAGATACATTCATATTTTTTTTATGAAGTAGGATAGATAGTGAATGGGGTATCTAAAGTGTGGAAATTCAAAGGAATGCGTACTAAAATAAATAAATATTGTCGGACAAATTACATAGCGCCACCTAGCCCCAAACTAACGAAGCATGTGTCATGGGTACTAAACAATTGAAAAACAATATAAACATACGTATATAAATATATATATTATTATATATTCTATACATACTTATGACACACAGAAAATAACCAGACCAGGATAAACAGACATGTTCATGCACACAAATGTTTGTCCTGCGTGGGATCCAACCCACGAACCTTCGTGTCAAAGTAGTGTTACAAACCACTGCGCCACCGATCTCGTTAAAGAAGGCGGCTTCTATTAAGAACTAAAAAAATCTGATATTCTGACACTGACAAGGCAAAGCTTAAACGAGACGGTTGATTTGCAGTACCTAAATAAAAAGAATAACTGTTTAAACGTCCATATCAACTGCTTTGTTTTATTACAGACAGTAATAAAGACTACCCTCTTAATATAAAACAGCAGTGAAAAGGGTTAGTAGAAAATCCTAGCAGGGCTCCTTGAGAGTTAAGGGCCGTGCCTGGGCGGATCAAAAGGTATTTATTCCCCAGAGATTACAACATGATATTGCTCAAAGAACAATGTCGGGTCCGGACGGGAGAATGTTAACTATAGCTTCATTATTTATAACAACGATTTTTCATGTAGCTACATATTAATATAAGTATTTTTTTAACAAACAATGAAAATAGTTTGTTCTCGTATTTATCATAACCATAAATAATAACATGTAATAAATATTAAACGTAAATACTATATAAAATTACTTACTTCAGATATATCAGGGTATTCACACAACAATGAATAAATTACATAACTTAAGAGTTAATAATGTATTAGCGGTGAAAAATTAAAACTCGCTATTATCTAAGATGTAACATATTTATTTAATCAAAATATTTACCCTCATTATCTATACATTGCTGCCATTCATTTATACCTTTGCGATAGATCTAAACTTCTCTGGGGATCTAAATTCGACAAACTGTGTGAAAGGATTTTGTACTGCCTCCTAAGAAGAAATTTTTTTACTACGTAGAAAATTATCCAAATCACGAAAAAAACCGTAGTCAGTACAAGGTCTGGTGAGTACGGAGGATGACGTGTGGTTTGTAACCGCAGCTCCTGTGAGTTACAACGGTTTCTCGTGCAGTGTGAGGTCTTGCGTTATCATAGAGCAATAATGGTGACGATCGATTCACGAGTCGGGGCTGTTTCACTGCCAGTTTCGCCATCATTGTTCGAAGTTCGGCACAGTAAACATCTGCTGTTATTGTAAGTTTTTACCTGAGCAAGCTATAGTGAATAACGCCATGAAGAGACCACCAAAATAAAACGGCAATTTGATACTTTAACCCCTATTATTTATTATTTTTCAAAATACTCTCCTTTACATTTTAAACATTCTTTTATTCGAATGCATTCGAAGCATTTTTCAAAACACGAGGACCACTGATCGAACACCATGTTTATGATGAGCTCGGTGGCGCACTGGTGAAAAGCACTGTTACAGTAAGTAAGACTTTGACTTTATTTGACTTTGAGTTCGATTCCCACACAGAACAAATATTTGTGTGCAGGAACATGTGTTTGTCTTGATCTGGGTGTTTTTAAGAGAGGTAGAACCCATTAAAGCAGCCCGATTGGGGAAGTACCTCCACCTCATAGAAAACCGCAGTCAAATAACAACTTCCTAGAGGGTTATTGGGTTCCTTCGTGTGAGTGAGATCACCAGTAAACTCCTAAGGAGTATATCTGTGTTAGCGCGAATGATACTTAATGTATTGCAAACGTTCATACGCTACGGTAACCGCTTTGCATGAGGTGGGCCATACGCTTATATGCCTCACGACGTTGTATAAAAAAACCCGAGTTGATTGAAAGCTATCACGTACTTTTGTGATTTCGTAAATGGTCAACCCTCGTATCAAATCTTTCATTTTCGTGAAAATAAAGAAATGAGAGATTCGGACTACTCGTATGTGTAGGATGGGTCGCGAGCTCTATTTTGTCGGAGGCTAAAAATAACTTTGTTTGGTTCCCCGTGTGCGAAGAAGCATTGTCGCGGTATAAGAGGGTAAGGCTTCACGGTCGCCTTTCTCGTATTTTTTAAACATATTGGGTACACAAATAGTAGTCGTCAGTATCACTTCTATGATCTTCAAGTAGGATTGAGCAAACGGGAACTGTGCGTGAGTATAAATCCACGTTTTATCTCCTGTGACAATGTCGTAAACAGCTCGGGAATGTTCTTGTGTACCTTGTGTATATTTTTGAACCTAGCTCATGTTCATAGCACAGTTTCTGTATTCCATCTTTAAAAAGGGGAAGGAGGAACAAAATTTAAGGAAGATATATATAATAGCTCTTTAGAAAATAGTGATAGAT
The DNA here is from genome assembly GCA_947507595.1 of Pyralis farinalis. Lineage (NCBI taxonomy): Eukaryota > Metazoa > Arthropoda > Insecta > Lepidoptera > Pyralidae > Pyralis > Pyralis farinalis. The sequence goes on along the minus strand of OX382266.1, from coordinate 10,185,869 downwards.
TTGATAATGGACGTCCAGAACTATAACAGACATATACGCAGCTGTAGATGCAGAGGGTGTTGATGAATGACCTCTGGATTCTCAATTATGCGGACATCGACGATGCAGCGTACTATAGTAACCGTCTTAGAAATTAGAGCAACATTTCAAGCCTCAGCAAATTTGTACTCAGTATAAGAGACAACGTCGCTCAAACTAGAAAAACCGCTTCACCATTTTCAGGGTCCTGTAAGAGATACAGAGAAACCATTGTTTTACCGGCATTGAATTTCTTATAGTTATCCATAACAATAGAGGTTGTCCGATAAAACGCACATGTTATAGTAGTAAGACGTCTAACAATTGATTTACATACGCCAATGATCACTCATGTCTGTTTCGGTTTGTATCCAATTTGTCGGTCATCGATTAAGAAGTGGTGTTCTATCTGTTTTAGCTAGGGTAGGGATGCGGTGATATTGTTGTTAAGAAATACTAGAGAGATGTTATAGATTACGTATATTGTTTTCACTTAATGTTAATGAATGTTTAATGAGTACAATACCTACGATCGCGCTTTCGATATGTACTAAAATGTAAATTGCGCGCCTATTTGTATCGGGCGAGTGTCAACTCAGCACTGAACATCTTGCCGGTGGCAAAAGATGAGGGATTGATTAGATTACAACACTAATGAATGATAAATGAGACAATGTGTTAAACACTGTATCCATAAAGTCTGCTCGTTTCATTGTCATAGTTTACACTGTCACTACATACTTTTCTTATCTCCACTGGGATTACTTTGCACTCACGCACTACACTCATTCGACACTAACACATCACTTTGTTCACTGGTACTGGAGGGGAGAGCGACCGGCCGTGGGGCCGCTAAGAAGTTTAATTTAGCTAACTTATATGCTACTTAGAAGCTCACTCCATTGAAGAGACATCTACGATGTGATTATTCATGGAATCCACTTTATGTCCCTATTTGGGAGCGTTAGAATGTTTCCATGCCCTCGGTAAAAAGCCCAGAGGTATGTTATACTATATAAAACCTGATGTCAAGTCAGCTAGGCATTTCTAAAAGACCACAGGTGAAAATTCATTCAATACTGTCGTTCTCTTGAATGAGGAACTACTACAAAGTAGCGCTTACTAGGTAATTATCGGACAAGCCAACTGATGTTTGCATGGCCATTCATGGCCATGAAAAGTATATAGAAATCGAATCTCGTAATGATCCTACTTAACTAAACTTCCACTTTCACTAGAAAAACATTCTTGTATCTCACCTAGCACACGGCTCATTTGTCAAAGCATTTTAGCACTTACCATCAGTCAGTGCACCTTAGTGGTATAAAGAAAGATTTGAATATTTGATTATGACCCTGCACTGATAAAACCCATGTCTAAAAAGAACCAAATTTCGATTCTAAATAATCTAGGTTGCAAACCAATTATGCAGCTTGCGAATATTGTCGTTGAAAATAAATAGGTCAAGTGAGCTGAGTTACGTTCATTAGTAATAATGCTGTACTTTTTGGTTGCCAACCTTGTAATTTGCGGCTATTTGCTAGTGAAAAATTCTGTGAGTGAGGGGCTCGTAAAGAAGAAATGCTTTTCATTCATTGTAATGTCCAAGTTCAGGATCAACCTGCACATGAATATAGATATTTCCTAATGATTTCTACTATACGTGATCTACTGCTTTCCATATCCAGCTATTATTTTTTTTAATGTGGCTTGCCAAAATGTCTTCATTACGCCTGATGGAAAGCTTCAAGAACCAGATGAGAGAACAGCTATCAAAGCGATTAACGCTGTGCTTGCTGGCCCTGGCTAAAGTGCCTCTTCACACCTCGTCTGAACGACCGGGATTATAGGAGGTGGGGAACACATGCACCGGAATCGAATTCTACATTTTGGCAGTCCGACAGTGCACCACAATCATCGATACGCGAATTGGCCGCGAAGACATCAACGAGAAGATTGGCTTTCTCATGCGCCTTGTGGACGAGTGTCCCGTACGGATATCGTAATAGAGGCAGCACAGAATGACAGAAACGGGATTGCACGGATTTTGCCAAGCGACAGTAGCCACGACTGCCCGATACTAGCCCGATAATACCAATTCCCGACCAATCCGCGCCACCTGTTACGCATCCGCTCTTATATATGCCCTCTTACATCCCTTGGTGGCTTTGTTATAGGTTGCTTTGAAGGACTCCACGTGAGGGTCGTCACAAGTCCGAGCCCTAATCCAAGCGCGATTGCCGATTGAACCAGGGCCGAGATCTACCTCCACTGGCCGACGCACTCTCCGAAACGGTTTTTCCCACAAAGCAACGCTGCCTCCATGGAACAGAAGCGAAATAATCTAGCATCCCATCCCAGTCTGCCGAAGAGTAATGCTGTTTTATCCGTGCGGTGACGAGAAAGAATACTAAGGGATTGCGACTAAGGGATTTCCTATGATTCCAGATTCTCAGCCGGTAGTAGGGTAAATACCCGCCTGCTTGGCTACCACCTTACACACGGCGAAATACCCGTGAAGTGGCGTACCTAAGAGTAAGTGCTGGTGTATAAACCAGTGCTCGGGAGATTGTTGATGTGATATTGCGGGAACAGTGGTGGATTCTGTCTATCTATTGTCACAAGGATTGAGCTGACCCCGTCTTCCAGGGAGACCCGTTGAAACGGTTGTTCCGCTGGCCGCCCGCGTTATAGTACAGGGGCCCAATCAAGACTAACCACCTTAAGAGGCTGCCCTTTCATACTGCGCATAATCTCGGGGTAGATCGTCGTGAGGATCCGGCGACTACCTCCGGGAGAGTTCGGGGGCCCTTCCGTCCGACGGATCAGTAAAGCTCCTTTGTCGACAAACTAATGGAGAAACAGTCCACTGCGCTTCTTCTCCAATGTCATTTCTGTTTTCATCTCATGACAGCGCAATTAAGAATATATGATCTACATGGTGCAGTCCCCCACCACCCTGTTCAAGGTTGAGTTCGCTAACATCCGCGGACTCCACTCAAACCTTAATGCCATCCACCAATACCTTGAGACGGCACGGCCCGCCATGCTCTTCCTGACGGAGAAACAGATTCAGCGTTCAGTAAACACGTCCTACCTCCAGTAGTTACATGCTTGAGGAAAATTTCCTCGCGAAAGCCGCTATCTGTTTGTTTGTCCGCTCGGATGTATGTTGTCGCCGTCTGCGCTGCCTAGAGGATTATAGGAGAATTCCTCCTTTCCCGTCCTCTGGGTGCATGTAAACCTAGGCCTTCAGAGCCGTATTTACATGTGCCTATACCGACCCCATACTAGGGACAACTCAGCTCTTTGAGTACATGAGTCGGGTGATAGATAAAGCGCAGGAGCGGTACCCTACTGCAGAGATGCTATGTTTGGGGGACTTTAACTCTCACTACGACTCCTGGTTGGGATCCTCCATAACTAATCGTGCAGGAAGGACCGCCCACGCGTTCGCTCTTTCGCACAGCCTGACGCAACTGGCAGACCAACCTACCTAGAATACCAGATGTCGCTGGTCAGAAGCCCTCTCTACTAGACCTACTGCTGACCACCCACCCTGCTGGCTACCGGATTGAGGTCAGGGCGCCCCTGGGCACATCTGACAACTGCCTAGTATCCAGCACAGTGTTAAGCGTCGTGTCTGGCACTACTCGGCTGATTAAGACGGCATGCGTGACTATATTGCTTCCGTCCCATGGGGGCAGCGCTGTTTCAGTGAGAAGAATCTAACGGCGAGTGCTGCGGCCATCGTTGACGAGATCGGCGTTGGCATGGAATGGCACATTCCTCACTCCGATGTCGTCATCAAAAGCCGGAGACGCCCTTGGTTTAATCGCGAATGCGCTGAAGCTGTTAGTAACAAACGCTTGGATCATTGGTTGCGGCCTAAAAATTTCGTCTAAATCCGAATATTAACTCGCGGAAATCGGCCTACAACACTGCCACCAAGGTCTGCAAGAGGGCATACATAAGAGCGGACGCCCAGCGCGTTACACGAGACGGCACGGATCTAGCGGCGCATCCTACTGGGTCGCGTGACTACTGACGACTGGCCTAAGCCGTGCAGGCCAACTTTTGCCAGTCCTCGCTGCCACCGTTGCGATGCCCCGATGGTTCACTAGCGCGTCAGCCGCAGGAGAAAGCCGATCTTATGGCTAGCCTCTTTGCGGCTAACTCCCGGATCGATAACTGTAGCACGTAGCCACCAACAATACCCTCCAGTGGATCCGTTATGCCTGATATCCACATACAATGATTATAATTCAATAATGACGTAGATGTAATCGAATAGTCATTTATACAATTAAATTACAATAATAAATTGCTGAATAAATGTGTAACAAAAATTTTAACGTTTTTAAGAAGATATGAAATGATAGTTTACATTTCACCCAAATTGTACTTATTGAAATATATTTACTGTGTAGATATAATCTACCGTTAGAATAAATTCACGAAGTTTAACTTTCAAAACTTATCTATCTGCCTACAGGTCCCTTGCGGGGTAGGCAGAGAGGACCTAATGCTATTAGATAGCCGGCCTGATAAAACACGATCAATTTGGTCGTGGTAGGTGGCTTGGCCTTCTTCGAGTTTCATATCCTTCCATTTTTGTAATATATATATATTTCGGATTTTTTCTAAATGCTTGGGCTAGACGTTTTGATATCAGAATGTCTAGCCCGGTTCTATTCTGTTTTTATCTATATTTATTCATCTATAGATTTTTACAGAACATTTTGTTTATAATTTTTGAACTATTTCCATGGGCTAAAGATCTTTGCTACGATGACTTAATGTACCTTATAGCTAGGCTGTAATAAAAGATCGCACTTAGACATAAAATTGCTATTTTTCTTTAATCCAATAACTTACATCGGACCGATGACCACGGAGGTTGTAGTTTGTCCGCAGAGGCAACTCGTGCGGGCGACGGGCGTGCGACGACGTGAATGTGACGCCGACGACGCCCCGCACGTTGCCTGTCGCTAACCAACCCTCCTGGTAGTAATTGTTGCGGTTAAGTTTCCAACCCTCCTCCTGTTTCAAGAAAATACACATTTTAACCAATGCGAATTGCTGCAGGCAGAAGACCTTGAGCTAAGACCTTGACCACTGAAAACTGCATCGAAATTGTATTCATGCAAAGGATTTTAATACTCCGTACTATAATTTTGTAGAATGAACTCCCTACCGAGGGACTACAGCATTCTTCAAGGTTCTTCAAAAAGGCGTGAAGAGGATTTACAGGTGCGGCTCACTGCTCTGACGGTGACTGCTTTCTATCATGCAGGCCGCACGCTTATTTACAAAGAGCGTGAGACACTGTTTTTACAACAAACAAACTTGAAACATAAAAGTACCCAGGACAGAAAAATGGAAGGAGGGGCCTCCATAAAATTAATATTTTTAACTGACCTTAAAAAAGGTTTATTACTTCAGAACTCATTTCATTTCATTTCACTTTCGATAAATCCGTTACGGACACAAGATTCACTAAAAAGCAAAGAATAAAATTTCAAAAACAAAAACACCGACTCCAAAAACATCTGTTATGAAAAATGCAATAAAAGGTACAAAATAATTACTTTATTTCTTTAAATGACTATAAACAAATATTGTAGTGTCTAGTTACAATAAGATTAAAACAATAGGATAGATTTTTTGGGAAATTTCCTTAGATTTACAAAATATATTTAAAGTTACGTTAATGCGATAATGTAGCAATAGGTACCTGAGTAAACCTATTTACAAACATACGCAACAAACGCGCTGGCACCGACTCAAAAAATAACAATAAATGTATACTGTCTTAATACATTGATCTTATTGATGTAAGATTGATCTTATTGTAATTAGTCTAAAAATATATTTCTAATTTCTGTTTTAGTACAAATAGACGCTATAATGATTGTTTATAGTCATTTAAAGAAATAAAGCAATTATTTTGTACCTTTTAGTGCATTTTTCATAGCAGATGTTTTAGCAGTCGGTGTTTTTGGTAATAAAATTATATTCCTTGCTTTTTAGTGAATTTTGCGTTTCTTAACTAATATATCGCAAGTGAAATGACGGAGTACTGAGGTAACAAATCTTTTTCTTTGACGTCGGTTAAAAATATAAATTGTGTGGTGGGGCATCATTTTTCTATCCTGGGTACCAAATTGCCTTAATATCCGAAACTACTTTTTTCCCGCGGCTTGGCACGCGAAAATTTTTGGAATTTCGGCAGTTTTACTTATTTTTATTTTACTTCTTATTTTTAAGTACAGTACAGCATTAAATATTTAGTAAACGTAGTGCTTATATCCTCATTTGTGTAGTAATGAAGATATGCCATGATCTGTTTGGTTTTTATTAACTATTTGATACTGACTGTATGCACTCAAAGCACATCTTTATACACAACATTTGTGATTCTACCTTCAGGTGCACAGCAGCAAAGCCAGGCTAGTGAGTGAGCTCACTTTGGCTCGCTCTGGATATCTGGGTAAATACGGGCGATTAGTTCATCTACCATCTTTACAACTGAGGCAAAGTCTGATGAAATTTTAACCTTGCCTACAATTTGCGGTTTAGATTAAGTTGAAGCCAGCGTGTGCTGTCCTCCCTCCCTCCAGCAGTGTTGCTGCAATGCCCGATGATGCGACAGCCAAGGCGATGGGATTATTCCCAACTTTGATAAAATGAAATTTAGTAGAAATATTTTTCAGGTACCACCGGGAGCATCTAGGAAAAGGATTTAGCCGATTCCTTCAATATTGTACAGAATTTGCTGATAGACGGACAGCTGTTCATCTGTTTACAGCTGCTCATTACGTGACACCATCTCTTCCAGGGTGCAGAGGTCATAACTGGTCTCATGTTCATGGTGTGTCGATTTCCCAAATCCGGTTCAGATCTTTTAGGCCAGGAGTTCCCAACGCCTCCCTGGGGGGGCGTGCCCCCGTAAGGCGTAAAGGATTTCAAGTGGGCGGAATACGTTTGTATTTTTGACAGAAAAAATAATTTAAAGGTTTAACATCATAATATTACATTAATTGATTCAATCGCGATAGGGGAGCTGTCATAGAAACTGATTTACAATCGCTGGAAGATGAATTTCGCCGATCATTTATCAAAACATTAATTCAAAATCACCTTTTTTTATACAACGTCGGGAGGCATTCAAGCATACGGCCTACCTGATGTAAAGCAGTTACCGTAGCCTATTAACGAGTGTAATTAATTCAGTATCACTCGCGCGATGCTTCCTCTGCTGCTTACACATTAACTCCTTAGGAGCTTACTGGTGACCTCCCTCACACGCAGGAACACAACAACCCTCTAGAGAGTTGTTATTTGGCTGCAGTTTTCTGCGAGGTGGAAGGTACTTCCCCAGACGGGCTACTTTCATGCGTCCTACCTCTCTTAAAACATCCAGACCAAGACAAACAGACATGTTCATGCACACAAATGTTTGTCTTGTGTGGGAATTATTTGAACCTACGAGCGTTGGTGTCACCTACGTGGCACATGACCAGAAACTCATTTGTTGTCAATGTCTCATACTCGTAATTACGAGAAGAAGACTTCCATCTCTGGACATTGGAGAAATTTTGGATCAAACGATTCCTTGTTAATTCGAAAGTTGCCTCTCTTGCATTGCGAATATTTGTGCCTTTTTCTTTAACTTCCTTATGTGAGATAAGTTTTTCAGCTCTGATTTGAATTAAAACTAAGCAACGAAATCGACCTTTTGTTAATAGCGACCTTATGATAGCTCTGACAAAAACTGAACCTAGAATCAACGAACTGGCACAGTGCAAGCAAGCTCATGTATATCGTTAGCCGGTACTCTAATAACAATTAATTATTTTAATAAAAAACGTTTTAAATTATTTTTTTTATTATTTAATTATTAGGTATTATATATAACTTAGAACTAAAATAAGTAAAAGTTGTTATAATAATGTTAGTTTTTATGTGATGAATAAATTAAAGGGGGTCATACGAAAATATTATTTGTAATCCAAGGAGGCTCAACAGAATAAAGGTTGGGAAACCCTGTTTTAGGCTAAGGCAAACCGTACTATGTTAGATTTTTTCCGTCTTGATCTAGCGCTGTATTCTCGATTAATATTAAGCATATGTTGTGGATCTCCTCTATGAATAGCTGAGCATTATCAAATCTCTCTCCAGTTGACGTTTGATATCCTTCGAAAGACTATCTTTATATTTATCCCATAAACTCAAAGGATCTGAGAATTGACAGAAAACTAATATTATTATAAATAGCTCCCGTTTCTCGTCTTCCAGCAATCCAAGGAATTTGCATGCTTGCAATGTTGGATGAAGGATGCCATTCACAGTCTTTAAGTCTTTAAAAGATGACGGCCCTCTAACCTCATGAAGCAGTAGTCGTAAATGGTAGCACTCGGTGTTGTTTGGATGAATCGTATAGACTCTACCCCATGGCGTGCTCTTTTTTCACTCCAGGCCAGCCATCTACTACTTTACCCTATTTCCTTCTAGAAAATTATTTACTCGTATTGTTCCAGACATAGTACGAAGAGACTTCAGGAATACAACAGCGTCTAAGCAAAATTATTTGTTTTACAAAGTTCAAAAAAGCTTGAAGTGTTGTCTGAGGATGATTATTTACTTTCTCAGCTAGGTTATTAGAAGTGAAGTACAACTACAAAATGTAAGACAAGGGGGAATCTTTCATGTATCGGGAAACCTAAGATCCTCCAGACTACTTATGTACCGGGTACCGACCACTTTGATAGATTTTAGTCTCATCCCTTTCATTCTCTAGAGTAAATGTTACTTGATCACTGTTTACGTACTTTAAAATATATTTAATGGACTTAACAGAATTGCAACGCTCCGCGTTATTATGAGCATTGGATGTACGTGACAGGACAGGATTGTTATCTAGTTCACTGTCCTTAATTTTTATTGTAAAACCTCCGTCATTTGGAGACCGACGCCTATATTGCGGATACCCGTCATCTCCCGTCTGAGTGTGTTTAAGAAGTGGTCAGGGATATTTCTTACTACATTTGTTATCTTTTCATGTAGGGCGACTTGTGGTTTAATTCTACCGCACGGTCCATTCTTTTTTTTATACTACGTCGGGAGGCACACAAGCATACGGCCCACCTGATGTAAAGCGGGTACCGTAGCCTATTAACACTTGCGATATATTAAAGATCATTCGCGCGATGCCTCCTCTGCAGCTTTCAGCACGAATAACGTCGTTAATCTTATCTGGGTTAATGCGTTGCTCTAGCCAAAGTAAGATGTAAATGTGAGGAAGACCCCGCTTTTGCCATTCTACTGAGTATATAAAACAACGCCGAACAAACTGCTTTTGGTTAGTTAGTTTAGTTGTAATATCGCGATGATCATGTGACACTTGGCCAAGCAATAATATATCTGTGATACCTTCCTAACGTGGGTTACACGTAAATGTTACAAATAGTTCAGGACGGCCCTATGTCATGGCGTCTTGGGTATATCCGTGCGTATTCAGTGGTCCCACGGTAAATGTTGATGGAAGAACCACCTAATGACCTAGCTGTTCACCATCGGTGTCTTACCTAGCTATGGGGATGCCATAGGTAGGTAAGACACCGATGGCAAATGGATATGACTGTGCGCCTGATTGTTCCTGATATATGACAACCTTTCTATTTTTATTTTCGCATATGGCGACCAAAATCTGACTAAAAAGGGAACGGATTTATACTAAATGATTAGCTTCTCCTTCTCTAATCATTAGGCGAAAAGAATAAAAACTCGCAGCAGAGACAGTTTTTTAAGATGTACTTTGGTTTCTAGATCACGCTGTGGTATGGAAATGGACTATTATCCGTCTTCGCCACGGCAAAATAAAAGTGGATACTGCAAGGCATCGTCCGAACTGGACCTCACTAATGCGGCGCAGTGAGTTATCGTGGCTCTCAATGATAATATCTCATTTCTCAAATTGTTGACCGACCATTACTAAGGCTACTTCATTGGAAGAAGGTGCATTATAACGACCGCTATGGTAATCCGGCAACTTCTTTTCAGCATTTACGGCAGTAAAGAAGTTGCCGGATTACCATAACTTTAAATGTTTTAACCGTCGCAGGCACCTTATCCAGGGCGATCTTTAAATCGTTTATATAAACTGTTAAGGACAGCGTCCACGAAATTATAAAATGTAAATAACATTAAGTTGCTATGTTAAGAAATAAAGCATTGAATAGTGATTATTTTCATTCCCCTAAGTAATAATATACAGAACCTCGATATTTATAAATAAATAGTGTTAGGATATGCTATTGAATTGTCGACATAAGTTATATACAAAATAAAAGATAAATATTGCTTATTTTGATACTTCTATATTGAGGAGATAACGAAATTTCATAGTTATAAGCCGATTTTGTATATTCGATATAATAAATAGTAACAAAATGTATATTTATTAGATAGAGCGTATTGTAACCTTTAATTAGACATAAAAGTCATGTATGTACATAGAACACTCGCGGCAATAAACGCAAAAAAACCGGTCACGCAAAGTGAAAATGTAACTGCGAAACGCGTTAGAGCAGGGCTCTCACCATAACGTATTGCCTCGTGGGTTCTAAGCAAACGCGAAACAAGTCGAAGCGCGAAAACAGGGACCGAGGCCACACTACGGTCGGAGTCCTACTCGACATAGAGAAGGCCTTCGACCGAGTGTGGCACGAAGGCCTCATCTACAAGTTACTGGAGCACACGACTATGCCTCCTCAGCTCGTGCGCGTAGTAGCGTCCTTCCTGAAAGACCGCTCCTTCACTGTCTCAGTGGAGGATGCTGAATCACAGACCCGCCCCATTCAAGCAGGCGTACCGCAGGGTAGCTGCTTATCTCCAGCATTGTACGCGGTGTACACTAACGACATCCCTCAACTGCCCGAGGCGCAAAGGCGCGAGGGGGAAAGAGGAGTTCTATTGGCGCTGTTTGCAGATGACAGCGCCTACTTCACGGGATCTAAGAGGCCGCAGATCGCGGCGAACAGGCTGCAGAGAGTACTGGACGTGTTACCGGAGTGGTTCGACCTGTGGCGGATGACTGTCAATGTGGACAAGACGGTCGCGCTACAGGTCGGCCGCAAGCGCGTCCCACGACCGCTCACACTGAGAGGACAGCCTATCGCCTGGGAGAGGAGAGCGCGCTATCTAGGGGTCCATATAGACCGGTCGCTGAGCATGGTCGCGCATGTAGACCATGCGATCACGCAGGCGGCAGCAGCGCGGAGTGCTCTGCGACCGGTCCTAACATCCAAACTACCGCTGCGAACGAAAATAGGTATATATAAAACCTACGTTCGCAGCAGACTTACGTATGCGGCCCCGGCATGGTACGCGCTCTGCTCTCCGAGGCAGCGTAAGCGGCTGCAGGCGCAGCAGAGCATCGCGTTACGACTTTGCACGGGCGCCGGGCGATACGTATCCAACGCCACCATAAACCGTAGTGTGCGCGTACAGTCGCTGCACGACCACATTATCGATCTGACGAGGAAAATGTTTAGTCGTGCCAACCAATCCTCGTACGCGCACCTACGTAACATAGCCCCACTACACTGTAGGCCGCCCGACGCCCGTCGCGACGCCCCACGCGACCTATTAGGCGAGCAGAGCGACGCTCCGCTGCGCCCATAAAATAATCCACTATTAACATTAGAGCAAAATGCGGTGGGCGGTTAGTAACACAAGTTTAGGTGTTACTAACCGACCACCGCACAAACAAATTCAAGTAGCACCGGGATTAAAGGACGCCTGCGGGGAGCTCAAGCGGATGCTGTCCCGCAGGCGCAACATTTAGCCACCAAAACCGACGTCTGTAGGGACCCACAATGGTGAGGTGTCCTACAGACGCAACAAACTGTTAGGCCGAAACCGCGCAAACATAACACCACTCTCAAAACCGTCGACTGTAGGGACCCACACGGGTGAGGTTTCCTGCAGTCGCGACAAAACAAGGCTAGGTCGAATGCTAGGGTTCTTGTGTTCCAAAAATTATCTATCCACTGTACTGTATATGTCTTATGTATAAATATTTATTTATTATGTGTACCCATTAATAATAATTGCCTTACAGAACGGCGCGGGAGTGTGCACATCTACGGGTGTGCGCACTCACGCGCCCATCATCTGCCTACAAGTGGCCGTAGAACTCCTTCTTATTATCTCGTGTCGTAACACTCTGCGTAGCTGCGGGGGTGTCAAGCTGGGTTCCGGCACTGTATGTATTTGGTGTCGCGAAGTCAGCTGGCATTCCCCGGCAGCCTCAGAGGTCTCTTTATGGGTGCATTCAGACGTGATTAATCTTCGGATTCATCCGCCTGAATGCACCCAAAACTGGTTTAGCTAGGTCGGCCGCCCTGTTAAGTCTGGGACGTCACGCGGGTTAGCAGCTGCTGTACATATCTGGCTCTGTGTGCCCGCGGGCGTCCTATTGGCTGACAGGGCCTATTTTAGTAGGAGGCTGCATTCAGACGCGATTGATCTTCTGATCCATCCGCCTGAATGCAGCCTATAGTCTGTCCTGCAACTGCGACTGCGTGTGTGTTTTTGTTCTGCGTGTCATCATTGTCCTATTTGTTATTGTCCTCCCCATATTTCGTCACTTATAATGTGAATAAATTATCCGTCTTACATACTGTCCTTTTGCGAAGTGTCGTGCACGGCGGCAACAACCACCCATATTTCTCTCTTCTTGTCCACCCCAGTTTCGCGGGAAAATATTACCCGGCAGCGGTGCGCTGCCGGAGACTGCCTGGGCAAAGAGCCATAGGCTCGAGGCCCATTCGCGCCCGTCCCGCGGGCGCATGACCACAAGAAGAAGAAGAAAGTCGAAGCGTGTAGGGTGCACCACTAGTGACTGGGCCACGAAGGAGGATGCGCACAGGTGGGTCGACCGTGTTGGCACCGGAGGCAGTGCAGCCCAGGGTCCGCGTTGCCGTGTTGTTCCTGCAACTGGGTCGAATTGTCTTTTGAGATTTTTTCTCCATTCTTCTTCTAAATTATAACATGCGAAGTGTATCTGCACAGTGGCGGCACAGCAAATCAACATCTTTACACCTTGATGGTGATTCATCTAATCACGCAATCCAACAATCGTGTAAAGCGAAAAATAAAATATTCGCAGGGAAGGGTTCTTCCCTGGAGCCTCACCCGAACAAGGAGCATATAGCTCGAAGTTCGCATTCGTAGTTCTCTTCATGACCCGTGATGATGATATTGAAGAGTGAGCTCCAGCGATTGTACCATTTTACGAATAAGACGATCAATAAATCAGCGATCCAACCTGGGATTTCATTTCTACAGTCCACAACATAAACATTAAATGTGTGTAACATTTGCTATAGTTGTCTGAGCAGGCCAGGTTTTATACCAGGGAAGTTACTCCACCTTAATTTTACTTCCCTATCGTCTTCGCCAACGAAATATATTTCAAGGAATTTTGGTTCAATTTGATATGCTGCAAGGACTTTAAACGTTTGCATGAAACCCTCGTTTATAATTTTTTGAGCTCCGAATGAAATCATTTGGAAACAGCCATTACACTTGCGAATACACTGTATAAAGTGATCATGTTCTGGGTGAAGGTCCATTACTAAACCGTAGAGAGGCTCGGGCAATTGTTCAAAGGAAGGGAGCTGTACCCTTCCAGCACTACAACACATGCCACTTACTTCGTCCTTCCACTTCAAGGCATTGCACCACCGACACTTTTTGTTCAGGGAATCTAAGGCCACAGTGCTGTCAGTTTCATACGCTAGATTGAAATCGTATACCATTCCGGAGAGCACCTTGATTCTGTAAGCATTCTTTATTCTTTTGGATGTTCTCTTTGCTATAATCTCTTCTGTAAATGAAATAAGAACTCGTACATTCTGTTGATTTATTTTTTACAGGAAAGCTCAGCAGTTGCGCTGTGTCATGGTCAGAGAGATGCAGCGGTAGTACGCTATCATTTGCCTCTGGAGTGAGAATGTGGTCTATGCACGATAGTTTACGTGTAGGAACGTTAATGTGGATTCTCAGAATGTGATTATTACATATATCCTGTAAATCATACACAATGTTATAGTTTTTCACCATGTTTATGTTATTGCCCCAGCTATAACAATTCGCTTTTTAGATTTAAACCTTTTGGTTATGTCAGTTAATATTTCGTCAAGTTTTGTCAGTTAATGATGTTTATAGTTTATAGTTTAGGAATTTCTTTGTCACAGGCTTCGATATTTTTCTTTGTGGCGTATTAATAATGTTAAGCTTTTATACATTATACCTTTTATGATTAGAATACAAGACCCACCCCTCTTGTTTTCTCTACAGAAGCTGTCTGCTATTACATAATCATTAAATATAAGATAATTATCGCAGGTTTCTGATAGGAATGTCTCAGTAAGACATAAGCCATCTGGATGCATAAGATTTTCTCGAAACTCCAGCAATGTTAGTTCTAGTATTTCGCATATTATTTTGATAGGACACTAGCGATATTTTGATAAAGTGTTCTTGTAGAGTTTTAGTCGCGAATATTTTTTTTGCTATATGTTATGGAAAACAGCCTTTTTATGTGGTAACAGAAGTTTGTGTAGACTGGTGGCCATTATTTTCAGTGTCTCGAGTTACATATTTGCTACTACTGCTAAAGTAAAAGGTATCATGCCTGAGGCTTGCGTTCAACGGCAGGAATTTTTGTACTGATTTCATAACGTTTCAAGACTGTTTATTAAGTTTGTGTACATTTAAGTTATTGTGTTTCGGAACGCTTAATACAATAATAGTATGTTTGTCAAACTTATCAAATATAATTCTTAATTGTCTTAAAATTATTTTGAAGTATAATCAATTTCGCCTAGAGACACTACTAGTTTGTCCTTTTCTGTCAATGACATACTAATTCATTTTTTGTTATTTCCGTGCTAGGTGCTAGGTTTTGTTTCTGCAGTGTTATTATATTTTTCGTATTCTGTGTTGCATCTTGAGAGCGAACTTGTTGCTGTTAAACCCACGCAATGTTGAGTTCCGCAGATAGATATTTTCCTATCTGATTCGTCGATATTTTGGTGTCGCCTTGTATGTGATCGAAGGATAATTGCTTATCAACTTCATTGACAGTGTTTCTATTTGTTTATTAAGGTGGCCAATTTCTATGACTGCATTTTTTATTTTTTGTTGAAGCTCTGCAATTGTCTGTTGCATATGAATTCGTTTATTATTGTTGTTTCGGCTTGCGTTCGACGATGATGGTGCGAAATTCAAGCTGTTGTACTCAAATTTCCAGTTTTAGGTATTTTACTCCGACACGGCATACATAACCAGGGGTCTTTAGTTTCCTTGGTCAGCACAACATACTTATCAGTTGTCAATCCAGCACATAAGAAGTCATATTTTTTTCTGCATTTTGTGCAAACCATGACGCCTTCTGCCTCATCAAAAACTTGCCGACATCCAGCACACTCAGTACAATCGTCTGCAATCATATTCAATTTAATTACTGCTTATACGGTAGCTTTTTATGTTCAAAAAAAAATCGTATATATGTGCACAGTGTCACCTATAGACAGACGTCCCCTGCCCACATATATAATGTATACCACTAGGCAGCTGGGTTAACTGGCAATTTTTATTTGTGTACAACTTGTGTTTTTAGGGTTCCGTACCCAAAGGGTAAAACGGAACCCTATTACTGAGGCTCCGCTGTCCGTCCGTCCGTCCGTCCGTCTGTCACCAGGCTGTATCTCATAAACCGTGATAGCTAGACAGTTGAAATTTTCACAGATGATGTATTTCTGTTGCCGCTATAACAACAAATACTAAAAAATAGAATAAAATAAATATTTAAGGGGGCTCCCATACAACAAACGTGATTTTTTTAGCCTTTTTTATAGATAATGGTACGGAACCCTTCGTGCGCGAGTCCGACTCGCACTTGGCCGATTTTTTTTATATTAGAATAGTACATAAATTACATCAAAAATTCAATATTTGTAATGCACACCCAC
Organism: Pyralis farinalis; assembly: GCA_947507595.1. Lineage (NCBI taxonomy): Eukaryota > Metazoa > Arthropoda > Insecta > Lepidoptera > Pyralidae > Pyralis > Pyralis farinalis. Next base: position 10,169,805 of record OX382266.1, on the reverse strand, counting down.
CCGCTGAGGCTCGAAGTATGCACCGCTTTTTGTGGTACGTTACAGTTGTTGTAGCAATACACCAAGTAGCGCCTGCAAAGAACTGTCGAAATTACAAATCGCTTACATACGCTCAGTGACCGTTATGCATCATCACCTGATAGTGAGTCAATCACAGCTGATCGCACGATACACGTATTTTTCACTGCCACCAACACAAACTAGAATTTTGTCGATATTGTTTTTGTAATTTACGTCACTTATTTTCGCGCTTGTAGTGTAGTGTATAACATTTTATCACTTTTAATAGGTGTTTATTTTAATTGTAGTGGATATAGGTAGAAACTTGTAATTTTGATGTTAACTATTTATTTAGAAATTTTAACACGGATGACACGGAAGATGAGGTTAATTCCCTAGTCGAGCTGCTTTGATACGAATTTTATCAAAAGAGAATTTGGAAAAAAAATGTGGTAAGATGCACGATTTTGCGTACCACTCTTATGCAGGGGCCATTCTAGTCTACATGAACGAAGCACGTACAAATAATGTACTCCCATACAAGATTTGATCTACCTGTCGAGCAAGAGAGTATCTCCTCGCATATCAAAACAACGATTATAGAATTTACAGGATATCTACAGAGGTACCCATGCAATTAACAAACGTGTAATGGAGCGTGTCCTGCGCCTACGTAACGTCGACAAACCGGAGATCGAAGGCGAAATTGGCAATTAGCCAGATATTACGGAGCCCGCTCTTCCATTAGCCGCCCTCCGCGCTCAATTAACGTTGATTTCTTACCGACGAACATTCGGCGTGGTGTGGCCGCACTATCAACAGGTTGGATGAAAAAATACTATGACTTCGTAAATCCTTATACGTTTTTGTAAGACTTATCTATCATTATACCAAGTCAATTACAAGGCAGAGAGAACCGAGCGCCACATGACTCGGCCCATACACAGCTCACTCGCGTCTTTATTATTCATAGCTCTTTTCAAGCACGTTCGCCAGTTCGTAGGGCACCTGACACCACCTTCTGATCACACGACCAATGACGGTGGTCCATGAGTCTTTGCCTTCCTCGACGCCTACATCCTTCTACTTTCGGGTTGTTTGTACATCTGTTTATCTTTGTAGTAATTGTGTTAATCTTACTTATTATATTATAACTAATAAGTAGTTATTGAAGTTTGTCAGGAATTTCATTTCCGCGTATAGTTTCGAAAATCTGTAGCAGATAGAGAGACTACATTGCTTAGGGAATTCCTTGTCGTGCGTATGCATTTAAACGTATTCCTAAATTATTTCCTTCCAACCTTATGCTTGAAAGGAGCATGACAAATTTTCATATATTACGCGTCACACTCTTTGAGCCATTACTCAGTAATTCGTTTATTTTTTAAAACGTGAAAAAAGCAAAACTTGAGCGTAGCTTTAAAATTAGACACGAAATATTTTTTGGTAGATCGATCAGCTGATCGATCGAACGACTCCTCGTAACAAAACATTCCGTTGTACAAACGGTAGACCACACATAGGGAATGTGAAATATCGGCTTGTAATCAAGCCGATATTTCACATTCTAAGATAATAAAAATTTCTGCGATTCTTATAGGAATTGTATGAATCTGGTTCAGAAGTTTTCGTTGGGAGACTATCGGGAATACACTATTTCGCGGTGTGTATCAGGTGCGTATTCCGATTTATACTACGTATACATGGCACCGTGCGAAATTTTACGAAATCCCATTCAATAAACATATATTCGAATCGGAATTGAAAACTTATCTGTCAAAATGTATGGAATCGGATTTCCGAAGCAATGTGAACACTCCAATGAACAGTGTACCATAATTTATGTACTCGTACCTACCTACAGACACGTTAAACCCCAAGAGATCGACGTGATCAACCATCAAACTTGACTAGCTCTCTGGATATATTCGCATCGCCTCGCATCGCCTCGGAAAGCTGTATACGAAAATAATTCGGAACAGTTTTCACTGAGATTCTATTCTGACAGATAACTTATCGATTTCGATTTGAATATGGCTTTCTGAAACAAAGTGAATACTGATCTATTAATTTCATATACCATGTTCCAATATATTCTAGTTCTATAGAAGCTTTAGTTTACTTTCAATTCTTAAGAAAATTGTGTATTTAAGTGGGAGTAGTTACTTAATCAAGTAGTTTAACATCGTTTATTAATTGCCAAAAAAGAGACACTTCCGTCCGAGGCACAAACTATTTTAGAATTACCTACTTAAAAAATATACAGACAACCTAAGATGTTTTTATAGTCATAGATACGTCGTACACGCTCAAGAATGGCAATACGAAAGTAAGGTAATTGCCCACCTCGCATCCAGTAGGTCACGCTCTCGCGTCACGTCTATACGTACTTCGCCACAAAGCGTAAATAAGTTATTTCTGGCAAAAATGCCTTCCTGTGTTTTTAGATGGTCCACAAATTTCACGGCAACTGTTAAAGACAAGGAAAACGTGTCATTTCATTTGTACAGTACAGTTTTTTTATTAAAAACATAGTAAATGTATTTAGTTTTTAGCAATATTAGAGCGGGTCCAGTGGCAGCTGTTGCTAGGGGAAGTTGAGGAAAATTTAACTATCACGTTATGAACACAGAATTGTGAATTAAATTTACTCCTAACTTTGTTTAATATTAAGTAATACGCCTACCTACCTTATTTTCAATTATTAAATACTAGTAATACTACACGTTCATAGAAAAGAATGAAGCGAATAGAATATTACTTATCATTTATTTCTTTCCATTTTAGATTACCTAGATGGTTTGATGAAAAAAAATGGTTAAATATTTTTTTTATACTACGTCGGGAGGTATATAAGCATACGGCCCACCTGATGTGAAGCGGGTACCGTAGCTTATTAACGCTTGCGATATATTAATTATCGCTCGCGCGATGCCTCCTCTGCTGCTTACACAACAACTCCTTGAGAGTTTACTGGTGACCAAACTCACACGTAGGAACACAACAACCCTCTAGGGAGTTGTTATTTGGCTGCGGTTTTCTGTGAGGTGGAGGTACTTCCCCAGATGGGCTGCTTTGATGCGCCCTACCTCTCTTAAAACATCCAGACCAAGACCAACAGACATGTTCATGCACGCAAATGTTTGCCTTGTGTGGGAATCGAAACCACGAGCGTTGGTTTCAAAGTCGTCATTCACGACTGAGCCACCGAGCTCGTCAAATTTCGAGTCGTCATTTAAAATCTTTCCTATATCGCAATGATATATTTTCCTCTTTAAATTGTCATTCCCTAGAGCAATATCCGACTTATAATCACAAGCTTCACCTAATACGCGCTATTATAGAGAAGTTAAAATATATTTCGCTCATAAAAATAATCTAGATTAGAAAACTGATCAAAAAAAGACAAAAAAGGAATAAGTTAAGTTTATTTGAGGGAATAATATTTTATTAAATACGTATTTTTTTTTATTCACTCACAGACTCGATATTATTTTATAATTTCATTGTTCACAGATTATATTACGGAAATAGATGTTTTGTACATAATTGGTTTTATTATTTTAAACACTAATTAAATCCAAAGCTTTTTCCCCAGTCTCCTCTGTATCGGTAAATCAGTGCTCGCGCCAATGAGCGCTCAGCAGCAATCAATACGTAACTAAAGATGTATATTCATCTCTTTCTAACGACAGGTATTCCCTATAATTTGTCTCTTTTTAGAGCAGTGTGATAATAAATAACTGTACGTAAATATAGTAGTACTTGCGCCATTTTAAAATACAATAATGTTCGTTCGTAATGTATAACGTGTCTACCTTTGATACGTCGCTGCAGACAACCTATTCATTTTAAGAACTTGCAAATCAAAAATTAGTTAAACATCACCTAGACGGAAAATTCCCATACATTGTCATAACCTAAATGTAAATTGAATATTGAGTGTATGTATAATATGTCTTTCCCCCAACTCTAACGCCTGCGCATTACTTACGTATTTTACTATGCTTACGTTTAACATAAGTTTAGGGTACAGCGCAGCCGAAGTATCAGCAAACAAGGACATTGTCTATGTGTTATATTATATATATATAAGTCATCGGTGTAACAAATAAATATATACGTCAGTGTCTAACTCGTAAATGTAATACCTTTCAGAAATGACATTGAAAATTTTGTGTAGAATGAATTTTCCCGAAAAGTCTTATACATGAAAATGTGCCGAAGTAATTTCAAAACTTTGATAGCCGTGAGAACCGACTTCAATTAGGTCATAATCTCACCAAATCTTTAATATATGTTATATAAACCAAATAAAAAATAATTTTCTACAATCGATGAAGGTCTCGCGTAACACACACACACACAAATAAATAAGACGGATTGAGTACCGTTTTGACGTCGGTTAAAAGTTTCTTAGGGCTTCTAAAAGGTGCCGGCGGGGTCCCTTTACTAAGTCTACGATCCCTGTCCATCCATCTGCTCAACGTTTAAAGGGTTCTTTTATCTTTTAAACCATTCTACGGTAGCAAGTCGAAATTTTCACAGATTAATTGATATTTGGGCTGATTGAACGGCAAATAATGAAAACATCACAAAAGTTTACTAAAATTAATCGTAGCCTGGTGTAGGTTTCCATGTGAAAGAAATTAATGAGTTGTACATTTATTAGATAATTGTTTTACTCTAATTAATGAGTAGTGCCTGTAGTAACGAATATTTTTAAACCTATTTGTTTATTAAATAAATAATGAAAAACGAAATTTTACGTATTCCTCTGGAATATTCAGGATTAGACAGGACCCTCATTTAGGGCAGACCTCGGAGTCAACAAGTATTCGCTTCTAAAGGTCCACTGAACGAGTAGTGGATATATAGGGAGCAACAATTGCGTACTTTCACTTTTGGGTGACCCTTGAAAGGGTAAGGGAAACTCAGCAGCAAACAGAGGTCGGACAGGTGAACATAGTGAAGCCGAGACATATATTCACCGCCATGGACACTCAATTGAGTCTTTTCGTTCTACACTTGATTTGAGATTGTCATTTTACAGCGAGATGGTTAATTGGGCGAGCGTTCTAGTAAAATTTTTGAATCATCTCTTCAATTTACAACGGTATAACCGTTATACAGAAATTGAAGAGAAGATAATCACAAAGTTTTGAAAACGGTCGAAACCGACTTCACGCTTTTAACAGGGATGGAACGTATACTGCTGATGTGGGTCTCCCCACATCAGCAGTATACGTTCCATCCACGAGTGAGTGCAGGAAATAGTTTAAACGGAGCGTTAGAAAAACTTCTTACCACTAAGAACTCGAGCCAAAAGGCATATGGGACTACACATAACGCGATGCAGATCTCAAGGCCAACTAAAAAGTAGCGAGAGGTTAAAAGTAAAATAAACGCGATACCTCCAGTTTAGCGAGAAGTTGAAAGTAAAATATCGCGTTTATTTTACTTTCAACATCTCGCTAAACGAAATACTAAATATTCAATTGATTTGCTCTAATAAACGTTACTTGATTATTTTAAAGTACTTCGTTTTTTGTTAGGTTTAGGTAATTTGATATAAGTAAATACGCTTCCGCCACCGGTTGCTTAGTTAATATGAACCTGGTGCTCCACGCATCAACTGGTACTCACTGCTTATAGTTTGACTTTCGCAAAATAACATAAGAAATTAATTGAACTGTTGTTATTTTTACTCCGGCTTCCTCATTTGTATTCGACTGAGTAGTGCTTCATGAGTATTCCGACCGAATGGCAACAAATACACCGAATGTTATTTGTAACCATAGTAATTTAGTGATGAAACAATTGCGCTCGTGGTTGTACTTTTTAACGATTAATCAAAATCTTTAGATATGACTGCGTTTATTTAACAATTATTTTCCTTTTTTAATTTTGAACAGAAAATTCAGATTCTGTTCTAATAATATAATATTCTGAACAATACCAACTTCAGGTACGAGTATAACCAGCGTAATGGAATAATCTATTATAATGAGAAATCGAATGCAACTTTGGACGCTTGAGGGAATTTGCCATGGCTGCTCCGGTCGTCTCTGCCTCGGCTGCTGCTGTCGTCCTTGCAAATGCGCGCCATATGAAACATAAACCGCATGCACCCGCCATCGCTGCACGACGGACCTGAACGAGCAGAGTCGACCGAAGCTGCCATACATCTACTAAAAGTAGTGGGCGGGTGCCAGCCGGCGCTAGTTAGCATGAATGAATCAGTACCGGAAGCACACAAAGTCCTTACTGTAGATCAAATTGCCTGTAATATTTTCATAGCTATTGTCTTTCTAATGAAGCTTGTTATTTTTTTTATATTAGTTCAGTATAGTGGCTCCGCTTCGCCTGATGGTAAGCGAAAAGAGGAGCCCAATTTGCAGCGACAACTGACAAAAGACTACAGTGTGCTGTCGAGAGGACATGCTGCTCATGTACTCAAAGAGCCGAGTCGTCTCCGTGACCCTAATATGGGGTCGGTGTAGACACATGTAAATACGGCTCTGAAGGCCCACGTTTACTTGCACCTAGAGGACGGGGATGGAGGAATCCTGTAGGCAGCGAATACGGCGACAACATACATCCGAGCGGACAAGTGAGAAGAGCAGAGAAGTGAGAGACAGACACTGGCTGTTGCGAGGAAATTCTCCTCAAGCACGTAACCGAGGTACAGGATGTAGGGCATGTTTGCTGGACGATTTGTTTCTCATTTAGGAAGAGCACGGTGGGCCGGCACGGTGTTGGTGGATGGCATTAAGGTTTGAGTGGCGTCCGCGGATGTTAGCGAACTCAACCTTGAACAGGGTGGTGGGCGAGTGCACCTCTATAAGGCCATGTGTTCTTAATTGCGCTGTCATGAGAGGAAAACAGAAAGGAAGCGTGAAGCGGGAGAGAATTGCCACTACATTGGAGAAGAAGCGCGGTGGACTGTTTCTCCATTAGTTTGTCGACAGAGCAGCTGTACTGATCCCTCGGACGGAAGGGCCCCCGGGAGGTAGTCGCTAGGTCTCCACCATCCGGTCAATCCTCCAATAACCGCCACCGCCTCCTCTGTCCCGATACCAAAACCTCAGTAGATAAAAAACAAACTTTCGAGTGCTCTGGTCTGGACCGCTTTGCAGCGGCCGAAGCCTCCTTAGGGCAAAAGTCTTCCATGTCAGCACCCTTCTGGTCGCTCACTAGTCGCTTTTAGTGTCCAGAGTCGAGGAGGACAGTCGAATCTTCTCTAAGCGTTTGCTTTATTAGAGTGACCCCGGCGCCCGTCCTGTTCCCCTGGGGCGATCGCTTTAGATGAAGCCTTTATAGCCCTCCCGGCTAAAGGCAGTCTCAAGGTGGTATTTTAGTCAGTAGGAATCTGACATAATCAGTTCAGTCACCCGAAATGTTATCTATGCAAGATTTCACCACCTCCCTCCTATGACCGGAGGGTGCCCCTCACGGAAGAATGACTAACGCACACCCGAGTGTCGGTTAGTCCTTCTTTTGTGGGTCTTCAAATTTTCATGGGCAAAAAAACCTATTATTTGGAGAGACGTATGACCTAGCCTAAGAAAGGTCTGGTTTTGGCTCTGGGTCGTAGAGGTCTGACGGCAGTCATATGGCATGTGTAAAAATCAACATCTTCGCCAAATCCTTAGGCTTATGTAGCGAACCACGCCAATCCTGCTAATCCTAATGGGTTAGGAAACGGTTACACTAGGCAGAAGAAGAAGTACAGTGCAAGTATACATTTTATTTTATTGTTCGCCCAATGGTCGAAATGCGATCATAATCATTAATATTCGTCAAGAACATAATACGTATTTACTTGTTTCTAACATTTTTATTACTGTTTCTATTTTTCTTTTTTTAATAACACTAAAGCTCGTTAAAGCTACTAAACAAAATAAACCAGTTGAGAATGCGCAAGCTTGCATTGCCAGAGGAACACCTGGCTTGTCAATTACATAACAATACATATATATATATATTTTTAATTTGTCGGCCATTTTGACCATGTTCCTTTAAGAGATGGGAACGGTGTTCCTGAACATACCCATTCTACTTTTTTATGCTGAATTCGAATCTGAAATCAAAATTCGAATATTCGAAAAAACGCACACACATACAAACGCACACACAGCCAAACGCACAGATAAACATATAGATTTCATATAGGGACGGTGTTCCTGAAAACAAATTCGCATATTAAAAAAGCAGAAATAAGCACTGAACTGCTTTATCGTAGCCTATTTTTACATAGTTAATAAATCAAACTGCAATTGATCTCTGCAATGTAATGCGAGCTCTCAATAAACTACATTCATTTCGTTTATAACGTGTAATGTTTATTCCGTGTTTGATTTTATTTTATTGCTGTAGGCAATGATGTTATAAAAAATCGGCCAAGTGCGAGTCGGACTCGCGCACGAAGGATTCCGTACCATTATCTATAAAAACATCAAAAAAATCACGTTTGTTGTATGGGAGCCCCCCTTAAATATTTGTTTTATTTTAATTTAATTATTTATTCTTAAAGTGAATATATAACTACTCGTAAATATTCTGTGAATATTTCAAGCGTTTACCTGTTGCCGTTATCAATATCAAGCAAAAATGAGCAAAAAAATCACGTTTGTTGTATGGGAGCCCCCTTAAATATTTTTGTTATTCTATTTTTTAGTAGATAGATAGATAGATTCTTTATTGGTATCTCCAGCACATACATAACAATTTGTTACAATTATGCTTATAAATGTAAGCAATACAAAGAAACATGTTCACTGTAGAGGGAGAAAAAAATCACATGTGTGCCGCAGTAACACAAAACGGTAACTCAGTAACTCAGCTACTTGTTTTGTCCTGTTGAACAAAACGCTGATTATTCTGCTACAGCCGCAGACCAACCGCGATAAATAGGGGGTAAATGAATACGTGAATTAAATAAATAATTAAAGTCGTAATGTGCCCACTGTAGTAGATAATGCATAATTACGGTAATATATTGAATAGGTACGTCGTCGAATGTGGAGTGTTACAATCGAGGCAAATTATAATGTAAATGTAAATGAAATAATAATAATAAACTATATACTCAGTGTCCATAAAAACTCGAGGATATTTTGTGGTCATGACGAAATCATTTAAAATATATGTCATATTTGTTGTTATAGCGGCAACAGAAATACATCATCTGTGAAAATTTCAACTGTCGAACTATCACGGTTCAAGAGATACAGCCTGGTGACAGACGGACGGACGGAGGGACAGCAGAGCCTCAGTTATAGGGTTCCGTTTTACCCTTTGGGTACGGAACCCTAAAAAAGGAAGATAAGTTACTAGAGCGACGAAAATGACTGCCACGACTGGCCGGCAGCGACGGTGGTGGTGGGGGCATGCGGATTCTGTTCCAGATGACGGACGACCGCAGCAGCCGAAGCAGAGACTACCGGAGCAGCCATGGCAGCGTCGGCATGTACCAAGTACTAACAGTAGTGGGTGGGTGCCGGCCGGCGCTAGGCCGCATGAACTAATTGGTGGCGGAAGCACGCAAAGCAGGTTAGATCAAATTGCATATAGATTTGACTTTCGCAAAGTAACGCCTGAATCTATTAACTAAAACATCTTAGCCGTGCGGACTGTCAACTGCTTGTCAATTCACGATAGTCGAGTTTATATTTCGGTGTAATTGGCAAAATGCCGTCGTGTGTTATGCGCAAATGTACTAATTACGGCAGTAAAACAAACAAACTTCACGGAATCACATACCACAAGTAATTAAACCAAAATTATTATATATTATTGTATTTTAATCTCTCGTAAAACAAATATAACGCCATATTATGGTAACTTCAAAGAAAAGGACAACCATATTCCATGCACAACTGTTGCGACAAGGACACATAGCACACTAACATAGATCACCATAACGAAAATCAAAAGTGCAAATGACAAACGCTAGCTGTCTATTTTGTTCTTATTGTTTTTATTACGCCATCTCTTTTACTCGGTTTTTACTTTAGTTGGCAATATGTGTAAAGTAAGAAATGCGTATGTGTGCGCGCCGCAGCTATGTTGCTTCATTTATTTAGGTTATTTTGTAAGCATATAACGTATCTTTACTTACTATAATATCATTGCTGTAGGCACTACCCTCTGACAGATGAATACTCATCAGTCAGAAAACAAACGTACAACGTTTATTTTAAAAACAGACAACGACAGTGCAATAAAAAGCCTTAATAACGTCGACGCACCGTATCTTGGAACTTTTAAGAAAATTAATGAACCTCATTGTTCTTTTCATTGGGTGTTCGTTACTTTACATGTCATCATTAACCAAATGCATTTACATGATTAATTGTCTTTTCATAGGAGCTAAAATAAGAGCGAATAATTTTTAGAATTTTTTAATAAGGGTCACCGAAATGTAATTTTGAAATACAAAGCTCGATTTTTCACCTGTGGGAGTCTAGATATGCAATCTTATGCGAGCGAAAACCTAGGAAGCCGGTATAACATAATATCCGGGAAGATATAAAGATTAATTGTAGATATAGATACTCGTAGATACCATCATGCCTGTCTTTCATTGGAGTAGGCGGAGACTACGGAACACTCGGTGCATCGGTTTAAGCATACCTTTTTCACTTTTTCTACATATTCTTCTTCATCAAATACATAATGTTTTAGTATCATCAGTAGAATCAAGTATCGCGTCTACCTTTTAGAAGAGCCTGTTAGAAAGTTTAAATCTCGTAGGATCGCCTATGGCAAAGTATATTTGGGAAGAAATGAAAACTTACCTGATATACAAACTGCCACAAGGAACCTTTAGAATTATTTAAAAGTTATCTTTCAGATCAAACACTGCTGAAGGTTACAGAAGGAACAGATAAGTAAAGATTCCAATGTGTAATTTGTGGAATCACAGGAAAGTGTACTTGGATCCAACTTCTATCTATATAAATTGTAGACAAGTGGTAACCCGAATTCTTTTATACGCTGATAATACTGTAGGAGTTTTTTGGACATAATAGGATTATATTATGGGACATAATAGCACGTAGTACCACGGCTGCATACCCACTTTGTACAAGGCAATCACTGCAATCCTATTTTCTTTTACACCCCATTCTATATTGTAATGTGATAATAAACATGAAAAAAATATGTAAACGCGTTCCAAATTCAAAATAATTAAAGAGTTGAAAAAAAGAATAGTATATATATAAAGTACTAATATATATGTGTGTATGTATACATATTTATATAGAATACCTACTAATCGAATAGAATTGAAATTGAAACTCACAAAGACACCCCCTTCTCTTCTTCTTTCTTCCTGTTCCCTAATCTAATGATTGGCAGAGTCCACCACCGTAGACCAAAGATTTGGCGAAGATACCGATTTCTACATGAAGCGACTGCCGTTAGGCCTCTAAATCCCAGAGAAAAAACCAGACCTTCCTTAGGTCAGGACACCGTCGTTCGAAATACAATCTCTTGGACGTACGGGTTTCCTCACGATGTTTTCCTTCACCGTCGAGCAAGTGACCCGAACAGGGTACCAGTTGGTCAATAGGCCGGCTCTTTATCTACTTGGCAATCACTGCTCACAAACACACCGAGTAAAATTATCTTTTGTGTATATATCGGACAGTGTTCAATATTTATTTTCCACATATTCTCTACTTTTTTTTTAATATCGACTTCTCTTACGCCCTATCACCTCTCTTGTACTTCATTTAACACAGATCCGCCTATCTTGTAACGTACGTCAATATTTTTTTAAACAAATGGTTTTGAATTTTTTTTTTATGGAAAAGTGGCTTTTCTTCCTTCTGATATAGTTTCACTTCAAATATTTTTATTATATGACATTTCTATTACATGATATATGTGTAATTAAACTAGTGATAAGCAAATATGCACTAAAATAGAATTAGGATACTACGTATAACAAGTGTTCTTTCGCTTAAAAGATGCCGGTCTTCATATTGTTGTCACTAGCTTATGATGAATAAATATTTTCGCATTTTTTGAACTTTTTTTGTATATATCTAATTACTATGCAGTATATTTATGCGCAAACGACTTTAGATACACTGAATTCAGGGATTTTCCTATTGAATGCTATAATATACCTATGCATGTGCGAAAAAACTCTTGGTCTAATAATTTTGGATTTCGTGTCAACTCTAATACCTACTCCACCTTACCTACTAAGGTCACACGAGTTGAATCCCCTTATTTTTTCCCATAACTGATAATGGTAATATCTTATGTCCTAATCTTACCTTTTTAATAATCTGGGTTGGTTCATCAATAGTGTAATTTGAATTTTGAATTGGAAATTTGAATCGACATTTCGACACCGACACCGTCGACATTTAACCTTACACTCTTTTACTTTTCAAAATACTTGAAATGCACGATTCAGAGTCCGTAGAGAGCAACTCTCAAACCCATCACCTTTACCATTACAGACTACTCCAACATTTGTTGTTTGTTTTTAAAAAGAAGTTGCGTGCGTCGTCAAGAGCCTTGTGCAAGCAGTAAATGCAAAATGTATCATTATTACTTCCCGGCGTCGTATAAAAAATAAGAATGTTGACGTAGGCTTCTTCATGTAAGCATCCCCTAAAAAAAGGTTAGGTAATAGAGTTTAAGTTAAGCGATGGTAGTTGAAAACATGAAGAATACATAGGAGATAGCGTAAGAGAGAGGTGAGAGAAAACAAAGACTGAGGCGAGCTGCAGTTATCTATTTCTATTTCTTTATTGCGTGAAACAGGATTTATGTAGAATAGCAGAGAGAGAAGGATAAGAAAAAAATACTGAGAGAAAGAGATAATGGAAGTTAGAACCTTGACTTCAGTTGATGCCACACTTGCTCTAACATAAAAACTAACATAAAATAGCGGATGTACGAGTTAGACTCGCGCACCATTCTGTACACTTTTTGGACACATAGGTAAATACATCACAACATAAATGAAAGTTGCAAGAATATTCACGTACCGAGACGGTTTGATTTCAAAAGAAAAAAAACGGAGGCAATATAATAATGGGTAATTATGATTTTATGAAGGATATTTGATGATTTCTAAATACATTGTTAATTAGGAAAAACGTTCTATCCTTCCTGTAATATTTACAAAGAATATTATCACCTGTAACAAATGTATAAATCACACAGTTTTTCGCTTTGTAAAGGGGAGAGAATGGTATTTTTTTTGACGTTTTTCATCATCGAAACTTACACGACATAAAAAAAAACCCGTTTCGGAATCTGCATGTGAAGCCCTTTCATATGATACATATGGAACTTTAACTAATTGACGCACTTTGAAATTTCGACTATCTATTTTAACCTGTTTAACATTTTTTTACGTTTGCCTTAAGTTTGGATTAGTAATATTTAAAACTATTCTAAATTTCTAATTGATAGCGTTAGTAGTCGCTGAAATCTGGCACTGTCACACGGACAAACCATTTTGGTAACTGACTTGTAAAAAAAATAACAGGGCGAATCTGCGAGCGAGGCTAATGTGTAAATAATAAACAAATTTGAACATTTCACAGACGCCAGTTGTGGATGTATAAAAGATAATCTTTAGTGTCAAAGCCCTTCGCATGATGCACACGGACAACTTCCATACGAGTCTGTAGCAAACGAAAGGTAGCGCACAGCGTTTTTTTAATAAACTGATTGGGAAAATGCCTACATCTTACAGAAGGCCGCTATCTACCATATAACAATTACCTGAAGAGTTGTTGTGCTTCCGTGAGTGGGTTATCAGTAAACTCCAGAACAGTTGCTGCGTTTAGAGGTACTTCTTGTATTGCAAGTATTTATAGGCCTTTACGGTAATTGTGTCACATCGGTTGAGTTTGCCATCTAAAGTAGATTCATAGTAGTACTTTTAAAGTCATTGAAATTACGAAATTTTGTAACTGCATATGTGAATCAATATGAAATTCACAACCTCGAATCGCAACCTAACTTCATAATTTCGTCGAATTTGAATTGACGTGACGTAGTGGCGACTCGAAATTTCATTTATAATCATGTCATTTATAACAGATCCGCAGTCTTGCCACGTGTCTTGCTAGATAAACAATGTGACACATGTCAAAGGAACCACGCGCAATCCCTAAACGACCGTTATCCAAGGCCTGCGCTTTATTTACTTCGTCATTTATGTAAAATACCCTATTTGGCTAATAAAATATCACATTGGAGACGATGTAAATTTATGTTGCCATATAATAAATATTCAAATATTAGCTGCTGTCCCAGTGAAAGAGTAGCTAAATGTGTTAATCCAGAAACATTCGTGGAAGACGCCGTAGTTCTGATATTGGGCGTCCTCTATTTGGTGCATACCCAGCAGCTAACGAGGAGTGTTCCGCATATGCAGAAAATACGATAACATTCATATAGACGGAGCCGCGGGCAGGAGCTACTTTAATTATGCTTACGCTACTAGGAATTCCAGCGCTCCACTTAATTAAAAAGCCACTCTTGCAATAATAAAATGCAATAAAGCCCGAACCATCCTTTCTTGACTAAATTTATGCCTCACGATCGCTCACCTTTATGAGAAGAGGCTGCGAGAATGTTGTACCTTACTTTAGTACTGCAGGGGCTTCCACTGCGAACTACTCAACTGCAGGAGTAGGTCAAAATATGATTCGAATGAGCATAAAAAGTTTTATTAATGTTACTATTATGTTGAATCGGCTATCTATATCTATTGTTAAGCTGTCCGAAAGTACGAGTGAGTAAATCGTACAATATATCTTGTAAGTCAATTCGATAACTTCCTACTCTTACAAATTTCTTCTGAATAAATTCGTTGTGAGTTTCAAGGCAGCTGTAGTCTAACCCCTGGGACAGCAATGGACTTCACTGTTCATAGCCTTTTTGGTGGTCGCCGCTGTTAATTCTGGCTACACAGGAGACACAGTGGTGGGCCTGTCCCATAAAATATATATATATATATATTGTAAACTATACCTAAAACTATAAGTAAATCTCAGTTTAGGAACATAATCTAGGTAGTTATTGCCCGGATACTTTATCGATGTGTATGTCAGGTTAGAGTAAGTTGACAAATCAGAAACTCGACCGGTATTTTAGGTACGTTTAGGCCCCGTTTATTCTTCATTAGGCTTTATGTTATTAAATAATCCCTTTGCTCTGATGATTGCAGATACAACCAATCAAGCGATTGATCTCACCTTACTGGAGATCGGGGCTAAAACCAATTCATTTGCTGGACTTTGAAAGCTTATAGTACTTATTCCTGCAAGTGAGTAGCGTAGAAAAGGTCACGAAGGTCGTGAAAATACCCCTTCATGCATTGACAGAGAGGAAGGTAACGCACGAACGACATTACTTACGTTTCACAGATAATCTATAGACTATGGTAACCGCTTCACATTAGGCCTGTCATACACTTATTTGCAACCGGATGTAGTATGAATAAATTTTTTTTTTCGACACCGTAGTGTCGCGCGTCGTAGCGTAAAGCATTCTAATGAAGGTGGTTTTCCCTTTTTCGCTTATTACCCTGCTCTATTCTTTTAAGTTGGCAAGAGCGCGCAATTCTTAGGTGTTAAGCTTTGAATAGAAATGGAAGAAAATAGGTCAAAAGCTGTAGAGGCGAAGAAAGGTTAATTGAATGGGAGTTCTCGGTGCGAGCCGCTGCTCTGCCGCTCTAACGTAGATTACAATTGCGCCAGCTGCCGCCGTTTTCCCACAACTCTCTGGGGCGACTACGACCTCGCTCGAAATCGCTTTCGCTTGTAGTTGCATTACATTTCCATTACATTTGGATGCAACAGTAAGTAAATTTCAAATATACACTATTTGACCAAATCTGATTTAATATCATATATCAAATTTCTCAAAGTAACTATAAATATTTCGTATATAAAGCTTGACCACAGTGTGCAATACGTATTGCATAACGTCAGACAGATAGACGAACAGTAAAATAAGAGCTTCTTTGGCTTCCGTATCGGTATTAGAGACCACTCAAGGACCAAAGTCCTACGATTTTATTATGTATACTACACACCATGCCACTTGTGGGGTAGGCAGAGGCAGAGTCCATACACATCTCACTCGCTTCTTTAACATTTATAGCTCTTCTCATGCACGCTCGCCGGTTTCTAAGGCTCCTGATATCACCTTCTGATAAAACACGATCAATTTGATCACGGTAGGTAAGTCATGGGCTTCTTCTTCTTCCTAGTTTTTCTCCACAAAATATTATCAGTAATATTACATACTAGCGGCCCGCCCCGGCTTCGCACGGGTGGACATTTATTTTTTAAACATTTTGGGATAAACGAAGAGTAAATGTATCTTTAGAGTGTTTTTAAAATAGTTTTTCTTAAGTAGCTTTTTTTAGACAAATTAGGTACTTTAAGTGGTACGTACTTAGTGGTATTTAATTTTTTATTAGTTTTTATCCATAACCCTAATTACAATCGGAAAGTTTATTTTTTATTTATTTATATTGTTTTTAGTTTTATTTTTACATTTCTTTTTTACATTTATTTTAATATATATAACATATATTTCGAGACTTTATATTAATTTAAATTAATAGGTTTTACTTTTTTAGTTTCCAATATGTCTACCTTAAGGCTGTATACTATATTGGCTGTGGTATTCGTAGATGGCAACAAAATATATTGATTTTTAGGAATCCTACTCGAGAAAGTGCAACATATAATTGGGTATGAGAAAAGCATTCTTCTCTTAGGTCGATGCCAAAGGTCGAGAAAGTTTGTCCCTGGGATTTATTTATTATAAGGGCAAACGATACCTTTACAGGAAACTGTAACCTTTTAAAAGACATGGGCAAATCTGTTGGTATCATCGGGATCCGCGGAATGTGAGCTAGCTGTCCGGCCGTGGGACCGGTGATGATTGTTGCTATAATCAGATTGTCTCGTAATTCCTTTATCAAAAGCCTTGTGCCATTACACATATTGGGAGGGCTTAAATTTCTCAACAGCATAATGGGAGTACCTACTTTTAATTTCAGTTCGTGTGGTGGCAAGCCGGCGGGATAGAGAGAATTTAAAAATTCTTGTAGATAGTGCACTGTATCTTCGATGTTGCACACGTTATCAATAGATTTGTAACATTTAAAATCACCTGGTACTTTTTCAATGATCATTTTGTTTATCTCATTTACTGAGCTGTTTTTCGGTGAGACGATCGCCCTCGAATAGAGCCTATCGAAATTTCTTTCTGTAAGATGTTCGATGTCGGGATAGATTGTCTCTATAAGGATTTCTAGACTGTGAACAGTTTGAGCCAATTCATTATCCAATAATACTTGGAGGCTATGTGCAATTGGAGATGGTAATTATCCGCTTCCAAGTTTAAGTAATTTTTGTGAGAAATTGTCGTTGCCGTCATTACTTAAACGTGCTCTCATATTCGTGCGCAAATTGAGAGTTTCAATTGATTGCCACAAAGGTGATGATTTGAGGCACGCTTTTCTGAAAAGAACTTTTTAACTGGAACAGAAAAAATGTGGTATGAAAAAGTCAAAACATTCAATGTCGGTAGCGCGCGAATGAGCCGCGCGGGTACCTATCTCATAGATGTGCGCCGCGCCGCCCGCTGCCACGCGCCGTGGCCGCCGGTGTCGCAAGCAAGGGATTGAAACACAGAACAAAATTCCGTAATATCTTTGGAATGGAATGTCCGATTTCGTTAATTCAAAGAGTAACCTACAGGGATTGAAACAGTCTTGAATACGAAATGATTTATTTGGATAAGGATTAATACCAAGGTACGAATAATGTGGCCTAGTTTGTACCGGCGTTACTATAGCATATTTTAACATGAAAAAGTAGTTATTGTGACGTAACTGTAGTAGTTAGACATATGGTATCGTGGACTTTTTTGTAGATAATGATGTCCTCTATAAAACTGTAGTACATTACTTTGCTCTATTGTCAATAGTTTCAGCAGCGTACGCGGTATAAGGATTTTTTGGTATCTTTTTCACACATTATCGAAGTTTTCATACGGATCCCTAACTATTTTCAAAATATTTTATAGCCTATGTTAATCATTTATATTGTAGCATTCCAATGGTGAAAGAATTTTTGAAATCGGCCCAGTAGTTTTTGAGTTTATTCATAACATACATACAAATCTTTCCTCTTTATAATAATAGTATAGAAGTATAGATAGTATAGATAGGTTAAATTGTTAAGACCTAGAAACTTCTCACTTATCACCTACCATATTATTTTCATTGTTGATGTGTATGACTCTCCGGTTAAGGGTTTATATAACCACACACACACACCCGACGAGCTCGCTAGCGGAGTGGTTAATAATGTTACAATGTTAACTTGGCTTAACACCAAGGTCCATGGGTTTGATTCCCACACAGGCAAACATTTGTGTGCTTGAACATGTTTGTTTGCCTTGTTTCGGATGTTTTTAAGAGTAGGGTGCAACAATGTAGCTAAGGACGGAAGTAACTCGAAGAGAAGGTTGTTGTGTTCCTGCGAGTGAGTGAATTACCAGCAAGCTCCTAGGGAATTACTGCGTTACCAGTAGGAGTGCCAAAGCACGAGCGATACTTGCAGTATTGTAAGCGTTACAGGTAACCATTTTTCATTAGGTATGTCGTATGACAATGCCGTTACCTCAAAACATCTTAGGTTACCTCAAGGTGTGCACTAAACGATGAGAATTTTACAAGAAAATAAAAGTCCGCAAAGGAATAATAGCAAATACTTAGTCTGGCCATAAATACTGTTACAATTAAAAATAAACAAAATATTACATTTGAATTTGGAATCTGTCATTTTTGTATGATTGTTCATTGAGTTTTCTCAAAATACATTGTACAATATTTTGCGATATTAAAATGGAGTGGGGTGATAAAGAGAACCGAATCGCTGTGATTGCATTAAACAAAGTAGGTATGGAGACAAATGCAATTTTTAAAACTCCATACGCTTGGTATTAGTAAAATGTTTGTGTACCGGACTAATAATAGGTACAATGAGACCTCCTACTATGTTTGTAACAGAAAAAGATCTGGCCGTCCACGTAGTGTTCGTACGAAAAAGGTGGTCAAAGCAGTAAGGGAAAGAATTCAAAGAAATCCTGTCCGAAAGCAAAAGATTTTATCTCGGGAGATGAAGATAGCACCTAGAACCATGTCGCGTATTTTAAACGATGATTTAGAACTTGCAGCCTATAAGAGACGTACTGCCATGCAATTCTCTAAGCGACTCGTAATGGCTGTGTGCGTCGCTGTGATCACAGATGTCACAGCTTTGATATCGTCTGCTGAGATCACGGCTTTTTATTTGGTATTCTATAAGGCTGTAAGCGCCTTGTAGAATTCCAATTCCAAACGCAACCTTGCGGCGCTAGTGTTGCACAACCATGAAAAGCGACACTATGGAGTTGCAATTTTGTGTTCAAGGCTACAACAGCCGATGTTTCCGAGGATGTAAGGATGTTTGCTCTTATAGAATGGTCATTTCTTAACTGATAATTTAAAAAAGAATAGAGGTCACAGAAAAAATTTGTTTACGGATGAGAAAATTTTTACAAATGAGCAACATTTTAACAAACAATATGACCGTATTTATGCTAAAAGATCTAAGGAAGCTTCCCAATTAGTCGACAGAGTGCAACGTGGGCACTATCCGACTTCAGTGATGGTTTGGTGGAGTATTAGCTATGAAGGAGTGACTGAGCCATACTTTTGTGAAAAAGGTATCAAAACATCGGCACAAGTGTATCAAGATACCATTCTTGAGACGGTAGTGAAGCCCCTTAACAACACCATGTTCAATAACCAAGAATGGTCCTTCCAGCAAGACTCTGCGCCGGGTCATAAAGCTCGGTCTACGCAGTCTTTGTTGGAAACGTTTCGGACTTCATCAGAGCTGAAGACTGGCCGTCGTCTAGTCCCGATCTTAATCCGCTGGATTATGATTTGTGGTCAGTTTTAGAGAGTACGGCATGCTCTAAACGCCATGATAATTTGGAGTCCCTAAAACAATCTGTACTATTGCCATTGAAGAATTTTCCCATGGAAAGAGTGCGTGCTTCTATTGGTAACTGGCCTCAACGTTTTAAGGACTGTATGGCAGCCAATGGAGACCACTTCAAATAAGCTTTTTATATTTTAAATTGTTTTATATTTATGTATTAAACTAACACACTGAAAAAGTAATAAATGTTATTTGCAATAGAATTTTTTTTTTCTTAGTTCAGTATTTATGGCAAGACTAGGTATAGATTTTTTAAGTTCCTAAAAATATTGTAATTGAATCAAAAGTCATTCTTTATAACTTTTGAAAAGATGGTACAAACACACAGGTAGTCACATACACACAGTGTGTATCTGTGTGTATGTGTGCAAGTATTCCGTGGGTAGGTGCGCAAACAATTGTTAAACGCTAAATTTTCTTCCGAATCACTCAAAATATATTATTGTAAGGTTGTATCATATTGTATTATTGTTATATATTGTCTTAATAGTTTACAAATAATTTCATCCCACTTAAGTGATTCTAATCATAGTTGTCAGCAAAAATAATCAAATGTACAATACGTTACCCCAACACAATATTGAACTAAATAAGCGACCACGAATTAAGTATGGAGGAACAAACAAGTAGCAAGTCATTAAAAGACGACCGAGTAATTTTAACAAACAGAGAGTCTTTCAGGGGAAATATCGGGGGAAAGTAGTGTAAGGAGTTCTCACCTCTGGCAGCTCGTCAGGCACCTTGCCCATCCAGGACAGCGACAATATTGTGCAGTCGCACTTGGCGTTTACGTTCCTCTCGAAATGTAGATGCATTTTCGTTGCTCAATTCTCATTCAAACTCGGTGCATAGCTACGAGGATACGCGGTATCAGATCAAGTCGGTACCAATTCCGATTTTAATGCGAACATTTTAGCCGAGGTAACAACTGTGAAATACGATAGTTCATTTAGGTTTTGTCACGGAGTAGTACGGTCGGACGGGAGCGCGTCACTCGGCGCTCCGCTGACGTGACACAGGGTGACAAACGAGAGCCTACAGGGCCTTCGACGGTCTGCGCAGGTATTGATTACGCGCAGGGGGCGGGCGGCGCACGACACCGACCTCTGCCGCCGCCTCCTTGAACTACGGGAAAGCGGGAAAACCGACGGAAAATACGCGGAGATGGCGCTAAGATACTGCAGCCACAGCCCAGCTGTTTAGCACGTATATTAAATACATAATGCTACTTTCATTGTTACTCACATGTAGGTACTTATTCCATGAACTGCTATCTAGTTTTGAGCCGCTTAAGTAAATGAACGCTGAAATGTTGTTTTTCTGAATCCACTGGGCTTAAAACTTCGTAATATGAAGGTGTTATCTTGATAACATTTCAATATGTAAAAAAAAACATATCCTGCCTTGCTCAACCAAAAGTATTAACACTAGAAATATGCAGTTCGGAAGATAGTTTCCTTTTATGACGTCCACATTAAGGTTTTTCAAAATTCAACTGCAAAGAGGGAGAAAGGGGAGGCAAAACTTGTGGGGCAACAAAAAATATTGATCTATTGACTTGAATTCAGTAATAATATGTATAACCACGAACGAACGAAGCCGCGGACAATAAATACTTAAATAGGAAGGATTAAGAGTATTGGCGAATTACATTGCGCTTTCAGACTTCGAAGATCGGGACTTGTGTAAATGGGTTAAACATCGGTATTGGCAACAATGTAGGTACCTAATGCAGTAAATTATATGAATCTACTTAATTGCAAATGTTTACTAATTACTAATCTATTTGTAACAATTATATTTAATATATTGAAAACAAAATATTGGAGGACCAAGAAATAGAATGTAAGTAGTCAGTTTAAATCATTTATAGAATTTTTATCGGTCTGTTTTTGCGGCTAAACTTTAAAAGAAAAATTGATCTGTGAATAGCAATATGGAAATCACAGAGTGTATCTTTTATTAAAATCGATTTAGTTTATCAAGAATTATGAAGAGTTAAACGCAAACATTCGAGTAAATTAACCTGGTCCATTAAAACGGCGCCATTTAAATGGCGCTGCATTGACTACGAGTAATTACCTTATACAGTAATGATTTTATACCTACTCGTATGTAGGATTTTCGGAATGACTATCCAAGTAGTATAATCCAAGGGATCTGATGATGCTATGCTCCGCCCCGTCATACATTCTGTGGTGGTGGGGCATGGCAGGACCTCTTGCTCTAACTATCCGTCTGGGGAAGTACCTCCACCTTATAGAAGATCATAGCTAAATGCAATTCCGAGAAGATTGTCGTGTTCCTGTGTGTGAGTAAGGTCGCTAGTTATTTGAGAAGTCGTTGTGCGGGCAGCGGGAGCTTCCACCCGCCGTGCCAGCAAACTGCAAACCTGCACTGTCCAGTGGTGGAAGATACCGCGCGTTTGTCTCTTTTGAACCTCAACATCAACTTCATAAATGGCACCAAAAAGAAATAGGAAAACAAAAAATTACAGCGGCTACCCCTTTCACAATAAATGTGGATTTTTGCATCATCAGGGAACTTCACTCCAACATTAATGCAGTTTACTACCATCTGGAAACCGCTCGGCTGACTCTTCTTTTCCTCACGGAGATACAAATATCCTCACCGAGCAAAAGGTCAAGCAGGCGTCTAAGAAACTCGGTATGCTCAACAGAGCCAAACAGTACTTCAGCTCGGGGATTAGACTTATATAAGTTCCAAGTCAGACCACATATGAAGTACTGTAGCCACCTTTTGGCGGAAGCACCTGGATACCAGCTAGGACCTTGTGACTCAGTGCAGAGACAAACTGTGAGGATCGTTGATGATCCTGAACTCACACACGGTACCCATGATTTTGAGTAGAGATTTTGCCTACCTATGCGTGTTCTACCGATTGTACAACGGGTTGTCTTCTGAGGAGCTGTTATGACATTATGCTAATAGCCTCGTTTTACAATCGCACAGCTCGCCGACGGCTGGGAGTTCATCCTCATACACTGGAACCGCAATCGGCACGTACTGTGCGGTTCCAGTTCAGAGTTTTCTACCGAAAACTATTAAGTTGTGGAATGAGCTCCCTGCCGAAGTTTTCCCAAGGGACTACAGTATGGGGTTCTTCACGAAAGGCGTAAAGATGTTCTTACAGGGTCGGCAACGCAAGAAGCTGCGGTAACTGCTTACCATCAGGCAGGCCGTATCAAGCATACGGACGAAACTTATGAAATAGTTATCATTAAAAACAAGGTTTTATTTGTGTTATAAACATATTGGGGCGGGGTTACATTATAGGTAAAATACAAACTCCGCTCAAAGAGCGTTTATAAATCTTTTGGTTCGGTGTTATAACATCTACCTACTACTCGAACTTTACCATCAGCGCCCGGATAAACCTTAACTATTCTAGCCATAGGCCATGTTAAAGGCGGGGAGTTAGGCTCCCTCAGTATAACTAATTTCCCTACTTCTACATTAGGAAAAGTATCTGTCCACTTAGGACGCGGTTGTAGCACATTTAAATGTAATTAAATTATAAATAATTATTATATATTATTAATAATTATGAATTAATAATTAATTTAATTGTTTAATTTATGTGTGTGTAGTTTGCAAAAGTGGAAGGATGTAGAAGCCGAGGAAGACCGAGACTAACCTATCATGACCAAATTCGTCGTGTTTTATCAGAAGGTGATGTCAGGAGCCCCAGGAACCGGCGAGCGTGCATGAAAGAGTTATGAATGTCACAGAAGCGAGTGAAGTATGTAAGGACCGCGTCATATGACGCTCGGTTCTCTCTGTCTACCCCGCGAGGGATTTGGCGTGAAGATATACATACATACAAGCGCTAATAGTCTACGGTAACCAATTTACATCTGGTGGGCCGTATACTTGTATGCCCAGTGAAGTACGAAATCGTGAAAATACATACATACAAAGTCATTATAGAACATAACCCGCCAGCGATGCTCCTTTCTTTTATACTACGTCGGGAGGAATTCAAGCATATGGTCCACCTGATGTAAAGCAGTTACGTAGCCTACTAACGCTTGTAATAAACAAAGTATCACTCGCGCGATGCCTCCTTTACTGCTTACACAGCAATTCCTTAGGAGCTTTCTGGTGACCTCACTCACACTCCTTGTATTTCTAGAATCCATCGACTGCGGTAACCGTTTCACGTCAGGCACATGACATACACTTTTTTGCTATTCAACGCGGATCTATCTATCCATTTATAACTTCACGCCAAATCCCTTGCAAGCTAGACAGAGTGAACGGAGTGTCACATGACGCTCCTTACGCGCCTCAATCGCTTCTTGAAAATTCATACCCCGATCCCTCGAATCACACCGATTTCAAGGGCTCCTGACATTAAGAGGTAGGACGCATTTTAATGTCTGGGGAAGTAACTCCACCTCACAGACAACCGCAGACAAATAACAACTCCTGAGAGAGTTATTGTGTTCCTGCGGGTGAGTGAGGTCACCGGTAAGCGATCTTATGGCCGGCCTCTTTGCGGCTAACTCCTGCATCTATGGCTGGAGCGCGCAAGCACCAACGATACCCTCCAGTGGTCCCGCTGTCAGATATCCACATCAGGCAACAAGATGTGCGTTTTGAAGTACAGTCACTCGATGTCCGAAAAGCCAGTGGTCCTGATGGTATCGCAGCGAATATTCTAAAAAAATGTGCAGCGGTTATACCCGGTGTTGATTCTTCCTCAGACGGGCTGCTTTGATATTGAGATTTGCAATGAAAACGCTATTTTTAAGAGGGGTAGGTACCCCTCTCAAAAATAGCGTTTTCATTGCAAATCTCAATATTCTCGAGTAAGTACGCCCGTACTAAATTGGAGACCTAAGAAATACAAACGAAGGTATTTATAATTTTGTCACGTACTTATTTTGGCAAATGTAGCCCACACTGCAGCTGTTATCGAATTTTAACCTCTGCTTCGATATTATACATGACGTAACTAAATACATATGTAACGAGCAGACATAAGTACAGCACATGGAAACCGATGTGGTATATAATAATCAAACATCGTTACCGTAACTTATGAACGCTTGTTTCCATCATAATGCAACGGACGAACCAACTTCTCGCCATATGTAATGATGGACTGCTATGTACACTTATTACATAGAGTTCTGCATACATTTGGTAACATCTTATATAGTAAAAATGAAATTTGCATGTTGGTTGATCGGTGGACGCGTGTACACGGCACCATCCAGCGACTTTACGGTAATAATAGAATAATAAAATAGAAGAGCTTCCGGTAGCTCAGTTGGAACAGCGCTCGATCGGTAATCGAGAAACTGTGCCTATATGCTTTTCCGGAGAGATTTCCTATTTATTTATTTTAGTTTCGCAATTTCTACCTGACAATATATTTCTAAACTTTTGTTGAACTACCTACGTCAAAAATTCACGAAGCCCTTTGTTAGATATGCGAGTGAGCTAATGCAGTCCTATAGAATGGACCAACACCCAAACATATAACTTTCGACCAAATTCTTTGCGACGAACAGACATCGCAGTTCCTGCGTGTAAACGCCGGGGTCCCGCAAGGATCAGTCATGTTGTCCACTCTGTTTTACATGTATATCAATGACATATTATCACTTGGTAACATTCATTGATATGCAGATGAGCGATATGTTGGACGACCCGCGGAAAAACAGGCCGAAGAATAGGATAAGACGTGTACTTGTCGTTGAGCTCGACCAGGTGTTTTATTTTATTTTATTATGTTTATTTAAATCTTGCACCCCTGCCATGGGCAAGGCTCTTATTATTATAATATAAATAAACACATTCATACATCATATTCTCTTTCATTACACAATTCATTCATTCTTCAGAGCACCCCTTTGCAGATACAAGATAGCCTTACAATCCTCGGCATCAACATCAGGGACGACCTCAACGATAAACGATCAGTAGGGTTACTCTTGACACTTATTCCAATGACAATGAATGTTCCCATCAAAGTATTTTGAATAATATATTTTAATGTCGACTATAATATGACGAATATGGAATTGAATCTCATAGTTGTGTCAACCTAGACAATCAACCACACCATCAATCTGGCGTATTTGAGAGCTTAATTCACATCGGAATTGGTTTTCAGTATCGTTCGGTTTGTTTTGGGCGACCTTGCAAGGCGACATAGCACTAATAACACATTTTGATTTTATGATTCCGCCAAATAAAATTCTTAGTTAATTTAAGGCTTTATTAAAAAATGACTAATTAGGTGCAAAAATATCACTTGAAGTAAAATATCACAGAGCTTCATTACTGAACTTACAAACAGCATAACTTGATCTTTGGATGATTTAGGTAAAACAATACAATAGGAAGACCTCCAGCACTGACCTTTGCAATAGAATAAAATATGATTGATGCTCTCTTCGGATATTCAATTCAGAAATAGAAACGGCAGACTTTCAGCACTGACCCCTGATAATATAATATGATAAACTGTTGACACGTATCTTCAGGTCATTAAATCTAGCAATGAAAAGGGGTTTGGATGTGCAAGATCAATTCATTATCAATATTCGACATCTTTCATTGCACCCCACGTGTACCCTATTTTAACTTTAACAGGCAGAGGCACTTTCAGCCGTATAGTATTCTCCATAACTTGTTTTATAATACTAATAAAAGTTATTTTGTTGGACTCGTGCACTTCATATATGAGTTCATCGTGCATTTGTAGAATCAGTCGTGGTTTATAGGCCTCTCCGATCGTCTTGTTGTCTATAACACACATGGCTGCCTTTGCAATATCTGCGGCCGAACCCTGGATGCTCGTGTTGACCGCTTGACGCTCCGCTGTACCTGTTTCGAATGTAAAAACATACGGTTATAGGGAGAAATTCAAAAGATTATTGTCCCCTCTTATGAAATAAAAAAACTGCACATAAGATTTGCCTCGGCAACATTGCTCATAGCACCATAAAACGAGAGATTAAAAAGGCTCTACAAGTCCGTTTTGTGTGGAAGTAGCCTGCCATCAATTTTAGAGTAAACTTCAGCCCCACCTACAAGTGATACACCATGCCTGTTAACAAACGAAGCGCTGGCTAAAATGAGGAAGGCCGTGGAAATAATTAAAACGATGTATGTGATAGTAAATCTACGAGTGACAACCAGATCTATCTTTCAGAGACTTAAATTTTTGTTTATACGAGTAAGTTTCGATTACTCGTACGAATAATCGAAACTTATCGTCTTATTTTGTTCGTTCTTCTTTTATCTCAGAAACTGAATTATATATTATGATAATATAACGTAATTTGTATTATCATATAATACATATTTAGTAACAGTTAATATAGTAACAAAGAAAAAAGGGCTCACATTACCAACATATTTAGAGGAATATATTCACAGTCAAATAGTTGTGCATCTTCTCATTTCTCAAGATTAATTGCCTCTACTTACCTGCATTTGTTATCATGAAACATACAGAATTAGTCACCAAAACATGGGATATTTTGAGATAGAGCTCTTAGGAAGTAAGACAAATACCAAAAATAACACTTATTCTATCACATCAACCCTTACTCATCCCACTGCAGGGATACGGGTCTCCCTTCAACTGGAGGGGTTTAGAGCATACTCCACCACGCTGCCCAAATACGGATTGGCGCACTTATTCTATATTTGTACTGAATTTTCATATGGTTAGTTTCAGGTTTAGTAAGTTTACTCCTTATCTAATTTAATAAACCTACAATATCTATCTAAATATTCACGCATTGGTTATTATGGGGTAGGTAGCATGCCTCTTCTTATATCATGCAGAAAACAAGCCACAAATTTTGCGTAATGCTCGCATCTCGTCCGCGCTTATTCCGGTTTTCCAGCATAAATTGCTCAAAAACCAGAAGGACTCCCGAACGTAGGTACCGCCGGTACCTACGTTCGGTAGTTTGATCCGGTCCGGTAGTTTGATCATCTCAACTGTATCGATTTTCGCTGACTTTCCATTTTTCAAACATCGAATCGACCTTATTTGATCTTTGATCGCATCTATTCCACGGTAATGTCTTCATACGCTGGCATTAACGAAACAGTCGCAGACTCATTCACAGTGCCGCGTCCTGGACGTAATTTATACTTTAACTTTATCTTGCCCGTTCAGTAGGCCGATTCTATTAAAAAACTGCTGACGAACCACTCCGAGACTTCTTTACCTCTCTCCAGAAGGGTTTGGTATTCGCCTCAAAGTTCTTAGTCTCTCATCATCAGTCAGTAATTATTTGTTGCTTGACTTTCACTAGATCATTCTTTGGTTTCTTCCTTGCATCGAAGGTATATTTATTTCTTCTTCTGATGCAAAGATGATACATATCCATATATTTTTTGCACACGCATCTACCCATACCACCACCACCTTATCTTTGCATATCCATATCCTTCTTTCGCTCCATAAAATTAGTTATATATTCATTAATTATTATCTTCTCACCATAGTTTCGGCTTAAAAGTTCAACAGTATACATTTTCAACGACATGGTATCGTTTAGCGTCCGCGAAACGCAAAATTATGAAAGACATTATGGATCGCGAATTGAAAAATATTATGCGCAAAAGCTCATCCCCTTTCTTGTCTCCCGGCTGTTTTTTGATTAAAATAAAGATGGCACGGATAGGCTCTATTATATATCGACTACTCCGGGTTAAGTTTTGATTATTACCCCGTTTTTATTTATACAACATCGGAAGATAAAATAGTAAATACAGATAAGCACGCGTAACCTTATTAAACCTCATTCATTCGCAGGAATACAACAATCATCCAAGGGGTTGTTGTTTACTGTTTTGCAGAGTACATCCCCCGTTGGGCTAATTCGATGCGCTCTATCGATCTTTAAACATGCAGACAAAGACAAACAGACTTGTTGAATTGCGATCAAGATAAAAATCTGTAAGTAAATGAAGTTACCATTAAGAACTTGATGAGATGCTATGTTACGTGAAACAATGAGCGACATCGCACGTAAAGCAAGCTTTCATAGACTACAGTAACAGCTTTATATCAGGTGGGCTGTATGCTTGCAGACGTCCCGACGTTGTACATACCAAAAAAAAAACAAATAATCACGCGCTAGTGGTGGGTATCTTTCTACTGTCTGGTAAGACACAACTTACGAGTAAAATTATCGCAAAATGCATTCGCAAAGTATAAACTCGGAAATTTAAGATGATAAACATTTGCCTTAGCCTTATACCCTATTACATTAAAAATAAGCAATACAAAATTTTGTTTATTTTATTTATTTATTTATTTGTTTCCACAGTCACACACATACACGTAGGATACAATGAATCATTGGCTAATAAATAGTTACAAAAGTTGTGTATTTGAAACGTTTAGTACAGGTATGTGTGTGCTGCAGCAATACAAAAAGGCCATAGCTCAGTATAAAATTTTTGTAAGATGATTAGCAACATAGATAACAGAAACAACGGGAGATGTGACGAGGGGGCGTGGTTGGTGTCGCCGCAATATGCTCAAAACGAGAACATTGCCAAGAACAGTTAGTTAGTTGCAATCAAGTTCGATTGAAATACGTTGCTCCTTGTTTTAGCAAAATGCCAAGTTGTGCAGTGGTTAACTTTAAATCAAATGGAATCACTTATCACCTATAAGTACAAATAATATTACGTTTTATAAGCATAAATACAGAATTAATTTCAAAAATTCTCTGACGCCATTTCTACCAGGACCTTACCACGATACAAATTATAAATATCAAATATCTTATTTTTAAATCATACATTGCTTTTCTACCATTACGCAGTCGCCACCACTCGTTTACCAATACGCAATGTAAAGCGAGTGATATCATTCGTTCACTGTGTGTGCAGTTTCGAGATACGGCCGCTTGTTTCTGCCGCTTTATAAATGTAGTAGTGCGTGCTTACTTGGGTGTTGTTTAAATAAACGTCCAATGACAGCATCTTAACAAATGTGCGTCATTGTACTTGTGTGCGTAGAATGACATCTTTTATTTATTTAAGTGTGTGAGTGTTTTATGGTATGTGTGAAACTAGGAGACAACCGTCCCAGTGTAAATTCGCTTAGTATGTCACATCTCCCGTTGTTTCTGTTATCTATGATTAGCAAAAACACTGATTTTCAGCCATAGCCGAGTGCGGGCGCGAGTGCAGCAGGTAGGTTTGATATGAGATAACGTGTTAGTCTCTAGTGATAAGATCGATTAGCATGAATGTGTATTGTAAATATATTTTTTTATTTAAGCGTAGAGGTTAAGTGGCAGTAAATTTTTATCGCAAAGCTGATTAGGAATTAATTATAAACAGAATGGAATTGAACAACATTATATCACGAGGGTAAAATAAAATGAATAATAATAAATTAAACGGAATAACATAGAATTAGTGTAAATCGTTTCTGACAGCGGCAGCGACATAGGCAACTGTATGAAATGTTTATTTTTTTGTTTTTCTAGTAGGAACGCTGATAATTGCTTTTTGAACGAATAGCCAGAGATACAGTTTCTAATAGGAGGTGGTATGTCATTCCAGCATTTAGTTGCCTGATGGCAGAAGTTGCCAGTGAACGCTACAGTCTTGTGAGAATAAACTCTTAGTTGAGACCGAATAAAGCGAGTAAAATACTTGTCGCCAAATCGTGAAAAATGTAGCTTTAGGTATAGGTATTCCGGTTGCCTGTGTTTGATAACCCCAACCAAGAGACTCGCGAGATGGAGCTGCCTACGAGCTTCCATATTCAGTAAAGAGGCATTGTTAAGGTACGGAGTGACGTGACTTCTAGGAGGGATATCAAAACAGTATCTGCAGCAAACGTTTTGAATACGCTGGATTAGACGCTGACTTTTACATACTCGTAGTAAACGAGGGCCGTAGACTGTGTCGCCATAATTCAGCCAGGACAGTACCAGTGATTCGCACAATCTTACACGCACCTTTTCAGTTATTAGCAAATTATTAAAATGCTGCAAGTTTCATCGATTCAGACGTTGTTTGAGATAAATTCGTTGTTAGTCTCCACTTTAGTCAGTCGGCCACGGGAACTCATTGTTAAGATAATATTTTCCAGAAGGGAAACGATCAAACCAAAAACGCTGAGTTCATTCATTTGCGACACCTAGTCCATACACGTCGCACTGTGTGTTACTAAGCTGCTCATGGACATCGCCTTTTTATTTAAAAAAATTGTACAATGCAGACAATTACTAACGCGATCAAGATAAAAATTGCTAATCCAAAGTTTCAGTTGCTTTGGATTGCTAAATTTCATCTTGATCAAATTTATATACAGCTGCACCCCGTGAGAGCCGTTTTTGGGTTCTGTAGTAAACAAGGAACCCTTATAGTTACGCCATGTCCCTCTGTCTGTCCGTCCGTCTGTCCGCGGCCTAGCTCAGAGACGCTTAATACTAGAAAGCTGTAGTTTGGCATGTGTCATATTAACTGTGCTGAAAAGTGTGTGTGTGTCCCAACGCCAGCGAAACTGTTGTATTTGGAAATGTAAAAAAAATCATGGTTGTAGTCCATATAGTGAATTTAAAGGGAAAACTGTCACGGCTAAGCAGGCTTTACAGATTTATTGTCGACGAACTTATAAAATGTGTTTTCTTTTATGAAAACGTACAAATGTCATAGAATATTGACATTGCACCTATCTGTATAAGCGTTATGCTTCCTAGTTTCTAATTTGAACAGCCAAGTAGTGGAAGTCCCATGCGATACATAGGTAATTTCATAGTATTTTATAGTTCATTGAATGACATACGTAACTTTAGCTCCGCTATTTTACACTATGTGACACTGTTCACAAATTACTTCGCCATATAAAAGTCAAGCGGGTGTGAACTTAATACTCATATGTTCTAGATCTGGGTCGTAGATTTTATTCCACTTTTTATATACCTTTGGATATTTATTACGTCGTTTAAATAGGTATGGTTATAAGAAATAAAGTTTGGTTTTGAATGTTAAAAAAAATCCAAGACGCTCGATTTCCTATTATTTTAGGCAACTAACTATCCAAATTTTTCGCTAACAAGCAAAGCTAAGCTAATACGTAATCCTACACTGTGCGTGGTGCGTTTTTTCTACTTTCTTTCTTTTACCTCTGCTTCTACGGGCCGTATTGTGATGTTAAATAGCCTACAAACTTCCTCAAAAATTGGGCTATCAAATGCAAAATATTATTTAAAATCTGACTAGTAGTTCCAGAGATTTACGCGTTCAAGCACACAAACAAACTATTCTGCTTTATACAGTGGTATAGATATACGAGGTATATGGGCCAGATACCGCGATTTTACGAACGAAATACGACACGACAATTGTGGCACATAAATATAAAGATTATTTTACACAAGGTTAGCAGCAAACCAACCACACGGCCTAGATGTAAAATGTTAGCAGGAACCCTTACTCAAGAACTTACTGGTAACCTCATTCACTCGCAGGAACACAAGAACACTTCAGGGAGTCGCTATCTAGCTGTGGTCTTCTGTGAGGTGGAGCGACGTTACCAGTAGGGCTGCACTGATGCACCCTGCGTCTTTTCCAATAGAGCCAACTTTGTTAATGAGCTGGCTGCACTGCGTGTAGGCGAGGTGGGCATTAAGCTCTAATGTAAATACGATTAAGCTATTGACACCTCGCTACTGCTTACTAGTAAATAACTAACTCACCTTTTTTAGACATGAGAGGACTATTAACATCAGGTAGGAACCTCCGGCGTTTCATCAAGGTCTCCACGAAGCCCTTCTTCCTACAGTTTTCGATGACCGACTGCGTGAATGTTCTGATGGCGGGGTACGACTTGTAGAAGGAATCCATGAACATGGCTGCCTCCAGCTCCGTAACGTCGAGATGCTGCGACAGTGTCTTGTTGCCCATACCGTAGAGGATGCCATAACAAAGCTGCTTGGCCTTTTGACGAAGGTCATCGTCCACCTAGGATGGATTATTCATTTACTTATTACCGTGGTCTAGCATACTGAATCTACTAAAATATAAATTTATTGTTTTTTTTCGCTGCCCTTTAAGGGCGACAGTCAAAATTTTCATGATGTCATATTGATACATATATTTCATTGACTCAAATACAGACAGTTACATTTGTTTGGAAACCTTTAAGGATACCTCCACTTTTGTTAACTATACTATATCGTAAGATAACATGCTGTCTCGCTCTAAGTATATGAAGTAAGATGAATCTGTATTTCTCCTGTTTGAGCATGTCCCGTACATGCAGAGTAAGATATATTATAGCTATATTGTGCTACGTCTGTGACTACATAACATTCTAAATGACTAAATTTAACAAATTTGTTAAGTTAAAGTAAAAGTAAAAAAAAGCACATCGTGGTGGGGTGAAGTGAAACGCGTTGAAGTGAATTGGCTTTTACCGGATACATGCTGTTACATGCGACGTGTGTATTAAATCCGCGGCGACTATACTCTATTACAAACACCTATTCAAAATACAAAATATGTTGATTTACTAAAACAAATTCAAATAAAATTATAAGTGTAGTCGTTAGGGGACTTCGTAATTGGGATGGAGTATAACGGTATACTGTATAATGTCAGTTCGTAGACCTGTAACCCCGTCATTTGCTTTAAAAAATAAAAATCCTTGGCATGAGACCCGGGATTGGAGCGCACCCCGCGTGTCTTATCTATGTATGTCTTCACGTCAACAAATCAAGAACATTACTTGAATCCCTCATTGAAATCGAAGACCCTAACATTGTACCTAACGGTTTAACGGACGGAAATTTATTTCTATTTCCAAGGCAAATTAATACGAACATAAATATAAAATAATTTGAAAATATTATTTCCAGATAGAACGAGATTTTCTTTCATATACCTACTACATTCGAAAATACCTTTTTTTTATACAACGTCGAGAGGTATACAAGCATACGGTCAACCTGATGTAAAGCGGTTACCGTAGCCTATGAACGCTTGTAATATATTAAGTATCACTCGCGCGATGCCACCTCTGCTGCTAGTACAGTAACTCCTTAGTAGCTTACTGGTGATCTCACTCACACGCAGGAACACTACAACCCTCCAGAGAGTTGTTATTTGGCTGCCGTTTTCTGTGAGGTGGAGATACATCCCCAGTCGGGCCGTTTTGATGCGCCCTACCTTTCTTAAAAATCGTAGCTTACCTACAATTTGAGTAGTTGTGTGATTGAAACATTAGGCGGGCTCAATAAGCTACAATACACAGCGTCGCGGACTGTGCCATTAAAGCACAGTGTTGAAGTAAGTGTCTACTAAAGTATGGAAGAACATAAATCAGCTAAAAATATTCTTATTTCATCTCTCAACACTTGATTATTGCGCAACAAATGATAATAATAGATTACCTACATAAATCACAAGTAGTGACTAATAGGTCGTTTACTTTCGTATCGTGAAGATTTATGAGGAAAAAAGTTTGGCCTAACATCAATTTCGTATGAGTTGCCGCGTTGAGCTCCAACTTTCATGGAACATATTGTCTGTCCAGAACGGGGAAATTGATATTATTTCGAAAAGTACTTATAGTTCGGGTGGTAAGCTACACAAATGGGTCCCACCTTGAATTTTTCGTTCAAGTGCGGAAATTTGGTGCACTTGATAGATCCTACATTTTGATATTCCTATATTTGATATTGGTAGAAGCCAACCTTTAAGAACAAATTCGCAATTTATCTTGTTTTGGGGTACAAACAAGGGAAATGTTGTAACGTGCTGAAAGTTAAAACCCCTTGGAACCCCTACGGCCGCGCACTGTGCATTGCCAGAGATTTTCATTATGTAAAACAATCGACTCCACCGTGGTGAATAACAATATAATTTTACTGACATAACTATTGAAAATCAACCACAATTGACAATGACATTGACAATGTCTTCTTTTTATAATATACTAGGAACCCGCCCCGGCTTCGCACGGGTGTAATTCCGTAAGAAGCATTTATATTTAATTATTTAGAGCTTCTCTGTAAACGACATTTGATGTTCTATTATTATGTAGTACAAAAAATAATAGACGTAGTATTAAAAAAAAATGTGGTAGTAAAATGTATTGTTTTTCGGGAACTCCAACTCGTGATAGGCCAACATATAGTTGGCCATGAGTAAAACACTCTTTTCTTAAGTCTGTAATGTTAAAACCTTATTCAACATACTTTATATAGAATCTTTTCTTAGCATGCTCTATGATCTGTCAAAATTATTGATTTTGTAATTTAAAATTTTAAAATGTGATATTTTAGGAAAACCCGAAAAACAAAGTCAGTCTGAAGGAAGCCTGGAGCAAGATCTGACGAAGTAAAGATTCAGTGCACTAACCTCTGGACATTTTCAAAATTTTAAATTACAAAATCAATCATTTTGACAGATCATAGAGCATGCTAAGAAAAGATTCTATATAAAGTATGTTGAATAAGGTTTTAACATTACAAGTCTTTCCCTACTAAGTCGAAAGTTTGGCCTTGGGACTTATTAATAGTTAAAGCGAACGATATTTTCACATGAAATTGAAGAGGTTTGAAAGGTATTGGCAAATCGGTAGGGATCATACGTATTCGGGGTTTGTGCGCTAACTGACCGACTGCAGGGCCAGTGATTATGTTCGTTACAATGATATTGTCCCTCTATTCCTTTATAAGAAGTCTCGTGTCATTGTACATGCTAGGAGGGCTTAAATTTCGTAATAGCATTATAGATGTTCCAATTTTTAGCGTTAATTTATGTAGCGGGTTACGAGCATTTAAAAATTCCTGTGGGTAATGTACAGTACATTACCCACAAGAAGTTTTCGATATTAGTAACAGTGTCTATCGATTTATATCTTTTGACCGGGCCGGGGACTTTCTGTAAAATTAAATTATATATTATGTCGACAGTGTCATTTCTAGGTGACAATATTGCTCTAGAACACAGCCAATGAAAATCCCTTTTGTCTAAATTTTCGATATCAGGATATACGGCATCTATTAAACATTCTAAATTATGAACAATTCGGCCTAATGATTCATCTAAAAGGACATCAGAACTACTGCTCAAATTTAAAGAGGGAAAAATTCCTTCTCCAAGTTTTAGCAGCTGTTGTGGGAAATTGCTATTAGTATTTCCATGAAGATGAGCTTTCATATTATTCCGGAAGTATAAATTTTTAGGAGAGATGATTTCAAGCATGCTTTCGTAATGTCTGCACGCGTTCCTCTATTAATAACGGAAAGTGTCTGTCGGAAATCTCCCGCAAAAACTAAAGTAATCCCACCCATTACGGAAGAGGAGATTCTAAGATCCTTTAAGGTTCTATCCACAGGCTCGACATATGCTCTATGGCTCATGGTGCATTCATCCCATATTAACAATGTCGCTTCTTGTAGTAATTTACCAAGAGGCCCATTTTTGCGGATAGAACATGTGGACCGTTGTTTAAACGTAGGACCGTTTATTCAAACCGTGACATTGTTCTTACTTAGAGAATTTTTATACCCATCAAAATTTCTAAACGAAAAGTCCGGTCTGAATACTTTAAAGTGGAATTTACACGTATATAATCAGCCTTAATTATCAAACCATTTAAATGGATAAGGATTAATATCAAGATATCAATATCAACATTATTCGCTTCCACCCGTACTTGAACTGAATAATTTAAACAAAAACTATTATTGTGGCTTAACTATAATAGTTAGGCATATACCATCGCGGACTTTTTTGTGAGTAATCATTTATACTATTAATTTATATATAGTTTTTGCAGCGCACGCAAAATAATGACTTATATAATAATAAACGTTATTCATAATCTTCAAACGAAGGTAATATAAATGAAGAGTTATGTTCGTACAATCTTCCAACTCCGAAATTGATCATAGTTTAAATAACAGACTGGCAACTAAAATAAAGACCAAAAAAACCTTGTTACATGAATATTTTCTACTCTTTATCATCGTATCCATATTTCTTATTCCAAAACAAGCTGTAATTACGGATTATATAAGAATGCTAATATTGTTCCAAAGCTGATGCACCCATGTTATTAAGTTACTCCCGCATATTTATATATCTTATAAGTAGAAGGCACTCACTTCATTCTCGGGCACGTTGCTCCAGGTAGCTGCTATAGATTTAAAAACGTCAGCGTCAGACCTCATTATCTTCATTAAAACAGGGTCTTCGCTGTAGTGGGTCAAAATCCTCATTTCCAGCTGGCAATAATCGGCAGATATGAGCACGTATCCAGGGGCTGCTCGGAAGATGTTTCGACAGTTGAACTCGGCGACGTCGTCGGTAACAACGTTGTCCGACGTCAGGTATGTGAACGGAATGGAGAAGGTGCGTGGAACGT
Source organism: Pyralis farinalis (assembly GCA_947507595.1). Lineage (NCBI taxonomy): Eukaryota > Metazoa > Arthropoda > Insecta > Lepidoptera > Pyralidae > Pyralis > Pyralis farinalis. The sequence continues at coordinate 10,132,335 of OX382266.1, read as the reverse complement.
TCTGCAGATTTGGTTCATGCATACTGACACGTCCTGTGCATGTGTACATTGTGTATGTTGGATTTATCCTAAAAAATAATTCAATTCTAAATAGCACTACTTGTGAACAAATATTTTTTACAACGTCGGGAGGCATACAGGCTAATAGATTCAATAAGAAAAATAGCTAAGAGAATTAAATAAGATATAAAAAGATTATATTTAAGAAGTGCACGTGGGTCTATTGGCAAATAATTTTTATTCTTATCATACGACTCACCTCATATAAAGTGGTCTACGAAAGCTAGCAATACATATGTCGCTGGCGCGATGGCACCTTCGCTACTAACACAGCAACTCCTTAACAGCTTACTGGTAACCTCACTCACTCATAGGAATACAACAAGCCTTCTAGAGAGTTGTTATTTGGCTGCAGTTTTCTGTGAGGTGGAGGTACTTCTAAAGGGGGTGCTGTGATGCGCCCTTCCTCTCTTAAAAGCACGCAGACGAAGACAAACAGACATGTTCATGCACACAAATTTTTGCCTAGTGTGCAAATCGAGCCCACTAGTCTACGTATCTAAATAGCGTTACTAATTACTCCGCCACGAAGCTCTGACGAGCTCTGTCAAAAATATCGCTTACAAGTAGAGATTACAGGGCAGCTGGGAATTTTTCACTAAGGTAACCTACATGTACCTGCCTGTATACCTGTTCTTGCGTTCCGTGATTTTTACGTTCATTTTACAGTATGTATATTAGCTAATAAGTAGCTGATATATTGTAATGTAGTTACAACACCTTATAGCAAATATTGTAGGACGGCAAACCAGGCGACGCAACACCAAGCGCTAGACTAGATTGGTGATTAAAAGTCAGAACCCAATAAGGCGGTAAAAGCGGGAAAGCGACAGCGATCCGAGACGGAATTTTTTGAAACATTCGTGTGTATGCAACGGTGCAACCTGTCACATAAAAATCGGCCAAGTGCGAGTGGGACTCGCGCACGAAGGGTTCCGTACCATTATCTATAAAAAAGCCAAAAAAAACACGTTTGTTGTATGGGAGCCCCCTTAAATATTTATTTTATTCTATTTTTTTAGTATTTGTTGTTATAGCGGCAACAGAAATACATCATCTGTGAAAATTTCAACTGTCTAACTATCACGGTTCATGAGATACAGCCTGGTGACAGACGGACGGACGGACGGACGGACGGACGGACGGACGGACGGACAGCGGAGCCTCAGTAATAGGGTTCCGTTTTACCCTTTGGGTACGGAACCCTAAAAAGCAGGAGAAAATTCACTAGCAGTCTCTGTCTTTATAATTTGTAACTTTCTTCGCACAATGACATGATATTAAATGGTTCACGGTATTGCCGTTAGATGGCGCTATGGTTGAAAATGTATAGTGCTTGTACTTGGCCTTTGAATGTATAAAAAACATTTAAAAAAAAAACATGGCAGCTCTTAATTGAACGACACTTTTAATTTAACTCCAAAAATCCTTCACATTTAAAATCCTCCGGGCAATACAACACCGCCCAGGAGCAATCCGGAGAGATGCGATCGGACCGTATCGCTGCCCGCTTTTCCAGCCTCTGTAGTGTTAAGCTTTAATTATTTGTTGGGTGTGTCTTTTTTGTTTAGTATGTGTAGCAATAAGTGATTCATGTGCCTATATTAGTTAAAAACTTAATAACTAGCTCTACAATGAAGGTTTTGGAGCAATTACAATCTTTCTTTAAAATTTTAAATCAAAAAACAATTTAGATAACAAACTGTGATCATTAGTATATTTAGATGTCTAAGACCTGAGTAGATAGGTAGTCGAAAAGACACTAATTATATTAATATTGCTGTAGAGGCCTTCTTTAGTACTATTTATCTTACAGATGACCGCAACTAAATAGTTCCTTGAAAACTTGTTGTCTACTGAGATGCGATGTGACTATAAAAATCCTGATGCGTCATCAGTAGCAAACTCGCAAATAATATTCCTTGTACAACACAAGTTAAGCGTCTATACACAACGATAGCTGCTTCACTTAGGGGCAAGTCTTATGCTTGTTTGCCACCTGAAATCTAAGTCACGTAACTTAACACAATAGTAATTATTACCTATTCTGCGCGCTATAAATGCAAGCCTTCTCCGTCAGAGGGTACAGAGTTTTCGTTAAAATTGAGTTTAGTTTCCTCCAGAATATGACTATGCTCGCCATCGGGCTGTTGTGCGATGTAAGCACACTTTTCTTTGTACTCACTTTACGTCCCTTGTATATTCCCAGAACCTGAAACAATACAACATAATAAGTACAGCTACCAAGCGCGACACTAAACTTTTAACAATTCTATATAAATACATAAATTGAGAACTCGAGGGCGTCGTTACGTTTGTTATTCTAGCCGAATACGCAGGTTAAACAACGCTGTAAGAGTAGTAATTACATGAAAACAACAGGAGAGATCAACTCCCAGAGGAGATTAATAAACTAATCGATGAAAGAAATAAAGCAAGAAAAAAAGCATGGCGCCTACGCTTCAACCAACACAGAATAACTGAACAAAGACGAATGCACAATCATCTGAAACGCCTGGTTCATGAAGCACTTGTAGAATATAACAACGACAAATGGACACGGTTGATAAACAACCCACAGAACAACAAAGCCCAGATGTGGCGAATCCAACGCAACCTAAAGGCTCCGGTTCAGAGACTACCCCACATCAAGAGTTGCAACAGCGAGAAAGAAACTATTGACGCCCTGGTCGATGCAGCAATCATTACAGAAGCTGAGATAAGTAACGAAGACAAGAGCACAGAAAAGACCACACCGTTCCAGTCCCTTGACCCTACCTCCATAGAAGAAATCAAATCAGCACTCAGACATTTCAAAAATAAGAAGGCACCTGGTCCGGACAAAATCAAAGCGGATGCCCTCAAACTAGGAGGCGACCCATTTCTCATCAGATACAAAGTGATAGCCGATTACCTACTACTGACAGGTTATTACCCTAACAAATGGAAAATTGGGGAGTGCATCTTCCTGCATAAAGCAGGTAAGAATCACCGGGACGCCAAATCGTACCGACCCATCACCTTGCTGAATATCATGGGTAAACTATATGAACGCCTGCTCCTGTCACGTCTGAGACAGACGGCAGACAAGCTCCAACCACTGTTCCAACATGGCTTCACCAAGAACAGAGGAACAGGCACACAAATCCTTCGCACCGGCAAGTTCATTACAGACGCGTTGGAGGCTAAAGAGAGCGTAGCCATGGTGTCGACGGATCTATCGAAGGCCTTCGACTCCATAAATCACGAAGGTTTAATGAAGAAACTTCAAACGGCCGACGTCCCGAACAATATCATAAAACTAATGGAGAATTATCTGACCGGCCGCAAAATATACGGACGCTTCAGAACTACCATTGGAGATGAGAAATCCGTGCCACATGGAGTGCCCCAAGGTTCTATCCTAGGTCCGGTTATTTTTAACCTGTACGTACACGACGTCTGGGACCAACGGGATCACATCCGCGGACTAAAGCTTTCCCAATACGCCGATGATCTGTGCATCCTCAACAGATCCCCTGACCCAAATTGCGCAACACACCGCGCGGGCTGGGCCGCTGAAACTATCATAGACTATTACCATAGATGGGGGCTTAAATGCAACGTAGACAAAACGGAGTGTGCCATGTTCACTCACAAAAGAAACTACCGTAACACCATCCGCATAAAAAACGAGTCAATCAAATATAAAAAAAGTATTAAATATCTGGGCGTACATTTAGACAAGACCATGACCATGGGCAAACAGACGGACTACGTAGTACAAAAGGCGAGACGAGCACGAAATGCGTTAGGACCCATCATAGGCTGGCACGCCAAGACGGAACTGACAGTGAAACTCGCCGTCATTCAGGCCTGCATACTCCCTATATTGGATTACGGCGTGGTGCAACTTCTTTCACGTTACAGTAAAAGTAACCTATTAAAAATTGAACGCCAATATCGAATGGCTCTCAAAACCGCCGGACAATTCCCAAGACGCCTAGAAACTTCAGTACTCTGGGACATGCTCGACTGGGATCCATGGCACCTTCGTGCGCAAGATCTAAATGAGGACATGCTCCGTCGACTCCGTGAAATGAACATCGAGGATATAGATACCCCTGGTGACGTTTACACCAGACACGGACAGTACAATCCTCTCTTAATCAACACTAGATTAGGCGAAATAAGCTACGTACCAAAAAGAGACAGGAGCCGGCTGCTCAGCAAGCGAACGACTGCTCCACGTCCCCATAGATTGTAATTAGTTATAGTAGGATAAGGTAACATCAAACAACACTTTAAGTTTATATAAATTTACTCTGTACAAATACACTAAAGAACATACAGCATACACTACTTGACACTTATACAGATCTTACAGACAAATATAAGTAGATAGTAAGTAGCTGACACACCCACAGGCCGAACATACCACCGCCCTGTTGGATAGAATGTAACATGCGAACTAGGGAAATAAACATCTTTATTATTATATATATTTTTTTTTACGGGTATTATCCCGGTCATTTGATAGGCGTGCGCGGGGATATGGATCCAACGCGTAGAGGCCCTTTTGAGAAGATTCATGTTATGTTGTACACCCACCGAAACCCGCTCCTAAAAATATCGTTAGATCCATATATCTATGAGCAGGTCACGGCAGGTATTGGGACTATTGCGAATGTGTAGGAAATTATTAGTCTATTGTAATGATGTCTGGAGGGATTATTGGTACTGGGTTATTGCAGAAGAGGGACGGACACCTGCCATAACTATCATATTCAGATGTTACTTTTGGCAGGTGGTGGCTCGCCACTCACTAGATGGGCCCCCGAAATGCCAGAGAAACTCGGCCGGGGGCAACACCGGTGTGAGTGACTCAGGGGTGTCGAGAGGTGTGCTGCGCTTTCTCCGAAGTTACTCGCGGCGTTATGCCCTTTAACACTTCCACCCCTGGAGCATATCACCTGCTAGAGCAATATACTCTATCGACTCCTCTCTGGACGGCCAATGAAGGCAAGCCAGAGCTGAGAGTCCTGCGGGCCTTCTTGACTTTTCACTCCGACCGACGAAGACACGTCGGAGACGAAGGCCCTGATCGACTCTCTGGAGCACTCGGGCACCCGTGGTGTCGTTACGCACCAACAGCTCGCCACAAGCTGCCCTGCGGGGTTATTATTATTATTATTATTATATCTTTCTTATTTCACGGGCTTTAATCCCGGTCATTTGATAGGCGTGCACGGGGATATGAATCCAACGCGTAGAGGCCCCTTCGAAAAGAATGATGTAATGTATTATACCCGCTGTGACCTGCTCCAAGGGATCAATGGGAGGATATACCCATGAACAGGTCACGGCAGGTATTGGGACTATTGCAAATGTGTCGGAAATAATTGAGCTATTGACATGAGATCTGGAGGGATTATTAGTACTGGGCTATTACAGAAGAGACGGACACCTGCCATAACTATCATATCTGACGTTACTTCGGCAGGCGGTGGCTCGCCACTCACTAGATGGACCCCCGAAATGCCAGAGAAAGTCGGCCGGGGGCAACACCGGTGTGAGTGACTCAGGGGTGTCGAGAGGTGTGCTGCGCTTTCTCCGAAGTTACTCGCGGCGTTATGCCCTTTAACACTTCCACCCCTGGAGCATATCACCTGATGAAGCAATATGCTCTATCGACTCCTCTCTGGACGGCCAATGAAGGTAAGCCAGAGCTGAGAGTCCTGCGGGCCTTCTTGACTTTCCACTCCGACCGACGAAGACACGCCGGAGGCGAAGGCCCTGATCGACTCTCTGGAGCACTCGGGTACCCGTGGTGTCGTTACGCACCAACAGCTCGCCACAAGCTGCCCTGCGGGGGATTATTATTATTATTATTATTATTAAGAGTAGTAACAGCCCGCCAGATAAAGAACCGGCCTATTGACAAACTGGTCCCCGGTTCGAATCCTGGCATGTACCACTAAATTCGCGTTTTCCTATTTATATACATATTTCTAATTATCATTTGCTCGGCGACATCCAAGAAATTATATTACGAAAGACGTGTGACTAAGAAAGGTCTGATTTTTCCCTCTGGCAGGTGGAGGTCTAATGGCAGTCGCTTCATGTAAAAATCAGTATCTTCGCCAAATCCTTAGGCTTAGGTAGCGGACCCCGCCAAACAGATTAGGATTAGGAAACGAAATAACACTAAGAAGAAGAAGACGCGGGATAAGGAACGTAAGCAATCGAATAAGCAGGTAAACAACCATAGCCGGTCTATGGATGGGTGGTATCTATCTCCGTTTTCTCCCTGCTTCAGAGACCACGTTAAGCCATCCGTCACGGCTATTGTCCATAGATGACAGTCGTTAAACTAAGTCAGTGGCCTTCCGACTACTTGAAAACACTGGCATCCGCCAATCCGAAGTCAATAGAGTGGTGGAGTATGTACTCTAAACCTACTCAGTTGAAGGGAGTCCCGTATCCCAGTGGGATGAGTTCGAGTTGGCGTAGAATATAATTAAAAATAAATTCCCGCATGTATGAAATCATATTGGTTCGAATTGAATGTATATACTTTTGTTGTGTTCGTGTTTGAGTAAGGTGTGTATGAAAAAAAAACCACCGCATAAATCGAAAACTTGGACAACTATATTCTTTTTTATTGTCATTTTCTTATAAACATAAGAAAATGTCAATAAAAAAGAATATCGTTCAGTTTACGTACAGCTCTGATGCGACATGTTTTCAATGCAACAAGAATACGCATATGAATATTGATATTTTGCATTCGGTACAATTGTTATCAATGATCATATTTTAGGTGCATTCAAAATTTAATTACCAATTTGGTAATTGAGGCCTTTTCTAATTAGTAGACGTATACTATTTAGGAAGACTCTATTTGTAAAGTTCTTAAATTATTTAGTTATTGTTAGTTAGTTTAGTTATTGTTTCTTAAATTATTAGTTATTGACGAGCTCGGTATTATTTATATTATTGTCGTGATTGTGGTATTATTTATATTATTGTCGTGTATGCGGATTTGACACCGTCGTTCGTGGGTTCGATGTCTGTGTGTCTTGGCCTGGATGTTTTTAAGAGAGGTAGGGTGCATCAAAGCAGGCCGTCTGGAGAAGCACCTCCACGTCATAGAAAACCGCAGCCAAATAACAACTTCCTAGAGGGTCACCAGTAAACTCCTAAGGAGTTGCTGTGTTAGCAGCAGAGGCATCGTGCAGGTGATACTTAATGTATTTCAAGCTTTCATAGGCTACGGTACCAGCTTCACATCGGTTGGGCCGTATGCATGTATGCCTTCCGACGTCGTATAAAAAACAAAATAGAAAATGTCGAACTGGCAAACGCGAGATTTTTTTTACACAACGTCGAGGGTATATGAGCATAGTGTCCACCTGATGTAAATTGGTTACCGTAGCCTATGAACGTTTGCAATACAGAAAGTGTCGCTCGCGCGTTGCTACCCCTGAGGCTAACACGGCAACTCATTAGGAGCTTACTGGTAACCCCACTCACTCGCAGGTACACGACGACCCTCCTCACTCAGGGAGCTATTTGACTGCGTTTTTCTACGAGGCAAAGGTGAAGTACCCAGTCGAGCTGCTTTGACACATAAAACCTTCTTAAAAACACAAAGACAGACTAGGAATCGATATAATAATATAGAAATCGAACCCACGAGCCTTGGTGTTAAAGTAGCATTGCTAAAATCTCTGCCATCGGATCCGCCATTATTATGAGACTTACTATTTTTCAAGATATATATTTGAGCAAAGTTGACAAAAAAGAAATAAATACAAAAATATACCTTTGCAACGTCCTTCGACGAATTAAAGTTGAAATGATATCCGCATATTTTGTAAGCTTTCGCCTGAAGACTTTGTTGAGACTTTTTAACATCGATCAAGAGTCTCGCTGCAAGATCCTTGTCTACACAAATTCCGTAATACTCACAGTCGGCCAAAATTCTGGAAACTTGGATCTCGACATCTGAAAGAAGTTGATACAAGAAAAATATATACTGTATAAGTAATAAAACAATAATGGCCACAGATTTTGTATAATGAGAATGCTTTTTAATTGAAAACGTTTTGTTGTGATTGACGTCTGGTAAAGGACGGTAGAGAGGGACACCGAATTCATTGAAACCGACGGCTTGTATTTATGTAGGCAGATAGAACTGAGCGTCATATGATTTTATTTTTTTATTAAAGAATTTTTTTCACAACTTCTCTTTTACATACCTACATTTATCACAAATCTTGATGATACTTCACCAAAACACCAAGCAATCGTTATAAGAGGACTCATAAAAAATCGATTAAGCAATGATAGCCCAGCGTGGCGCTCGGTTCCCTCTGCCTACCCCGTAAAGGGATGTGTCGTAAAGTTATAGATAGATACATAGATTATAGCCCAGTGGATAAAGAGCCAGCCTATTAACTAAAGGGCCTGGTTCGAACCCTGTATTCAAAACGGGATAACGCTAGGAAAAAGACTCACGAAAAATATCCAAATTGGTCATAAACAAAATAAAGACGCAAAGAAACACTGGTAACCAAAGATTTCGTTAATAACATTTTAACTCAAATATTCTTCACCAAATATGTGACTGAATTCGGATATAGCCTGATATGATAAAATAGAGGTAATAAATTAAATTGTCAGTATATCGGCTAACTTACATATAAAACACGACAAACAAAAAAACAAACATTAAAATAAGTATTTTTTGGGTGTCATAATTTCAATGGACATGAAAGATGAGTAATGTATTATCTAATGAATAGTAGATAATACGAGGGTCATTTGAAAAGTTCTTAGCCTAACATGGTTAAAGTCATTGGTTTTTTTTATAACTACCCTCATTTTGTAGTTACATTATTTAGCAACAAGTATGTACAGTTTAGTTTATTCACAGTAACTCATTGTTCGTTTACACGTGATACCGTAAGTCAAGTCAGAGCTATTTTTGAAAATGGATAAAATTGAACATCGTGCAGTGATAAAATACCTGAATTTGAAAGGTTTAACTCCAAAAGCTATACATGAAGACATGTCTGCTACTTTGGGTGAGTCCGCTCCTTCGTATGCGACTGTTAAAAACTGGGTGTCAGAGTTTAAACGTGGTCGTGAGACCATTCAAGATGAGCCCCGTAGTGGCCGGCCTTCGACTGCTTCCACTGATCAAAACAAAGAAAAAATCTGTGATTTAATTTTATCTGATCGAAGATTGACTGTCGAGGAGATAGTTAAGACTGTAGGCATATCATCTGAGCGAACACATCATATAATTACTACTGAACTTAGATTCTCTAAGGTGTCTGCGCGGTGGGTACCGCGACTGCTTTCAGTGGAACAAAAACGCAACCGACTCACAATTTCTCGCGACTGTTTAGAGTTATATGAAGCTGACCCAATAGAATTTGTTGAAAGATTTATAACCATGGATGAAACCTGGGTTCACCATAATACACCCGAGACAAAAGAACAGTCGAATCAATGAAAAAGAGCAGGATCGCCCACCCCAAAGAAGGCAAAGGTGGTTTTATCGGCGGGCAAAGTCATGGCATCCGTTTTTTTGGGATGCAAAGGGTATATATAATTCTCGTGGATTATTTAAAAAAAGGTGAAACAATAAACTTCGATTACTGTTGCAACCTGTTGCGTCGTTTGAAAGAAGAAATCGAAGAAAAACGACCAGGTTTATTGAGAAGAAAAGTCTTGTTTCATCAGGACAATGCGCGCGTTCACACCTCTGTGCAATCCATGGGAGAAATCCATCAATATGGCTTCGAATTGTTACCTCATCCCCGATATTCACAGGATTTAGCACCGTCCGACTTTTATGTGTTCCCAAAGCTGAAAAAATTTTTAGGTGGTAAACATTTTTTTTACAAATGAAGAGGTCATAGCCGCCGTGGACGCTTATTTTGAGGAGTTAGAAGAAGATTTTTTTAAAACGGGTATCGAAGCCTTACCGGGTCGATGGAAAAAGTGTTTTGAGCTCGGAGAAGAGTATGTTGAAAAATAAACTCAAAATCGTGTGGTTCCATTACGTATGTTAGGCTAAGAACTTTTCAAATGACCTCGTACATTAATTTTTCAGTATTGCTAACTTTCATATTAACCATTCCGGTAGATCCACCAAAACAGCTTGAAACCTCTTTACAATACAAGTATAATGTTGTGGTCGTTGCGAAGAAGCCACCGAAATTCGCTATTTTGCAGTAGAACTTAATAAAAACTAAAATTCTTAGATGACCACAATAACAATCTCAAGGATATTTCTGTGACGATGGATCAGATAGTATTATGTAAACTAACTCAGTGTATCTTGCGCTGCAACATATTGCTCCAACATGTATTTCCGTTGATTATCAGCAACAGCCCATACTGACCAAGCCTTAACACACGCATCTTCGACTGCATTCAAATTCTTAAATTGTTTTTCTTCAGTGTTGATTTTTATGGAAATATTAGACAAGTTTATAGAGCAATATTTCTTTGTCTGAAAGAAATAATGAATAACTTTAGTTAACTATACAGGAATATGACTTTTACTTCCCATTCACAAATAGAAAATACTAACCAAATACGTGATATTAGGTATTTTCTCATCACTATCTAATAGCCATTCAGCCAAAGAAATGTCGACGGCTGGCAAAGAAACATCTATGCCCAAACTCCGTTTAAGACAAACATAAACCGATCTTAGAGACATCACTTTTATTTTGAGACCATCCATCTCTAACCACTTTGACAATTTGTCCTTAATTGCTACATCATTTAAGGATGCTCCATCAAGTAATATACATGTTTCATGAAAATAAATAGCCATCACTTTAATATTGTTTAATAAGGCATTTCTGACATCAATTATTTTCTGTTTTAAAATATTACTTCCAATAAGTTCATTAGAATGTAACACCATATCATTGATATCTACATAAATAGCTACTTCTCGAATATTAGATAATACATTTATATTTGCCGAAACATCATATCCTCTCCAAGCATAACAAGTAAATTTAAATGTGTCAATATTTATTACAAACTTTATTGATTCTGCTGAATTAATTTTAAACATAGATGGATCAAACTCGGGTTTGCTCGGCATACATGAAATTGGTTCCATTTTCATCTTTTTCATTGAAGGCTGTAAACAGTCCTTGTCACGTTTGGCGTGACGTTTAAATGGGCTGATAAATTCACTTTTGATAGAACTTTCAACTGTTTGAGTAACAATCATCTCTGCAGATGCATTCATTGCAACTTCTAAATTAGTTTCGTTTATATTTCCTTCGTCGTACTGTAATTTTATATCCCCATTTCCATCTTCATCAATTAACGTAGATTGAAAAGCATTCAAAATCGTATTACATTCTATGTCTATATAATCAGTTGTTTGACCTTTTATCTCAGCTAATAATTTTAATTTCGTATCTTCTCCGTTAAGCAATTTGCTAGAAATTAAATCCAAAGGTAAACTTTCCTCAAAAAGACTTGAATTATCCCCGTCAGACGAAAATAAACTAACATCGTTTTTTGATTTTGATGAATTATATTTTAAAATTCTAGATGCACAAATGTTGTCCTCAACGTCACCAAAACTTATGTTTGGCGAATCACGGGAAGTTTGAGGTTTCATAACATTTTCGATTGTACTTTCAGTGAAATTAAGAGTACCCCAAACTTCATCAGGCACTAGCGCCGTTTTTAAATGTTCACAAGAGTTGGGTACATTAACACTACAAATATTTTCTTTGTTTTCTGTTTTATCATCCGTAATTATAATACATTCTTTTATAAAATTTATTGTATCCTTTTGCTCTAATTCACATTTAATTTCAATACATGCACTACTACTATCATTAACAATGCCATAATTTGATTCAGTATTTGTTGTGCTCGATTCATTGCAATCATCATTTTTTAGTGACAATTTTTGTTCTATGATAATTGATTGTGTACTTCGCGACAAAACATCGTCATGATTGTTGCTTTGCACACGAAAGTTTTGCACATCGACTGTCGCATTTGTAATATGGGCAGAAATATTATTATTCACAGATTGTAATACACCATTTGAATTTGTAGGCCCCCATTTTATTTCAGAAACTCCTATTTCATGTTCTAAATATTTTCTAGCTTCTATAACAAGGTTCTCCGCAGCTTCTCTAGTTGTCATACCACAACAACCAGTTATCCAAATGGTTCTTATTTTTTTCCGTTTTCTAATATCACTGCAATCATCACCTTCGCTTTCTTTTTCGCTTTGGAATGGAACTGCTTTATGGAGGGTGTTTTCTATTACATTAACGTCAGCTGACGCAATAGTAGCTATAGTTTCGAGACCAGCATCAAATAGAGTACGAGCTCTAACTCCATTCAAAGATGGCAATTTCATAAGTTCTAGTAATTCAGAGTGAATGCCGAAATGTAGTCGATCTTGAAACTGCGATATTAACATTTCCATATTTTTCCACCCCAGCTGTCTACAAAACGCCGTAACCATTCCTACAAATAATCATAGTTAAATACACATTCAACACACAACATTACTTCAAAAATGACGAAATTAAATAGACAATTATAATATGTGCAATTCCTTACCTGCAAATGTAGCGGCAGCTTGCTGAAGACTTTGCAAAAACCCACGTGCACATTGAAACTTACTCGCCACTTCAGATAATGGAACTTCATTCACCAAATCTTGTAGAGCCAGTGCTGTGTAGAACCTGAAACAAATGTTTCACAAAATTTCGTGGTTCACAAAATTACAGAGAATGATTTAGCTTATCCCTATGGTTTCACCTGCATTAGGTTCTCCTTATTGCAATAGTAAGTAACCTGTCCTTACAGTTTGATTGTGAAAAGATAAATTACTTTTGCAGTTGTAATATTACTGTGGATGCAAATTGATATTGAATGTAAGTATTTCTTAAACAAACATATGTCGCACCCTTAAAACATAAGTGGCACTATACAAAAAATGGCATTAATTAGTTAAATATGCAGTCAAAATGCTTAAGACGAAACGCCCCTAATGCGAAGACTCCTGTAGCTCTAATGCGCCTAAATTTCGCTAGATGTCCCTAGTGTCACTTATGAATGTTTCAAAATTTGTCCAGTCGGTAATTGATAAACCGGCACTACGCCAGATCGCGACAAGTCACCGTAGGGAAACCTTGTCGAGGTGAGTTAAAAACTGGCACTTTGTGTAAAGTGCCACTTATTTAATAATTTGTTTTCGAATATTTACAGTGAGTAAATGCATAAGTGGCAGTTTGAGTGTAATGCCAGTTATTAATTAACTTTAGTTAGGATTTTGTCTTTATACGAATAAATTAACGGGCATTTTCTGTAAAGCACCATTAAATCGATAAATTTGCTTTCAAATATTTGCAGTGTGTAATTGCATAAGTGGCAGTTTGAGTTTAGTGTCAGTTATTTTTTAACTTGAATTAGGATTTTGTTTTAATACGAATTAAATAACGGGCATTTTCTGTAAAGCACCATTTAATCGATAAATTTGCTTTCAAATATTCGGAGTGCGTAATTGCATATATGGCAAGTGGAGTTTAGAGAATGCTTTTTCTGGGACGAATCGCAAGGTAACCGTGGAGCAAATGAAATAGCCAGCTGTGTCTTGAAATACTTGCGAACGAAACCTTCTTTAACTAACGAAGACTTAAATGTAGTTTTCTATTCAGATAACTGCTGCGGCCAGCAGAAAAATCAGTTCATCATCGGTATGTACATCTACGCAGTACTTAACTTGAAAGTACATCTATAACACACAAGTTTTTAATCCGTGGACACACACAGAACGAAAGAGATGCCGCACATTCAACGATTGAGAAACAAATAAAAAGAATACTCAAATCTGGACCCATTTACGAGTATGTGCCTTCCCAATACGTATCCGCTATCAGAAGTGCAAAAAAACATGGCACACCATTCATAGTAAACGAAATGGCTTATAACGATTTCTGGGACATCAAACAACTGCCCGTTCCTAAACTAAACAAAAGTGTTGAAAGTGAAGTTGTAAAATTATCTAATATAAAAGTCATCAAAGTGGTGAAAGTTGAAGACGATAAAGTAAAAAAATATTACAATACATCCTACTTTGATGATTTCAAAGAACTTGACCTGGGAACCAAAAGAGTCAGTACAAGGAACCAGCGGACTCAAGAATTGCAACAACTGTATAACCAAAAGTTGGATTTATCCGAATGAAAAAGAATGACGTGAAAATCCTTCTAGATGGTGGTTTGATACCCAACTTTTACAATTCCTATTTTGACAGAGTTTTAAGCTAGGTGGGTTAGTGGGAACATCTTTCAAAATTGTAGTTGATTAATAATTTGTAAGAAGGAGTTATTTATAAGTTTTTTTAGTGATCTATGTTCCGGATTTTCGTGCGAAAATGTTTTTAAGTTATTGTAACTTTATTAATATTATTCTTAGTTCTAGAACTTTGAGCCTTACTACTAAATTGATAAAAGGCTTTGCTGGTTTTTACAAGATTTTATAGTTTACGGTTTTTTGTGAAAAACAGTATTTTTAAGTTAATGCAAGTTTAATAACAATTTTGCTGACTATTATGATAATTATTAAGCCTTTAATACTCTGATTTGTACGTTACTTTCACAGTTCCTAGTTTGAAAGACTTTTAACATTAGTAGTTAAGTTGGAATACCTCTAATAATTGTATTGATTAGTAAGTAGTAAGAACGAGATTTTAATATAATGTTATTTATTAATAAATAAGAATTTTATGCAAACACAAATTCTAAGTTTCTGTTATTTTCATAATACTTTTTTCTAGATTTAGACAGATTTGTTAATTATCAGTATTTGTGGTAGTTTTGACCTAAAACTTTGAGCGTGTGCCAAATAAATAGTATTCTTTACTATTTCAGTAATTATATTGTTTTATTTCTCTCTTTTTTATCATTACAATGTAGGTAAAATAACAGGTAAGGGGTCATTAAGCAAAAAATTTTGAATAACTATGAAACTATAACCGACACTATGCAAACCTTTTTTTTAAATTGCTTCTCCGTTGATAATTAATCAATAATTTTATTGTATGCCACTGGATACTGAAACAGCGTTAGTTAAAGTGTTATTGTAAGCCGATCACAAAGCTTTATTTATATTTTTTTAGTTCCATATCACCCATACAATATTTAAAAAAACTTAAAACGGCCATACCGTAAAATGAACATTTTCGTATAGTGCCATTTATGTTCTAAGGGTGCGATGTATATACTAGCTTTTGCCCGCAACTTCATCAGCGTGAACTTCAGACTATGTATTAAGTGGTAAATTACGCGAATTATAGCTAACCTAAGAACAATTTATTTAAATGTAGTCCACATTTATCTATCAAGTTTGAAATTTTTAAATACAAAGGAGCGAAGTGAAGATGAACAAATATGTCACAAAGATAAATTTATAAAAATATTGCTCGTCATTTTTCGCAAAAAAAGACTAAATAGCACAATTTAGAAAACTTAATGATCATATTATTGGAATCCTGTAAAAAGTATCTACTTGAAGTAAAGGAACAGTTTTGAACTGTTGTTGTATTTATTTCAAACTTCGTAAAGAATTTTTTTCGTTACTGTGTAAATTGGTCATATCTTCTTGAGGAAAATGTGCTAAAACTCTATGTTTTATACATGGACTTTAAAGAAACTCCTTATAAATACATGTTTCCTGTAGGATACAATTGTTATTAATTGGAACCATATATTTTTCCAGGATAAAAACTAAGCAAAAGTAATGTTGATCCCTTTAGTGTTGTAAAAACGCTCGAGTCGGCACTTAAATGCTCAAGTCTGTGCTCAAGCCGGGTCTAAAACGCTCGAGCAGTAGCTTGAGCGGGTTAGTAAAAAAGCACATTAAGAGCGTCGAACTCGACCGCGAAGCCTCGACGCTCGATTCGAGCTTAAGCGAGAGCATCAAGTATACAAGTAATTTTAAGAAAGAATAAATCTTTTTATATTATATATAATGAACACACATATTTTTATTCTTATAATCTGAAAGAAAATCAATATTATTTAGTATTTTTAATTGTATTTAACAGAAAAATATGTTTTTGTTATTCTATATTTTTGTAAAAGATCCCTTATTAAGTACGATCGTCTATATATAATCATCTTATATGGATTTTTTTAACTATCGGGGGTCATGTGCCAGAAGCGTGCTCGTTCGCGACCCCTGCCAATCAGTCGATTGCAATTCTGGACCAAGAGCGCACCGACGTGCGGATTAGGGCGTCCCCCGTAGGCGACGCGCACCGATCCGCCCCCGTCGGTGCGAATACAGCTGCATGCGGCGGTGGGGGCCGCCACCCACCACGCAGCGCCAATTCCGGCGGGACGAGGGGAGCCGAGTGCCGCATAGGCACGTGGAATGTGAGAGGTGGATTGAAAGATAAGACGAATGAACTGATAGACGTAATGAATGATAGACGTTTGGATGCTTTATGTGTGACAGAGACTAAGCGCAAGGGGAGCGACACCGATGATCTGCCCGGTGGTATGATGGCCCTATGGTCTGGGGTAGACCGTGACGATCATGCCAGTGCTGGTGTAGGTATCGTACTCTCCTCTCGCTTAGCCACTGGTGTAAGAGATTACTGTTTGGTAGGGCCTAGACTTCTCTGGGTTCGTATTAAACTGGGCATCACGCGAGTATTTTTGGTTGCAGCATACGCTCCCGTAAGCTCAGCGTGTGCTCAAGAACTGGAGAAGTTTTGGGAGTCTGTGAGGGATGTTCTGGACTTAGTTGAAGGGAACGAAAGAGTGATTATGTGTGGAGACTTGAATGGATGGGTTGGGACCAAGCGATACAGCTATGAAGCTGTTCTTGGTCCGTATGGAGATAAGAGAGTGAACGAAGCAGGTAAGTCTATACTAGATTTATGTATGGAACGAGGCCTCCTCGTGTCGAATACTTTATTTCATCATAAGGATATTCACACGTATACATGGAGAAGGAATGATCAAAAAAGTGTGATTGATTTGATTTTAATAGATAGACGTCTCCGAAATGTTTTAATGGATACAAGAGCCTTTAGAGGCCCCACTCTTGAGACGGACCACTACCTGGTGGTAAGCCGGTTTGTGAGCCTTTTTAGGAAGTGGAGGCACTGGCGAGTGCGTATCCCTTTCGGAGATCATGAAAGGATAATGAGCGAAAAATTGCAAGATGAAAGTGTAAGGAGAATGTATGTGCATCTGGTAAGTGAGAGACTTGCAAATGCAAGCCTCTCCGACTCAGATGTGGATGATTGTTGGAAAGTTTTGAAAGAAAGTATGGTGAATAGTGCAAAAGAAGCTTGTGGATGCGCAAAGAGACGTAAAACATTGAAAGCAGATGCCTGGTGGGTTGCGAAGGCTGAATCCTCCGTAGCAAGAAAGAGGAAAGCGTGGCTGGATTACGTATCATCTTTGCCTTTAAATGAAAATATGAGAGAAAAGAAGAAAGAAATGTACCGTCTTTGCAAGAATGAAACCAAGGCTTTAGTGAAAGAGAAGCGTGAAAGACAAATTATGAATGAGGAAGAGAGGCTGACGAAAAACTTCGAGGCAAATACCAAACTCTTTTGGAGAGAGGTAAAGAAGTCTCGGAGTGGTTCGTCGGCATCCAGAATGGATAAGATAAAGTCTAAAGCTGGTGTCATTCTTGCCAACACTCAGGAAGTGTTAGAACGGTGGAGTGAATATTTTGAGGAAATGTATGAGTATGCCTCGGACGCTGGCAATGAGAGTGAGTCGGATGCTTACTCCACGTTGACGGCGTCCGACGAAGGCATAACTATGGATGAGATCGAATGGTCGATACGAAGCTTGAAAAATGGAAAATCAGCGGGAATTGATCTGATCACAGCTGAGATGATCAAATTAGGTGGCACTTACGTCCGGGACGCCTTCTGGTACCTATGCAACCTATGCTGGAGAACTGGAAGGGTCCCAATGGACTGGAGACGTGCAGTCATCGTGCCCTTGTATAAAGGCAAGGGATCACGCATGGACTGCGCCAACTATAGGGCCATCAGTTTGATCAGCTTAGCAGCAAAAGTATATGGAAAGGTGATTGAAAGGAGAATGAGGGTGAAATCCGATGAAATGCTGTGGGACGCACAAGGAGGTTTCCGAAATGGAAGGGGATGTACGGATCAAGTTTTCTCGCTCCGCAATATCGTAGAGAAGCATCTGGCCATAGACCGGAAGGTTTTCTGCGGTTTTGTGGATCTTGAGAAAGCCTTTGATAGGGTTGTGCGAAAGGAACTGTGGGACATATTGCCGAGATATGTATGGGATTGACGGTTCACTGCTCCGTGCTGTGCAGTCCACTTAAAAGGATTGCTCAGCATGTGTGCGGATAGACGGTGGCATGTCACCCTGGTTTGATGTCAAAATTGGTGTCAAACAGGGTTGCATGCTATCTGCTAGGCTGTTTATCCTGTATCTCGATAGTTGTCTGCAGAGAATAAGGTCAACGAATGTGGGATTGCGCATGGGTGACCAAGTGGTGAACTGTCTGCTGTATGCAGACGATGCCGTGCTATTAGCAGATACACCATCTAAACTGCAAACACTGGTCACAGCGATGAAAGACGACTGTATGGAGAAAGGCTTACTACTGAATGCGAAGAAAACAAAGATAATGGTATTTGAAAGAGAAGAATCCAGAACTAATGTAAGGATTACGATTGATGATGAAGTGTTGGAACAAGTGGATGAGTTTGTATATCTTGGATGCGCTTTCAGCAGGGATGGAAGGTACACCGCAGATGTGGAAAGACGAGTGAGTGCTGGGAATAGTGTGAATGGAGCGTTGGGAAAACTTCTTGGCAGTAAAATCCTGAGCCAGAAGGCACAACTCGCTATACACAATGCAGTGTTGGTCCCAACGCTAACTTATGGAAGCGAGAGTTGGGTATGGCAGAAAGAGCATGAAAGTAGAATAAACGCGGTTGAAATGCGAGCGCTGCGCAAAATTTGTGGCGTAAGGCTCGTAGACCGTATTCGCAATGATGATGTTAGAAATAGAGTTGGTCTGAAAGAGAGCGTCGGTGTTAAAATAAGAAGAGGCATGCTCCGATGGTTCGGGCATGTAGAAAGAATGCAAGATGAAAGAATGACGAAGCAGATATACAATGCAAAAGTGGAAGGATGTAGGAGCCGGGGAAGGCCAAGACTTACCTACCATGACCAAATTGGTCATGTTCTATCAGAAGGTGATGTCAGGAGCCCTAGAAACCGGCGTGCGTGCATGAGAAGAGCAATGAATGTTAAAGAAGCGAGTGAGATATGTAAGGATCGAGTCACGTGGCGCTCGGTTCTCTCTGCCTACCCCGCAAGGGATTTGGCGTGAAGTTATAGATAGATAGATCAAGAAAGACACATACAGGCCTATACATTTTCATCGCTAAGTCTGCTTCTTCTTTTAGTTATGATCAGGCCAGCTTTAGAAAATGCCACCACACTGGTACTTGGAACAGTTAAAATTTCATAAGCCATTTTAGTTAAGTTTGGCAATGTAGATTCTTTATTTTTCCACCACAACATAACATCTATGTTCTCAGGTTCAATTGAAGAATTTAAATAAATTTCGATTTCATCTATGGATCTTCTATGAGATTTTTGTTTGTATATCGCAGAAAAGAAAGATGTCTTATTCCGAAAGTCAGAAGATACTGAACATTCCCCATTAATCGTCTGGTCTTGAGAAATTGATGATGTGTAAATATTTTTCCCAATAAAGTTGTTTGAGCTTTTTTAAAGGTTCCAAATTACTTTTATTCAAAAAAAAATATTACTCAAAGGAGGATCTAAGATAGTAGCTATTTCTGCAAGATCGTTTTTTATATTCGAAGAGTAATCATAAGAGAGGGCGCCACCGCGCACACGTAAACATTGAACTGCATTTTTTTAAATTATTAAAAATAGTCCTGAGCAGAAATATTTCGAAAAAAGTGAAAAATATTGAAGTACGAAGACAAATAAATAAGTGAAAATAGAAAGCTCAAAACACATGGAAGAATTAGCAAGAAAACTACAATCTCTAAGGAATGTGATATAGTGGAAAAAAAAGTCAGCGGTAGAAGTCAATTGAAGCATGAAACTAGCGGTTAATACTAACAGTGGTTAAATTACAATAAGAAAACACTAAGGAAAAGGTAGGAGAGTGATACCAATGATATTCATAACCTATTATTACGCTGATAATTGCAATCAAAACAGTCAAATCATCCTACAAAATCATAACATTGTGATAAGCGCCATCTAGCGCCATAAACCGGAACAAACCGTTACAAAAATTAATCCATCTGCGGCTGATAAGCATCATAATCGCTAGAGGGCACTACTAGTTTTTATCGCTGATACAGCGTTTGAACCACCGGAGGGCGTTACTTGTATGTCATTTAAAGTAAACAATGTTAGTAATTGATTGTGGTACATTCTCATTGATCTACTGATATTTTTTGCTTAACTTCACCCCAAAATGGCCTCAAGAAATAAAAAATGCGCGGGATGTCGCCGAGAAATCTTGGGTAGAGAATACCTAGACTGCATATTATGTAATGAAAGATACGATCTAGAATGTGGAAACGTACCTACAAAAACATTCTATAATACAATGACAAAGGAGCACAAACAGATCTGGAGATGCCAGGCCTGCCTTTGTAAGATACCAAAAAGGGATAACTCAAATACTCCTATACGCCAGCGAGAACAAACCTATGATATCCAAAATCCTGGCTCGTCTTCTGAACCGGACAATAATGTAACAAATAGAGTTCGGAAAACTAAAATTACGAACGAATCCATAAGCTCTGAAGACATAAGCCTGTTGGGAGATACTATAACTAAGGAAATCTCTACACCCTCAACCGAATTAACACTGGAGAACTTAAGTGAACTAATTACGTCACAGTTGAAAGAAAACAATAAGTCTATAATAGCAGACCTAAAAACCACCATTACGACAGAGATCAACAAAACGCTTATTAAGTTGAGAGAAGAAATTAAACAGGAAACTAATTCACTACTTAAACAAAATGAGCTAAGAATAAAAGATATACAGAACATAAATCAAGAAATGGAAAAGCTCAGGAAGGAAAATGATATACTGAAAAAGGAAATAAGAGACATAGAAAATAAATGCATACTCACAGAACCACATCAATTACCAGAAAGACCACTACAACCAGACAGTATTATAAAAAAACAAATTGTTTTATATGGCCTATCTGAGTACTATAAAGAGCCAGAAGAGGATTTACATCACAGAATCATTCAAGTCCTTGGGAACACCCTTAATGTTAACTTAACCGGATATATTGAAGAAACACATAGAATGGGAAAATTCAACCAAAATAAATGCCGTCCATTGTTAATTGAATTAATAAGCAAAAAAATGACTCGCTTCATATTAAACAACAGTTATTGTCTCCGAGGTACCGGACTTGCAGTCTCAGAGTATATGGACAAAAAAACACAAAAGGAAAGGAAATTACAGCGTGAAGAATTGATTAGGGCACGTAAAATGGGTCACCACGCCGTTATCAAGAATAATATATTGTATATAGATAGTAAGCAAATAGAACTGAACAACGATACTCTAGAAGATCGTCAGAGTAACAATAGGCTGTCTCCATTAAGCCAGGATCGCTCCTTTCGAAATAGAACATCGGTTTGAAATCATGTTTCAAAACTTCCAGAGTATCTATAATAAACAACATTTACTGGAAGCCTTTGTGGACAAACATTCGAACTACAAAGCTATATGCGTCTCAGAATCCTGGCTAACCAAGGAAAAAATTGACTTATTACAAATTACCGGATATAAGTTTGCGGCAGCTTATTGTAGAAACACACGAGTTGGTGGCGGAGTCTGTATCCTACTGCAAGATCATATAGAAGCTATAGAGAAGAAGGATATAGCAAACATGTCCATTGAGTATAACCTAGAGCTATGTGCAACAGAGCTACTAAAAGAAAATATCATATTAATCTCATTGTACTGGAATGGGAGAGGGATTGACATATTTTTTAGACAATTGGAAAAAATCTTAGTCTATGTTAGTACTAAATACAATAAATATAAAATAATTATTGGGGGAGACTTTAATATAAATATCTTAAATAATAACTCAGATAAAAATACACTTTTAAACTTAATGTCTGAATATAGATTTAATCAACTAATAAAAAAACCTACACACTTCACAAAAACCTCGGCAACTTGTATAGACTTAATTTTTGCTAATGACTTTAATAACGACATCCAAACATATGTAGAAAACTTTGGTTTCTCGGCACACTCCGCCACAATAATTGGTTTGAAAACACCACAACAATCGAAAAAAGCGAATTGGGTAATGGAAAAAAGAATTTTTAACAAAAGGAATATAGAGCTTTTTAAATCAAAATTAAAGGACATAAATTGGCGTGCCATAATCTCGGAAAATAATAAAAACATTAACGAAAACTATAAAATATTCCATGATGAGTTAAGTCGTATTCTTAATCAATGTATACCTAAACAAAAAATAAAAATAAAAAACACATTTAAAAAACATTGGCTTACGGTGGGCATTAAAGTATCATGTAAAAACAAAAGATTGTTAAAGCTCCTTTTATTAAAATCTGACAAAAACGAAATCCTCTGTGAACATTATAAAAAGTATGAAAAAATACTAAAAAAGACTGTAACAACGTCAAAAAAATTGCACTATAAAAAACGTATAAAAAGTTCATCTAATAAAGTAAAAACAATGTGGAGCGTGATTAACGAAAATACTAATAAAACCACACTAAAAGAAAAAAATAACTTAAAGTTAAAAATTAATAAAACCCTTATCAAAAATCCAATACAAATAGCTAATTGTTTTAACTCCTTTTTTGCATCTGTGGGTGAAAACCGCATAGGAAATGGGGTGGGAAGACCAGTGCTCTCCCCCACAGAAAATAGTTTCTTTCTACAACCGGTAGATTGTCACGAAATACTTAAAATTCTAAAAAATTTTAAAAATAAATCAAGTTATGGTATATATGAGCTACCGCCTAAGTTATTCAAAAACTGCGCAGAAGAATTAGCTTTGCCACTTACCATTCTTATTAACCAGTCTTTTGAGGAGGGAGTTTTTCCTGATCTATTGCAGAAAACAAAAATAAAACCAGCTCACAAGAAAAACGAAAAAACAGACCTTAATAACTACAGGCCTATAGCCTTGCTACCTACTACCTCAAAAGTGTTTGAAGGAGCAATGACGAAACGAGTTTACAATTTTTGTGAAAAGTATAAATTGCTAGATGATTGTCAGAACGGCTTTCGGAAAAATCGCTCCACTTCTTTGGCAGTCTATAAATACGTTCAAGAAATCTTAAATATACTTAACAATGGTAAATATGCGATTGGAATATTATTGGATATGTCAAAGGCCTACGACAGAGTGCAACATAACATACTACTTCATAAATTATATGGGATAGGGATACGAGGTGTTGCCCACAAATGGTTCACGTCATACCTTAAAGATAGGGAGCAATTCGTTGAAATAGAATACTACAATCATGATACCCAGACTATCCAAAACATCCGATCTAATCATAAAGTAATCAATTCTTCTATCCCTCAGGGTAGCGTTCTTGGATGCCTCCTATTCCTGATATACATAAATGACCTGCCAAAAGTCGTGAAAGAACACTGTGTCCTCTTTGCGGACGATATTTCTATTCTTACGTCATGCCGAAGTGCTAACAACTTGGGAGGACACCTCGACTCTATTTTGACCGACGTCACAGACTGGATAAATGATCACAACCTAGAGATAAACATCTCCAAAACCAAACTAATGTCATTCCACCCATATCAGAAACAATCATTGAATATTAAATATGACCATAATGGGATTGACTTAGAGGTGGTTACTGATTTTATTCTGTTAGGAATAATAATAGATAGGCACATAAATTGGAAGGCTCATTTGCAACGAATCTGTGCAAAACTCTCTAAATTTGCATACGCCCTCAGGGAGGTAAAAAAGACCACGGATACCGAAACAGCCCTTGTGACCTACTACGGCTACGCCTACTCATGGCTCAGCTACGGCACTACGTTATGGGGAAACGGGACCGATTGGAAAAACGTATTTACCCTTCAAAAAAAGTTGATCCGCATTATAGCTAACATAAAAAATACAGATAGCTGTAGACCCTATTTTATAAAATATAAACTGTTGACTTTTCCTTGTATATACATATGGGAAATCATCAAATTCATTCGAAAATATCCAGATTTTTACACAAAACGGAAAAAAACAGCTACGGGTTACAAATTTAGGTATCCAAATAGATTAAATCTGCCAAACTCACGCCTAAAGTTGCACTCATCAGGTCCTTTGACAATGTCCATTAAAATATATAACAAATTACCAGAGCCCATAAAAAATCTAAAAAATGATATAATATTTTTAAAGAAAGTTAAAGAGATACTTATCAGTAAAGCTTACTACAACATTTCAGAATACCTGAATGATAATATATAAAAAATATAAAAATAAATATTACATAATAAAATACAAAAATATAGTCAGCCCCTCTCTTGATTGCGGTGCCCGTCAGGGTCCATAATTGAGACTATTTATGCTTGTTAGTAAGACCTGGATTTGTACATTATGGATGCAATAAACACTTTGACTTTGAAAAAAAAAAAAAAAAATCATTTAATTTAGTAATCATTGCTTTTGCAGAATTTTGTAGCACAGTAATGTTTTCAATATTTTTCAAATGATCTAATAACGAGACTATGATTGGAAAAACATAATATATACGTATTAAAGCAGACATAAACTTTTGAAAATGTTCTTCAACAATGTGTAATGAATGATTTCCATAAATCTCAAAATTTTTTAAAAGAGTGTCTAAGTCTATTTTTTTAAAGTGATTTTACATTTTTCTACCCTAGAGCTAGTCCAGCAGTGTGGAGAGCAGGATGTGCTTGCATCTAGATCCGTGGACTCGGTAGACATATGATGTGATGAATGTTTTTTCAGCAAGGATGTGGATGTTTTCACTGAAAAACTTTTGTTGCACATTTTACACGTAACACAACCCGCAATGTCTACAAAATTGTCCTATTTCGAACTCGGACAAATACTCAGATGGTTAGGTAAATTCGATAATTCACCACTAACTTCCATGATATCATTTTCATTGCCACTAATAATATCACTATCATTCTCTATTTTATGAGAAATACGAACATAAAACAATAATAACTAATAGTAAATAGCTACGTAATATGGTAGTAACTGTTGATTGATTGACTAATTACAAGACAATAGAGTTTTACTCTGGCAATGTAAATAGTAATAATAGCAGTATTCAAAATGAAACTAAAAGTAATAATAATACAATATCCCCATCAATTGTAAATTGTCAAGAATATAGAAATAATAATAATTGTATCAACCTGGTGCACCAAAACATTCAGGGGATGATAGGAAAGGAGTTAGAATTGGAGTTGTTTATGAATTGTAGCAATATTGATATTTTATGTCTAACTGAGCACTGGCTAAAACACCATCAATTCATTTTCAGCTTCAATAACCACCAGGTTGCAAGCTCATTCATCAGAGAGAAATATATACATGGTGGCTCTTTAATATTATTAAATAAGTTGCTTAAATTTAAAGAAAGGTGTGACATTGTGAGCCTCTCTGTTGAGCGAGTTGTAGAGATTTCATGCATTGAATTGGAACGATTCATTGTTATGAACCTGTATAAACCTCCTAGCACGCCCTTTGAAACATTTTCAAATATCATGGAGGATGCCTTAAATAAATTATCTAATAGCCATAAAACTGTTATAATTTGTGGAGACTTTAATATAAATATCTTGGAGAAAAATACTGTTACCTACAACTTTTTAAATTTATTTAAATCAAACAATTTGCATCATATTTTTACAGAGCCAACAAGAGTAACTGCTACAAGTGCTACATGTATTGATAATATATTTAGTAATGTAAAACCTTCGTATCAATCTATAATTAATAAAGTTCAGTCAGACCATTCAGGTCAGTTGGTTTCATTTCCAAATTCTTCAAAAATACAAAGAAAGCAAATAAATTATATACCATTAGTTAGTAAAAGCCGCTTAGAAAGATTTAAGTCTAGTATAGCAGAAAAAATTGTATTGTTGCCCTATCACGGTACTCCGGACCACTTGTACTGTTCATTATTTAGCTTAATCACTAGTGAATTTAATGCAATCTTTACTCCAAAACAACTGTCTGTAAGTGACCATATGACATTCAGTGATTGGGCAACTCCTGGTATTTATAAAAGTCGGAATAAATTGATTTTATGAAGAAAGGACCTGTAATCACAATCCGACTTTTCAAGAACTTGTAAAAAATTATGCTAAAATATTTAAACGAGCCTGTTCCAATGCTAAGTCTATATATTTAAGAAATAAAATCACTGGTTCAACAAATATTATTAAATCTGTTTGGAATATGATAAATAATGAGACGGGTAGAGCGAAAGTACGTAGTCGAGACTTTCAGTTAACGATAAATGATATAGATATCAAAAATGATGTAGAAATTGCGACTGAGTTTGAAAAATATTTTTCTAACATTCCTCTTATTACTACGAGAAATCTTAGGTCTTCTTCTATAGCTCCTGTAGTAATTACACCACTACGGTATCAGGAACAAGGCTCTCGAACTTCTGTCTTCTTATCTGGGCAATAGGATACAGAAGGTCGATGTTAATGGTAAAAGATCTTCGGGGTCCCCTGTAGTTATGGGAGTCCCACAGGGGTCAATTCTAGGTCCATTCTTATTTTTAGTATATATAAATGACTTACCTTATTATGTAAAGGATAAACATGAGATTGTATTGTTTGCGGATGATACCTCTTTGACATTCAAAATTAATAGACAGTTAGATAATTATGACGAAGTTAACAATGCTCTCTCTAAAGTTATGCATTGGTTTAATGTTAATAATCTGCTTTTAAATGTTAAAAAGACTAAAGTAACTAAGTTCTCAACACCTAATGTAAGACAGGTGACTACCAATGTCAATGTTAATGGAACTAATTTAGCCCCTGTGGAGACAACTGTGTTCTTGGGTATAACAATTGACTCCAAACTACAATGGGGCCCACAAATTGAAAAATTATCAGGAAAACTAAGTTCTGCAGCCTATGCAGTGAAAACTATTAGACGGCTCACTGATGTTGATACGGCTAGAATAGTTTATTTCAGCTACTTTCATAGTATTATGTCATATGGAATTCTTCTTTGGGGTAACTCCGCGGACATTAACACCATCTTTTTATTGCAAAAGAGAGCCATAAGAGCTATCTACAAACTTGGTCCCCGGGAGAGCCTTAAAGAAAAATTCAAAGAAATAAATATTTTAACAGTCGCATCGCAATATATATATGAAAATCTTTTGTATGTCCATAAAAACATAGACTCATTTTGTAAAAAGAGTGATACTCATAATATAAATACTAGATATAAGCATAATCTTGTGTTACATGCAAGCCGTCTCCACAAAATAAGTAATTCTTTTATGGGGCAATGTATACGGTTCTATAACAAACTTCCCAGCAATATAAGAGAATTGTCAATAAACAAATTTAAAACTACTATTAAAGCCAAATTGTGTAGCAGGGCATATTATAAAGTATCTGACTATATTAATGATAAAAATGCCTGGGATTGAGTCGATCCAATTGTAATGTAATTAATAAATTATGTAAATTTGTTTGGATACCAAAAGAGGGATGCCTGAGTTTTTTGGCAGTATTTTTATCAGTGCTCACCTAGTCATGAACTGCACGGTAGGGAAAAAAATTGTGACGATTCCAAACAAATGTAGCCATTTTTACGGAATAAAAAGATTTTGACTTTGACTTTGAAATCACTCCACTTGCAAAAAGTTACTGACAGAATATTCTAACAGTCAATATATATTCATATAATTATTCATTAAATATACCCACAATAAAAAATTATAAGGAACTCTTGAGCTGGCAACTCTCAACTCAAGCGTCAAAGTTGCAAGAATTCAACGCTTGAGCGTTTAACGCTCAAGTCTTCAACGCTCCAAAGCGTCGACTCAGCGCTAGACTCATAGCGTGTATTTTTACAACACTAGATCCCTTGCTATATGAAAAACAAAGACAAATCTATCCCATAGGAACTGTAGATTTTTCCAGGATAAAAAGTAGCCTATGTGCTAATCCAGACTATAATCTATCTCTGTGCCGAATTTCATCTACATCTGTTCGGGCATTCTGACATGATTAGTAACAAACTTCCATCCAAACTTTTGCATCTATAATAGTAGTAAAAAATAATATACATAATTTACCTGCCTTTTGTGAATATTTATCTTATTTTGAATATTGTTTAACTTGTTGCCACCTCTCAAACAACGTATGATGAAACTTTCTTGAACTCCTACTAACTCTCCCACTCTCTTCATAGCTCTAGTTAGAGATTCCCACAATGTCAACAAATGCAGCCAGTCTATGTCCCCCCACTGACTACTGACACTATATGGTGTTACCAAGTAAATGAGATGTAAATCCGTTTCCAAAACTAAACATTGACGAGCTTTCTGTAACTCACAGAATAATGACAAACCATCGTTTGGTGCCATTGAAGATGACAAGCATGCTTTACCTAGAGCAGTTGCCACATACTGGTTCTCATAAACATCATTTTGAATCCTCACAAGTTCATAATTTATCAACTCATCTAATGTATTTTCCAATAAATCATTTTGTGATTCATCATTCTGCTGAGTATACAATAAAGTGCACTTAGAATATAAATCCAACTCAGCTTTTGTACATGCAACTTGGCTTGCAATCATTTCCAATACAGCTCTCATATATTTATCCTCACTTTCAATACAACTTTTCACAGGTTCCAAAGCTCCCATCATTAAATCAAATCCAATTTTCTTTTCAGCTTCTGTACAGATCAATATGCTTTCTCCCTTTGAGTCTTTACCCATTCTTCCAGCCCTGCCTATCATTTGTTTGTATGTCAAAATATTTATAGGCTGCCTCTGGAAGACTGGTGATCTGACTATTACCTTTCTTGCAGGTAAATTAACACCAGAGCTTAAAGTTGATGTGGCAACTAACACTCTGATTGCCCCAGACTTAAACCCCCATTCTATTATATCCCTCTCATCAAATGTTAAGCCTGCATGATGATATGCAACACCAAAAGATATGGTAGTTTTAAGAATATGGTCCAGGCCCACAGGACAATTTTTCAATTGTTCTAGCACTTCAAGGATACTCTCAGTATTTAGTTGACTCCTCAACACAACTCCAATGTCAGTTCCAGCACAACCATGTTTATAAAATGTGGATGCAAGGCTTTGTGCTAAATTCTCACATCTACTTTTAGTCATACAAAATATCAAAACTGAACATCCATCTTTAATAGTATCCAAACAAATCTTTAATATGTGATCACTATCTGTAGTGACAGATTCTTTTTCTAAAGTACATACATGCTTTCCATTTTTATCAAAATATTTATTTTCCACCAAACAAAATTCATCTAGTGGTATTGGACGAAAATCTGTTATAAATAATTCAGCATCTAACCATTTAGCCAATATTTCTAGATTGGGTAAAGTAGCTGACATGCCGACAATCTGAATTTGAACATCTTCTAACTTTGAAGATACATATTTAATTTTTGTCAAAAGAAGTTCTAAAATATATCCTCTATGAGGGTCTCCTAGTAAATGCAGTTCATCAACAATAACAGCACCTAATTCTGATATGTTACCCTCATCTAAAAGCCTATTTATGAGACTATTGGCTTTTTCTATTGTGCAAATTGCCAAATGGACAGCCTGTAAACCACCTGGAGGTGATTGGGCACCCATAAATCCCTCCACTCTGATGCCAGAGCTGGATAATATATCCTGCAAATAGAACATTTTCTCTCTGACGATAGAAACAAAAGGTAAAATAATGATCACCTTTTTCTGACATTCAAGAATTGTTTTTATTGTCAATATTTCTGCTACCAAAGTCTTCCCTGCTGATGTAGGAGCAGAATACACTAAATTACGACAATCCAGCAGTACCTTTGGATTGCCTAAACAAGTGACTTGCCAATCAAACATTTCTACAATACCACGCTGTTCATACTTCTTAGCGATTTCTAATGGCAAACCCCAGGCTTTCAAATGCCTATTGATTACTTTAGCATTGTCAGAAAAGTTTGGCCTTAAATCAGATCTTGTGTGACTTTTATTACAGTCGCTCTCGTCTAAAGGGATTGTTTTACTTAGTGATAAATTGTTGCATACTCTCTTTGATATGTTAGTATTGTTACCTTCTTCAGCCACGTATTCTTTTATAGCGCGTAGCGTGGGTTGTATAGAAAATGAACTGTCAAAACAATGTTCCAGGAATCCGACGTTTTCAGATATTATTTGAGAATCAATTGCTTCCGCATCACAGTTTTCCATAATAAAATTAAACACAACTTCAAAATCTTTCTTTTTTCAAATTTCTGTGTACTGTTGTAAAATATTTAATTGTTTATAATTCGCACTGATTACAGCCATACATTATCTATTCCTTAGCACAATATATTAAGTACCTAATTCATGTCAAAAATTCATTTTTGTGTAAAAATCTTTTTGCCTACTATACTAAGGTAAAGTAAAGAGGAGACGTGATCAGTCTTTACAATGTCAAACTTCAAATTCAACGTTCAGTTGGTTCATCAACTAACTCAAAATAATTTGCCTTTCGATTTCATTCGAATACCGCCATTTCGGCGCTGAAGGCTTAGAATATTTAAGTGAGTTAAGGAAAGAACTAAAATTTACGACTCCCCAAAGGCTCTATGCACTAGCAATAGAGGTCACATTAAGGATGTTAAAAAACAATCGATTTTTCTTTTAATCGATTATTATTTTCGTATAATCAATTTTTTATAATCGATTTTCAAAGTATTATAAATCGATTTTTAATAAATCGATTAAATAAATTACGCGATTAAATCGATTTTCATAAATAGCACCATCTATGGACCGAATGAAAAAACTCGAAGCATTTTTACTTACAAGTTGATTATATAAAAAACGCCGCCATCTGTGGGTATGTATGCTTGTAAAGTACGAGTAGTGTCAGTGTAATGAGATCTGAGATTATATAGTTGTTGGTAAACAATATAAATGTCTTCTAACCGTAAAACACCTAAAAGCGGCTGGCGAAAGTATTTTGTAACGAAGAAGGATAATACCACAGCAATATGCCTGTACTGTTCGAAAGAATTAAAAACTTGTAGTAATACTACAAACTTAAAACAGCGCATAGAACGAAAACATCCCACTGTCTTACAGGTAACATGATTTTTTTAATTGTCATTTTAAGTATTTTATTTTAATACTAGTCAAATGTAAAATAGGGCGGGACATTTGTGACAATAATTATTTTTAGTTTTGTTATTGTTTAAATTTATAAATTAACAAAAGAATTGTTTTATATTTTTGTTTTTGAGACCATAACGTCGTCGTTTCGTTTTTTTAATTGTTATTTTAAGTAAGTATTTTATTTTCATACAAGTCACATGTAAAATAGGACTGGCCATATGTGACATTTTTTTTTTTGATTTGATTTATATTTTATTTTTTGCAACAATAAGGTTGTCATTTTGTTGGGGTGCTGAGAGACTGAGAATTTGTATCAATAATGATATTTGGTTTCATTATTCCTTACCTTGAAAGTTTAAAAGAACATTTGCTTTGATTTTTAGTTTTGAATTGGTTATTTTTTTATTCATATTATTTTATTTGAAAATCTGATTAACTGTTAATATCTGATTAACTCTTAGGTTTATTATTGGAATATGAAAAGCATGTAGGATTTTAAATGATAGAAAAAATCGATTTTTTTCGCAAAAATCGGTTATTTATTTTCATTAAAATCGATTATTGACAAATCGATTAATATTGAATAAAGAAAAATCGATTTTTATTAAATCGATTCTTTTCCAATAATCTCACATCCCTAGGTCACATATTTAGGCTGAGGCCGCACTACGGTTAACCGCGGGCGGGTTTTAGCCGTGTGATGTTGTGATCAATGAAACCGAACTCAAGCGCACGCACTGGCTGTTTTTTACCGCGACTGATTTTAAAACCGCAACTTTCTACAAATGACGTGCGGCAAAAAACCGCGCAACAATTTGTAACCTATTGAATCAGGTAGGCGCGGACGCATTGGCGGTTAACCGCGGGCGGTTTTTAGTGTTCGCCAGACCTTCGTAGACAGAGCCTGTGTCGCGTGTCGCCGTTTCCTCTTGTGTTTGCAATGTCGTCGACTGATTCAGATACAATTTCTAGCAATCTTTATGATTCTCTATCACAAAAAATTATTATAGAGGTCCAAAAAAGACCTGCTTTGTATGAAACAATGCTTCGTCAATACAGTGACAGAAATGAGAAAGCTAAACTGTGGATAGAAGTATATCAAAATGTAGATTTCTTAATACTAGAGCGACCACACAAGCTGCTCTCATGAAGTCCATGTTCTATACTGAGGAAACCGCGAGCGGTATTTAACCGTAGTGCGTGTACTGTTCGCGGTTTTGCGGTTACTAGCAATACCGCCCGCGGCAAAAATCCGTAGTGCGGCCTTAGCCTTAGAACTATGGTAGACTCTACTGTACACTGACAAGTTTAACTTTAAATTGGCACACAAAATTCGCTGTCATAATGACTGATTGTCAAGGGTACCTATATGAAGTAGGTAGTGTATTATATATAGTAAGTGATAGCAACACCGCAAAAATTACAATTTGACGTAATGGCAGAAATGCCAACGTAATAACAATATGTTAATAGTGAAATCTATTTTTATACACTAGATATTACGCTCTAAAGAGAAGTAAGTGTATTTACTTCTCTTTAGAGCGTTTAAATAATATCTTGTGTATAAAAATAGATTGTTGAAGTATGTAAATACACTTCTGATAAAATCTAAACTAAATATTTGTTACGTTATAAATGAACTATAATCATCGTATCAGTCGACGTTTGAGTGCCGTAACTCATCACTGGCAACACACACTTTTTTTCAGAGCGTAAAAAAGTTTAGGATGGGGCGAGGCTTCCCGCGCTTTTGACTAGAGGCATTGTTGTTATACTTGAAATTTTTACAATTCAGTATAATAATAGTTTTACGCAACAATTTCGATAGTATTTTGTGACATAAGTGCTAGTGAAATTATACAGTGATGAAGAAACTTAAATATAACACGTATATGCACTTTTAGGAAGACGTGAAAAAGTTGCTCAAGAAAACCTTGTAAAAATCACTATCGTTTTACGGGTGGTATTTAAAATGGGTTGATTGGGTTTAGGTACCCTTCCCAAGTATTTTTTCAGCACAGTTCCTGAAGCAGGAGCATAGAATTATGATTTTCAAATGGTTCTAAACTGAAGACTTTGACACCAGCATAAAGTAACAACACTATTGCCATATATATATATATATATATATATATATATATATGACTTCTTCCCGCGCTTTTGACGAGTGACATTGTTGATATACTTGAAATGTTTACAATTCGGTATAAAATTAGTTGTATGTGATAATTTCGATAGTATTTTGTAACATCAGTGCTAGTGAAATTATACAGTAATGAAAAACTCAAATATAACACGTTTATGCACTTTTTGGAAGACGTGAATAAGTTCATCAAGAAACCCTTGTAAAAATCACTATCGTTTTACGGGTGGTATTTAATATGGGTTGATTGGGTGTAGGTACCCTTCCCAAGTATTTTTTTCAGCACTGTTCCTGAAGCTGGAACATAGAATTAAGATTTTCAAACGGTTCTAAACTGAAGACTTGGCTGTATGGGCTAGATCCCTTTGCCTTTCCCCTCGGGGGAAAAAAGAACAAAAAAAAATATGTTTACTAATTGAATGTTGGAATTGTTATTCGGCGGCAGTTTTGAGCATATTTTTCGTGAGGTTGCAACGTCACTCACTCGCATGAACAAACAAGCATACGATCCACCCAATCTAAAGCGGTCGCTGTAGCTGTTTACGCTTGCGATACATTAAGTATGCCTCGCGTATTGCCACCTCTGCTGCTAACACGGCAACTCCTTAGGAGCTTACTCGTGACGTCACTCAAATGAACACAACATCCCTCCAGGGAATTGTTATATGACTGCAGTTTTCCGTGAAGTAGTAACGTTACTCACTTGCATGAACACAACAACCCTCCAGGGAATTGTTATTTGGCTGCAGTTGCCTGTGAGGTGGTAACGTCACTCACTCGCATGTACACTACATCCCTCCAGGGATTTTTTATTTAATGATGCCAGAGAAGTATAACTTCTCACGCGCGTACATAAATACACGCACCCATTTTTTTTTACACTAAACTATTTTTACTTTTTCATTTACTAATCAAAATTATAATCTTTATATTCGGAAATTAATTATTTTTATAGTAGCCTAAAATGATAGGCATTAAAAGTACTTTTTTCCGTAGGAAATTTGTGATTTTTTAACAAAATTACACATTTGATACAAAAAAAATATTTTTACTTTTTAGCCATCTTTACGAATTTGTAGTTGAAGTAGGTAGGTACACGTACAAATTATTACGAGCGGGAGCGCAGCGGCGCGCGGTGCGTGCGTGGAGGCGGGCGATATTAGGCACGGCGTAGCCACGAGTGCCACGACTGGCAGCCTGGCGCCGAGTACCTTTAGCAGCGATCAATTTTGTGAGTGTGTGCGTGCGACGACGCATACGTACGGGCGCGCACACATACAAACAGAACGCGGTTCGTATCTATGAAGATATCCTACTTATTTGATTTTACTATGGCGTTTGTGAGAGCGTGCATTTCTATCTTATTATCAAACAACATTACAATTGTATTCCAGTTTCAATAGTATTAAAAGAGGTAGGGCGCATCAATGCAGCCCGTCTGGGGAAGTATCTCCACCTCACAGAAAACCGCAGCATTTGGCTGGACAACTCCCTGGACGGTTGTTGTGGTCCTGCGTGTGAGTGAGATCACCAATAAGCTCCTAACGAGTTTCTGTCTCAAGCAGGGGTAGCATCGCGCGAGTGATACTTAATGTATTGCGAATGTTCATAGGCTACTGTAACCGCTTTCCATCAGGTGGACTGTATCCTTGTATGCCTCCCGATTTTGTTATAGGTATATATATTAGGATAATATAGGTAGGTATATTAGGATTTAAGTGGGTAGCTAAAGCCAACCTACCGAAGTAGGGCACACCGATAGTCCTCCAACTGAATTACCTTCACCTCATATAAGACCGCAGCAAAGTCACAGTTCCTATTGTTGCATACCTACGAGAGAGAACAGGAAGCTCGAAATTGCTGCGTTAACAGAGGGGTGGCAAGGTGCGAAACTCCTTGTGCCGTAATCATTCATAGTTTATGGTAACTGCTTCAGATCAGTCGGGTTGCATGGATTGTGGTATTAAAAAATCCATACTTATAAATGTGAAAGTAAAATAAAAAAATATAGTAAAAATATGCTGAAAATATATACTATAATATATAAATATATATTATAGTAGTAAAATCGTAGCAGTGAAGTCACAGGTAACAGTTAGTTAGCCATTTTTCTTAATTAATTTGTTTGATTGATATTGGGGTATCCTTGGAACTCTCGAAATACGATTCCCTCCGGTCAAAAGTCTTCCTTTATAAAGGTTGGCAGACGATGAGTCGGAACCTTCACCCCAAAGGAACTAAAATTTACATATTCTGTTTTTGTAATTTCATTAATTTATTCTACGGCGAGATTCCAATCGTTCGACCCTCAAGATGACGTTTTTACACGTCAGG
Organism: Pyralis farinalis; assembly: GCA_947507595.1. Lineage (NCBI taxonomy): Eukaryota > Metazoa > Arthropoda > Insecta > Lepidoptera > Pyralidae > Pyralis > Pyralis farinalis. The sequence goes on along the minus strand of OX382266.1, from coordinate 10,096,317 downwards.
AGGCATACAAGCAAACGGTTGTATGCCTCCTGGAACCTGGTGCATCAGTATCACTCGCGCGATGCCACCCCTGCTGCTAACGTAGCTACTCCTCAGGAGCTTACTGCTGACCTCAAGTTGGTCCTATTCTTCACATACAACTTCTTCGACCTTTGACCAGTGCAGCCTAAAAACGTACAACGGCGTCGATGGTATTTCCACGCATAGTTGTGATGGTCTGGCCGCGATGCAGTAGCTACAGTTGGAGAGCCTATTCCTCTTCTTTATAGTTAGCAAAAATCCGGTTGCGAATCTTTGTGAGCGGCCACGCAACGAATTGACTTCCCCTGTGAGACGGTAATGCGAACTTTTGCGTAAGCACGTCCCGGGATTAACGTATTTATAGTCTGCACTGCCGATGTGTGGGTAACATGATACGATACCTTGCTGCGGTATCGCATCAATAGTAGATAACATCATTAAACTTTTTTTTTATACTACGTCGGGCGGCATACAAGTACCACCTATAAAGCGGTTACCATAGCCTATTATCACTTTCAATACATTAGGTATCACTAGCGCGATGCCACCTCTACGGCTAACAGAGCAACTTATGAGCTTACTGGTGACCTCACTCACACGCAGGACCATAACAATCCTCTAGCTAGGGTGTTGTTATTTGGCTGCGGTTTTCTGCGAGGTAGAGGTACTTCCCCAGACTTCTGGGCACCACGATGTATGTTAACAGTGTCGACCTTTTAACTGAAAATCGGGGAATCAAGCTTTCAGGCATTAATGTCCTGCAGCAGCGTACGAACGTCGACGTGTTCCAGGATGATTGGTGGCAGCGCATGTAAATCTTTTGCTATGAAACGTTATCTGGATCCGTCTCCTTCCTTTGTTCTTCTTCCGCGGTTTTGCCGAGCGTCTTGAACAACAGCATCTTGCTACTTCAAATCTTATTTTCACTGAAGGAACACTTGTAGATTCACATTCGTCCAAAGTAGATGGCGAGTTGAATGAACGCCAACAACTCGTTGGCAATGAGTTGTTTGGTTTGCCATGGCCTTGTATTTAATAGTGCCGTAAGTATTCTATTCATTCGTTTTCCAAAAAAGTATCTTTTACTTACGGCCTGTTCAGTAGGTATCCATATTGCGTATCGAATATGAACACTTTATTTCAATGATGCCTTCTTCATACGTAACACCTAGAGAAGCTCCCTAGAAAAAATGTTGTTCGTCTGTGAGACCGCGTTTTTACAGATTTATTGACATTCTTGCTGCTGCAACTGATCAATTATGTTAGTTTCGTTTGTTTTACTACGAGTATTAATAGACTTACATTTCCGTTTGCAAACCATTCCTGAAAGAAGTTTACACCAGTGAAGAACTGTTAATATTTGCTTTCGGATATTAACCACGACAAACAAGCAAACAGACGAAAAAAATTAAAAAACGAATTATTGGATTTATTGAGGTGCAAATAAAATATGAAATATATAATATATAGCCTTTATTTTGAAATCATAAACTGATAGTTCAATTTTATTTAGTTGTATAAAAAATCCAGTAAATGCCCTGCATTTTGGTTGCAGCCTAAACACAACTGATGGTACCTGTATTTCCAGGTGCAGTGCTGAGTTAATAATGTTAAAACATAATTTATATATATATATTCTTTATTGCACATAACAGTGTTAATATAACAATTTAATAATAATAAGAGCTCCATGTGCCAGCAGCAGTGGACTCCATCATAACTCGCGCCTGACTAAATGATACTGTTCGAGTATAAATACATGAATTCTCTTAGAAGTCGCCATATGCTTGATTACAATATTTGGGGAGTTCCATTGATTCCTTATGGAACTCATCATAAGACATTCTTGATTCTATTGGAGCCGATCTTGTGATTGATACTCTACCGATAATAAAAGAATAATAAATGTTCTAAGGTAAGTATCAAATAGTTACAATCATACTATATAATTATTTGCTCGCCGGCGGGTATGAATCCCTATGTTGGTTGTTACTGGGCGATAAGAGCACGAGCTACGTGCTGTACCTGGGAGGACCCGTCGCGTACTGCTAAATGAAAATTGAACGACCGCGCGGTTTATAGGCTGATTTAAAAAAAATCTCGTCTAAAATAGTTATATCAAAATAATAGGGATAAAAAAATACAATATGTTAAACAATACATATTGTTTCCTGTAATGAGTATATTCTTTATAAATATTGTCGAATTATGTAGAAAAAATCATGAACCTATTTAGCCATTTTGTAATCAGGTTTAACTATATTAACGCAACATTTTATAAACTTTGAATCTATGACTCACTTTAAGACTATCTGTTCTTTTAGACAAAATTCAAATTGAGGTCTTAATAATAAACCGTCAATAAAATGTATGTTTTTACTCTATATTGCAGTATAAGGAAGAGTTTATCTGCCAAACGCAGATTTTTTTTTAACTAATGTAGTCTCACAATAGTTAAATAAAAATCTGCCTTTGTATGTAATAGCTACGAAATCATGTGTGAAAAATGAGTATTATGGATGCACAGGGATCCACAGTCTTAAACATTCTTTATGTCACTGCCTAAATCTATTATCGTACATCGGGATGATTTTGTGGTAAATAAAAAACAAATATATCATATTTACAAGAATTTATATAATAAATCCATAATAATAGTCTTACATATCAAATCACAGTCACATCACTCAAGTTATAAAGGCGTTAACAGGTCGCTGGCCCTGGGAAGTGACGGTATGCCATATATATCGGTAGGACCTAGCCGCGTCGAGTCGAGCGTAATTGATTAACCATCTTTTTTGTGATTTTTGCAATGAACAATTACTTCAAACGATCTTCTAAACCGTATAAAAGGTACAGTTGTGTTTACGGGTGCCAAAATATAGGGAAGAACAATGAATCAAAATTATATATTTTTTTTAATTTCTGAAGATATTGAATGGAAAGCTCTGTAACTGTAGTAGGTATGTACACAATGAGAACGAGATTGTTATACATAGGTAAGCATTTTAGGGCATCTAAAGGAATGAATAGTTGTGCGAATTAAGTAGGTACTTACTGTTAATTAGTAGTACAAATAAAATAAATTCCTTTTTAAACGTGTTTTGTTTAGTTAATTCAAAAATCTGTAGAGGACGTAGTAGGTGGACAAGTAGCTTATTATGTTTGTTGTTTTGACTTACTTATTACTATAGGAATTTCATAGAATTAATACACATTGTTATCTTTATTGATTTATTTTGTGGACGTTGTTAGCCCGCTAAAATCTTTCCTGGGAGTCATTTTTCTTTGTAAAGTAAAATGCAGTCTATATATTTTCCAGTTGTTTTGTGTATAAATTGAGTAGATCTAATTATTTAGTAATTAATCCAATTCCTATCCCGCGAGAGACATGGCGTGAAGATATAGTAGTAGTGGTAGATTCTAAACGATTAGTTTAATAGGTAAAATGTTTACCACTAGCTAGACGTTCTACTTAGGCCCATAATTTCGAGAAAAGATCAAATTAAATTATATCACTAATATAATATATCCAATATCAAGCTTCAATCCTTGAATAAGAATATTACCCTCACATGTACAAGTATAAAAAGTAAATTATTAATCCCTTTCAGAGATTCAGCAATCGTCGAAACTTTCACTTAACAAAAATCTTGAATAACTTAATCTTGAGGGGTATCGGGCTCAGCTTTTGACCACTGTGGTGGTAGACCGCAAGGCGGTCCCCACCGACAACTGCTCTCTACTGCGCCTTGTGATCTCCGACGTTCGTGACACCCTTACGGACCTCCTCGCCGATTGAGGTTCGCTGGCAAGCTCCTCTACAGCCGGCGGCCTACTACAGCTGGCGGCTTACTACAGCTGGCGGCCTACATTTCCATCCGGACCGTGACCGGGTGCTGCCGACCAGTGAATAGTGAACTTTGGTTGGATCGAACCAACGCGAGTCCTCAAAGATAAATCTAGCCGAACTTTAGAAGCCGTCTTTTTATATAATCTTTTATTCTACGAATAAATAATAAGTCAGGAAATGTAACTACACTCAAAAAATGACCCAATGAAAATCGTGTACAAGTAGGCAGGGCTTAAAAGTCGTGTACCCGCGTCACTTAGTCGAACATTTTTCAAGCAAGCGAACACATGTCAAATCTTTGTGTACGATTTCGTTTTTATCACTGAAAATCAACTTAAAATCAACATATATTGTGTTGTGAAGTGGTGCAGGACCCATACAATATTTAAATGTCCTGGGATCACTTTTCACGAGTAATAATAGCTTAAATATAATTATAATCAAAAATGTTCAAATACGCTATGAAATCGAGATCGTCAATATTATGCCAAATGAAGTCAGTCAATTTTAGATTTTAGTAGGATCTTTTTTTCCTCTTGATAAAATATTTAAAGCGATAAAATTATCAAATATATTTTTATAACTAATACATTTTGTTTATTTTGTTTACTTTTAATTTTCCTACCGATTTAATTCGTCAAAATAACTGGATAGATGCAGTTAGGCTAGAAAGACGTCAACTACAGAGGTCAAACCATAGATAACAGAAGGGTCAGACGGTAGTCGCTCCAATATAAGCTGGACTCTCGTCACATCAAGATGTAACCCACTCCAGGGACTCCAGGCTCCGTAGTGAATGCAACCGCGATTTACCGCTTGAAGAAGAAGGATATTTAAACTCATCGTTCAAATAACTACTCAGCCGGGAATCAAACCTAGGACCTATGCGCAGAAGATCGCTACACTGCTAACTAGCCTATTCGTAGTGGAATTTCTATCAACTATGTTACGTTATAGCTGGCATGTAGGGAGATAAGTCCGCCATTGCATTTAAATTATATTGTTTTTCGTGAGGTAGTAACGTCACTCACTCGCCTGAACACAATAACCGTCCAGAGAATTGTTATTTGGCTGTAGATTTCTGTTGTGGTCGGTGGTAACGTCACTCAGTCGCATGAACAAACAAGCATACGATCCACCCAATTTAATGCGGTCACTGTAGCTGTTTACGCTTGCAATACATTAAGTATGCGTCGCGTATTGCCACATCTGCTGCTAACACGGCAACTCCTTAGGAGCTTACTCGTGACGTCACTCAGATGAACACAACATCCCTCCAGAGAATTGTTATATGACTTCAGTTTTCCATGAGGTAGTAACGTCACTCACTTGCATGAACACAACAACCCTCCAGGGAATTGTTATTTGGCTGCAGTTGTCTGTGAGGTGGTAACGTCACTCACTCGCATGAATACAACATCCCTCCAGGGATTTGTTATTTAATGATGCCAGATAAGTATAACTTCTCACGGGCGTAGCCTAAAACGATAGGCATTAAAAGTACTTTTTCTGTAGGAAATTTGTGATTTTTAACAAAATTACACATTTGATACAAAAAAAAAATCTTTTTACTTTTTAATCATTTTTATGAATTTGTTGTTAAAGTAGGTAGGTACACGTACAAATTATTACGAGCGGGAGCGCAGCGGCGGTGCGTGCGTGGGGGCGGGCGGTATTAGGCACGGCGTAGCCACGACTGGCAGCCTGGTGCCGAGTTACCTTTAGCAACGATAAATGTTGTCAGTGTGTGCGTGCGACGACGCATACGTACGGGCGGGCACACATACAAACCAAACGCCGTGCGTATCTATGAAGATATCCTACTTATTTGTTTATACTATGCTGTTACCATTATTGGCATTGCAGTCTGCGCGCGAACCAATCTGTGCTCTTGTTTTGAATTTAAACCAATCACTAGGCACGTGTAGTGTAACCTAATTGATTCGTAATTTGAACATACGTCGTTTTGGTTTCACGTAGCGCCACTTTTTGTGTGGAATTTGTTCTGAGTTAGAGTTCCTGACTTATTATTTATTCGTAGCTTTTGTTGTAAATATCCTATGTCCTAAATTAATTTGTTATTCCCCTTTTAGTAGCCCCGTTTTTTGAATAAGAGAGGTTAGTAATATTACAACGTTGGGCGCAATATATAATCCTATTAGTTAAGAGGGTGCACACAGCTAAGTGGCGCCCTCATTTTGTTTTTATTAATAACGCTGTATTTAAGACCAATTCCAAAAAAAACGCTCTATAGGGCACTGAAGAACCATATTTATGTTTTTTGAGACATATTCTGTTTTTATTATTTATGTAGAATTAGGCATACTTTTGATTATTGCTATAAGTGGCCACAATAAGCAATAATTAAAATTTTCGTTACTTGTCATAGATAATAAATACAAGATATGTTTTAAAAAAACGTAATTATGGTTCTTCAGTGCACTATAGAGCGTTTTTTTGAATTGGTCTTCCATTCAGCGTTATTAATAAAAACAAAATGAGGGCGCCACTTAGCTGTGTGCACCCTCTTAAAAGTGAGGGCGCTTCCCTCAATATGCGAGATAGCCTGAATACTCGGTCCTGCGTGAAGTATTGCTCGCATTTCTGGGACGGCTCCGCACAGTATCTTCTTGAGGCTCTCGATAGGTTGCAGCGACGGGCTATCCGCATAATCGACGACGAACAAGTCACCAAAAACCTAGAACCTCTGCAACTTCGTAGGAACATTGACTCGCTAAGCATATTTTACCGCCTGTACCATGGTGAGTGCTCTGAAGAACTGTTTTCCCTTATCCCACCCTCTTCCTTCCGTCATATGAACCACACGTGCAGGCTTGCGATGTCATCATTCCACAGTTGAGGACATTTCTTGTCGAACTAAAAAGTTCGGCAACTCCTACCTCTATCGTACTATTATTAAAAGTAGAACGCCTTTCCTGCACATGTGTTTCCTCCTTCCTACAATATGGGATCCTTCAAACGAAGCGTGAAGAAGCACCTTGCGAGCCAGCATGGTAACGTCAACTGACAAGACACTGCTTTGTCAGTTGCCGCTGCAATTTGGGCTCCACTTTTCGCTTACCATCAGACGAAGTGGAGCCACTATGCTGAGCTAATATGTAAAAAAAAACAAAATACAACATTTTGATGGATCAATGCATATGCCGGTGCGGACCGGCAAGTCTATACAAATAAGACGTTTGGGACTGCACTTACGCACAACCTTAAATTTTGTAAGCTCAACGTTGCGTGCGATACGATGCAAAACAACACAAAATGTACTTAAATATATTCGATTACAATAGCCCTCGATAATAGAGAATAATTTTCAAGCGCGCAAGCAAATATTTGTATACTAAATTTTATAGACTATTCAAAAACGCGACTTCCGTCTGTACCAACCGGTTACCATCAGGCAGGCCTTACACGTATTTGTCCATCGGAGTGGTATAAATGATAAATAAATGCTTTTATCGCTGAAGCCTAAGCTCCAGCTGTGTGCAACATTTATTGTCTCAGTCTTGGGCAGGAATATTCAAATTAAACATTAAATCATGAACAATGCCTAATAATGGATAACAATTCAAAAAACATAAAAACACAGAGTAGCGAGAGCTGCCATCGAGTCAGGCTGGAATTTTATTTTCAATTTAATTAGTAGAAGCGAAAAGAGAACTATTAAATCTATTTGATTATTAAATATATATTACAATATTTTTAGTGTATAGACGAATGAACGGACCACCAATACCTGGGGGGTAGGCCCCAGTATATTTTGTGCAGTGTTATTACAGGGGAGGAAAGGAATCAATGTAGAGAATGATTCAAATATATGAATCGTAAGGTGAAAGTACGTTATGCAAGCCTTATAACATTTGGACGAGCCCGACATGGTTGAGTGATTACGGCTATATTAGTACGGCTACATTAACACCAATGATTGTGGCTCCAATTGCCACACAAGGCCAAAACATTACATAAACATGTCTGTTTGTATTGATCTCGATTTTTTTAAGAGAGCGCCTGAGGCGCATCGAAACAGTTCGACTGGGGAAGTACCTCCATCTCACAGAAAACTGCAGACGAATAAACAGCTCCCTAGGCGTGGCTGCGTTAGCAGCGGTTAAGGATAACAACAACAATCTTATGCATATCTTATTTTTAATAAGATATGCCCCAGTATATTTTGTGCAGTGTTATTACAGGGGAGAAAAGGAATCAATGTAGAAAATGATTCAAATATATGAATCGTAAGGTGAAAGTACGTTATGCAAGCCTTATAACATTTGGACGAGCCCGACATGGTTGAGTGATTACGGCTATATTAGTACGGCTACATTAACACCAATGATTGTGGCTCCAATTGCCACACAAGACAAAACATTACATAAACATGTCTGTTTGTATTGATCTGTTTTTTTCTTAAGAGAGCGAATGAGGCGCATCGAAACAGTTCGACTGGGGAAGCACTGCATATCTTATTTGTAATAAGATATGCATAAGATTATATATATAACATAATTCATTACTTATACCTAGTGGTATCGCTACATACAAATTTCCTTTCCTTTTTCTTAAATTAGGTACCGAACGATTATCCTATTATTTAAAATGGACTTAACTGGATTTTAGCTCGCATTATTCAGTACTAAAAATTTCGTGTCATCTGATCTACCTATTTTAATGACCAGATGATATCATAATGAAATCTTTGTAGCAGTTGGCTCTTTGCCTTCTGTGAGCGCTCTGGACTCGTGAATGAACGCCGCATAAGTAACACCCTAGAAAAAAAACAATGATAAAATATTACAATAAACAGAAAATGCTAGTACCCGAAAGTACTTTAACATACATACATATCATCACGCCTGTCTCCCATTGGGGTAGGCAGAGACTATTGAATGCCAGGTGCATCGATACAAACATACCTACCCCACTCGCTTCTTCCACACTCATCAACCTCTTCGTGCTCTTCGGTTTTGGGTACTTGGGTACTTCGGATTTGGCACTTTTTCAAGGGCGGCCCCTCGCGAAATCTCCATTCACTCTTGCTTACACTGTCATTCCTTTAACCATCGCATTCGTCTTCATTACATTTATTATAATACTTTTCCTTTTAAAGGCCTCATTCATTACAGTAACCATTTGTTGTAGTTCTTCCGCCGAAGATCAAGGAGAACCTGATTATCGGCGTACAACAGGATTTAAAATACTGACTCATTAATTTTTATTTCACAGTCATACTCTTTCAAGACTGTCAAACAACTGTCCATGAATAAGTTGAACAGCCAAGGGGATGCTACACAGCCTAACACCACATTCGATGCTGAACCAGTCTGTACAGAGCCCGTTACCCTGACACAGGCACTCGAATCCTTATACACAGACTCGAGTGCCCGTATCAAAATAATATTTAGTAGTGCAAAGTTCGTCCCTCACGACTCTGTCATAAGCCTTTTCCAAGTCAAAGAACGCGTAGAAAACCTTTTCGTCTTTTGTTAAAGCTTTCTCCGTTATACACCTTAAGGAAAAGACTTGATCCACACATCTCATCCCCTTTCTAAACCCCGCATGCACATCCCAAATTTTCGATTCCGTTACAGACATCACTCTTTGAATCAGAATATTTGCATACATTTGCCTACTACACTCAGGAGGCTTATACCACGATAATTCTGGCATTCCTGCCGTGAAACTTTAGATTTGTAAAGCGGCACGATCACCGCCTTTACCTAGTCGCCTAATACACGGCCGGAACGCCAGCATAGGTGGAATAAAAGGTACAGCAGACCTGCTATGATTCCTTCACCCGCTTTTAGAATTTCGTCAGATATCCTATCATATCCTCCAGCTTTACCCATTTTCATTATCTTTATTGCATTCATTATCTCTTCGTGATGGTTTAAGTTCGTGGACTTAGATTTTATTGAATAGACGTAACCTTATCATCAGATCGGGGGGCCTTCCGCTTCGATTTAGATTAGTGATAATATTTCTAAATGCAGTCGGTAAACCTCTTGAACAGAGATTTCCAATCATTTTTGTCCTGTAGACCCTGTTCCTATATATTTTCTCCACCCTAACTAATATTTGAATCTGATGGACCCCTTACTTGTTGCAATCAACCCCTTGGGATCGATATACACCAATTTGAAAAGCACGGCTCTAAAGTGGCCGGCCCTAACTAAAGACGATTGCGGATAACCTAAAGCTAAGTTAATTGTATCCGAATCATTTTACCTTAGACTCTACCGATGGGATCTTATCATTGTAATGTCTTTTAAACTACACTCAGAAAGCGTAGTTTCAAAACGACACACCGATAGAAATTCGGTTCATAAGGTTCCATTTACATTCCATTCCACTACTTTTACGTACGCGGACGTAGTAAAATTAATAGGACTATAAAAGTTACCTGTTGCAGAGCCGCCCTAACAAATCCGTCATTTGCTGAAACTGTAAGTGCTTTCATGCGATGACCAAAATTAAATATAATTTTTGATCTTAATCTAACATGGCCCCTTACTTTTAAATTTCTTCTAGGATAGTCATCTTCCCCTGAAACAAATAACTATGTTATTATAGCCTAGACCTCGGTATGCGCTTTCAACGTCTACATTACACAACTATTATTTCTACGATATTATATGAAATTTCGCAGTGCTTTTAACGATGTCTATGCCGATTTATTATAGTGCTTATAATTAGAAGGGACTACGGTATAAACGCATGCAAAACATTAAGTACCATTTGCACAGTGCCACCTCTGCTGCTAAAACTTGCTGTGTTTTCCTTAGGAACTTACTGGTAACATCACTCACTTGCAGAAATACAACAAACCTCCAAGGACCTATTATATGGCTGCGGTCTTCTGTGTGGTGGAACTACTTCGATATTTTTGTAATAGGAGTCGGTCATCACTGCTCGCCAAATGTAAATATTATCTACATCTTCACGCCAAGTCCCTTACGGAGTAGGCAAAGGGAACCTAGATGACTCGATGCTTAGAGATCTCACTTGCATCTTTAACATAACCAGCGTATTAATTTTTTATTGACAAATACTCCAAGCGAACTACCAATATTAAGAGATATAATTTTATTTGACCTTATTGTCATATGTTAATTTACTTTTCCACAGAACAAACAGAAACAACGATTGCTCGTTGCACGTTTCTTACGTAACCGTTGTTTACGTAATCGATTTGCCGGCCAGTTTGTAATGCAGCACTTTTGCAGGAGATTCCCAGTGACCTCACATACTCACTGAAACTACCCTTCATGGATTTGTTTGCTCCTAAAGAAACTATAATCCTGTCAAATCTCTCTTTCAACGGAGCCAAATTTTTATAGACGGCGTGCCCCGTGTGCAGTTGAAACTGGCTCTCAAGATGGTCAGCTTCGCGCCCCAATATATTATACAAGTAAGTAATTTTGATTCTCACCACAAAAATCATCAGGTATTACTTTTATAATTTTCTTCAATTCTGCAGTTCTCTTCTTTTCCATCATTCCACCCAAAGTGTTTACAATTTTTTCAAAGTCATCCCAAGCTGTATTGCAACAAATTAATGTCTTCCCTAAAAATATTAAACACTTGTAACAAACGTAATTTTATGTAGTTTATTATTCTTCTATAATAAAAAGCTTTTATGTTTGAACTCGCTAATGACTCCAGGTGCCAGTTAGATTTGAAAAGTATTCTTGCATTTGATAGTTCAATTCTTGAGGAAGCTTATACGCTATTCAACATAACGACATGACCCTTAGAAAGTAAAAAAACGGTAATAAAAAAGAAAGGTTCCCAAAATTAAAGAAAGTAAGAAGAAACGGTCGCGGACGAAGTCACAGGTTACAGCTAGTACCACCTTGTTTCTAGAAAAATGCAAAGGCCGTTACCATAGATAACAGAAACAAGGGGGAGGTGACGAGGGGGCGTGGTTGGTGTCGCCGCAATATGCTCAAAACGAGAACATTGCCAAGAACAGTTAGTTGCAATCAAGTTCGATTGAGATACGTTGCTCCTTGTTTTAGCAAAATGCCAAGTTGTGCTGTTGCAATTTGCAAAAATAGAAGTGCAGTGGTTAACTTTAAATCAAATGGAATCACTTATCACCTGTAAGTACAAATAATATTACGTTTTATAAGCATAAATACAAAATTAATTTCAAAAATTCTCCGACGCCATTTCTACCCACGATGCAAATTTTAAATAATCAACATCTCATTCTTAAATCATACATTGCTTTTCTACCATTACGCAGTCGCCACCGCTCGTTTCCCAACACGCAATGTAAAGCGAGTGATATTATTCGTTCACTGTGTGTGCAGTTTCGAGATACGGCCGCTTGTTTCTGCCGTCGGTTAGGGGTGCGCTTTGACTTCACTTATCGATACGAAGTGTCAATAGACTGCTAGTATTAGATAAAAATTATAAGTCTTTACTGTAGTTATTATTTCATCAATATTTTCATCGTCACCCTCGCTGCCGATCCAGCAACTCAACTTCTTGTGACCTCACTAACTCGCATGAAATCAATCATCCTCCAGGGAATTGTTATATAGTATAGTGGGGTTGGCTTTGGCTCTAAGTTGACATTGATCCACTTACACCCCATAAATATTTTATTACAAACATTACACTTCTTGATAGATCATAGATCGATATAACGTTGTCAATATCGACAAAGTCATATCGACCCGCGTGTCCCAGCAAAGTCGCTTTATCAGTGTTTGTAGTAGTGCGTGCTTACTTGGGTGTTGTTTAAATAAACGTCCAATGACAGCGTCTTAACAAAAGTGTGTCGTTGTACTTGTGTGCGTAGAATGACATCTTTTATTTATTTAAGTGTGCGAGTATTTTATGGTAGGGTGAAACTCGGCGACAACCGTCCCGGTGTAAACTCACGTAGTATGTCACATCTCCCGTTGTTTCTGTTATCTATGGCCGTTACCGACACTGAATCAAATGTCAATTTTCATTTATTTCAAGCATTATTACGACATATATTAATATGGATCAATAGAGGGAATGTAGTAAAAAACCGGAAGCCTACCTTTAATTTCAGACTTGTATATTTATGATAAGCTGTACATATACATGAACAATAATTATTAATAATCATATTATCATTTTAGCAGTACAATGTCCGCTGCAAAGTAATTGGGGCTCCAGCTTACAAAATTCACCTAAAACCAACAGTTTTGTGCTGTGTTGCATCCTGCTGGTGCTGAATTGACACCCTCACATCGTTCGCATTACAAATAGATGCGCAACCTGCACACACTCATATATATACACGTTTTGTGGTGCTCAATTCTCAGCCTACCCTTCAAAGGACCTGGCAAGAAGTTATAGTAGTCGCCAACTTTGTATTTATTTTATAAGTACAGTGCAATAAAGATTTGACAAACATACCTTCGAATAATTTCTCTAGTACAGGTTTCACAGGTCGTTCAGCCTCCCAAGCAGACTGTTGCGTCAGAACCTCTTGCTTAAACACATAATCACAGTGTCCATTTGTCATATTGCTGACGTACGCCATCATTGCCGTCACATCCAGATTCAGTGTGTTTATTTCTGGGTGTTCATCCATACACTGTGATACTTCGTCTAATGTTGTTTTGTGGCTAAAAGTGTTCATACCAATATATAAAATATTAAACACTTGTGAGCCAGCCTCATGTCGTGTCAGTCTGTCTATAAATAAGCTCCCAGATCGAAGCCGCCACAAGATACATACTTAAACATTTAGATATTATTATAAATCTCATGAAGTTATAGAGATCAGATCAGAAACATAAATTAAAGGTAACTAACTATATGATTTACATCAAACGGGCAGTATGCTTCTTTACTAATGGGTATATAAATAGCCAAATATACAGTAATAATCATAAAATAAGAATATTTTGCCCTAAAATTACGTGCGTCATCATCACATAAAGCTTTTTTTTTATATTGGCTCAGCATAGTGGCTCCGCTTTGTTGTGAACGTGCACACCTAAGTTTTCTTGGCATTAAGCTCAACCAGGTTATTAGAACCCCATTAATTTAAAAAAAAACGGGACAGGCCCACCTCTGTGTCTCCTGTGTAGCCAGAATTAACAGCGGCTACCAACAAAAAGGCAATAAACAGTGAAGTTCACTGCCGTCCCGGGGGTTAAACTACAGCAGCCTTGGAACTCACAACGAATTTAATCAGAATAAATTTGTAGGAGTTTTGGAATTAACTTCCCCTCTTGGCAAAGTGAGAGACAGCAATATGACAAATAAGGCATTTAAAAACCTCAAAGAGATGGCTAGTCAAGTGAAGCTCAACTGCCGTGCACCACGGTTTATCAAATATCTAACACTATTGAGACCTAAACTGTGAGTTGTTACCTAACACATCAATTCCAATAATATAGATTGCAGAACCGCCTAAACGCCTGGTAATGGTGGTCTCCCTTGTTGCCACCAAATCAGAATAATATACTACCCCGGATGTGACATGCAAGGAATTTAACATATCGTCCCGCTCCCGACCCCGGAGATCGCACTCCCAGAGAACATGATGTGCTGTTTGCTCGAATTCATTATTTGTCGTAGAACACTCGCATAAAGGCGATGACACAAGTCTAAACGAAAAGAGCTTAGCTCTAAAGTTTCCATGTCCAGTTAAAAATTGCGCAACGGGTTGATCGACTTCTAAGCACTCTTTACTTAATCTGTCTCGCACTGATTGAAAGAACAGATACAAGTGGCGGCTTTCAGTAGAAGTTTCCCGTCTTTCTTGCCATTCAGACAATAAAGTTTCAAATACCTCGTCAATTGGTTTGAATAATCTAAGTATTTTGTCCATATCGCGGTGTTTTAGAAAGTCAGGGTGTATGTTTTTAGAGATGTAGTACATTGAAGCCCGGCGTTGAATTTCTAAGTCAACTGGTAATACGCCTGCCAGCACTGGTAGTGCCTCGGTGCTCACAGTTCTATACGATTTACATAGAAATATTAAAGCGAGACGCTGACTTTGCAGTAACTTACGACGTGCAGCACCTATGGTAGCCCTATCAGCCCATGCAGGTGAACCGTACGTTACATCCTAAATATGTGGCTGTGATGTTTTAAAAGTTAAGCCCCACGTCGAGGTGGAAATTCGAGTTAATGCATAAAAGTTCTTTTTGGCTTTTCTGCTTTATATGTTCAATGTAATTAAAACCTTTGTCTAACAGTAATCCCAAGTAACAAACCGAGTTTTTTTTTATAATAATAACTTTATTGCAAATTACATGATTTGCAAAGGCGGGCTTATTCCTTCTAGGAATCTCTTCCAGCCAACCATTGTTCATTGCTCCATTCAGGTACTCTAAGTACCTGAATGGAGCAATGAACGGCGGTGAGAAAAAGAGATCAAAGAGAGTATATATGAATAAGACATTTAATACACTAAATAGCTTTATTATACAGAAAAAAAAACTAATAAAATAATAATAATAAGATAAATAACGAATACACACATTATATAGATACTGGTACACATATATATATATTAAATAAACGATAACTACACAACCTACCCAACCCTAACTCGACGCGGGAGTACCATAGAGCTTGTTTAATTTAATTTTAAAGTTTGAGTTTTTATTTGCAACTGATACTCCATTGAAGTGGAATCGCGGCGGAACCTGCAAATTTCCCATGACCAGTCAGAACCCGTTATATACGTTTTCCCATACATTTCGCGGTCATATACGACCACCCGGGTTTCGAAGGGTTTAACAAGAGCTGGTATGTTTTGTGGGGTGCGAAATCGAGACGGTTACTATAACCCCAGTCAAGGCAAGTAATGGCTAGTTTTTCTTTACTTGATCTGGAATTCGCTTTTATTAATAAGAGGCCGTCATCGGCGTAGCCAGTTAACGAGCACTATTCCGGTAAGGGTAGGCTAAGAAAGTCATCAAAACCGATATTCCAAAGATACGGCCCTAACACCGACCCCTAAGGACAGCCCCGCGTAAGCACCTTCGAAGCAGCATAATGGCGAAGTTTTAATTTAGTTGTACCATTAAAAAAGTACGATCGAATAAGGGAGTATATGTCGCTATGGCAACCTCTCGCCTTTAGTTTCAGTAACAACATTGGCCACCAAGCATTATCGAAGGCACCTGAAATGTCCAAAAAAATACCCACAACGTAGTTACCATCAGAGAGTTCCACAATTTTACGCACCGCGACCGCCGCATCAACAGTAGACTTGCCGATGGTAAAGCCTTATTGATTTTTATGAAATTGAGGACCACCGGGCAACAAACGTGGTACAATTAAACGTTCAAGTAGTTTACCCAGCGATGGTAGTAGGGTAATAGGGCGATATGACTTTGGATCGTCGGGTTGCTTATCACCGCTTTTTGGTATTATTTTTATAACACCACTGCGCAAATCTCCAAGAAAGTTACCTTCTACAATACACCGGTTTAATACCTTTAAAATAGGTTCAGCAGCAACTTTGCAAACTTCCTTGATCATTTTGTTTGAGATTTTATCATCACCAGAAGCTTTATTTGTTGGTAATGCTTTAAAAACATGTTGAAATTCGTCCATTGACACCACAGTTGACATTGGACTGGCAGGGCACAGATTTACCGCAGCCCTCACCTCGCGATGGTAGTCACTGTCATTACCAGGACAGTCGTCCGGAAGCAAAGCATGCAGAAGTGCATCTGTAGTCTCCTCTATACCGAGGGTGTGGGTATTATCAAGTTTAATATTAGAAACAAAGGCCTGATCAATGCGCCTATTTGCCTTAAATTCGTGATACAGAGGAGACCACGGTCCCTCACAATTTAATCTTTCCACTATTCGTTTTAGCAAATTACCTTTAGATTTTTCGACGGCAGCGCGATAATGAGATCTAGCAATACGTAAGTTACTCAGAGCTGTTTGATATGATTCGCCTTTGATGTTATGTTTTCTTAATTTAGAAACCTTACGTCGGGCACGGCGGAGACTCCTACGCAGCCTGACAAGCGCATCATTCCACCAGTCACAACGTCTCTTATTTACTATAGCTTTTCGGCCCAATATAACGTCAGCACAATATGTGAATGTATCAGACATAATTTGAACACTTTCTGTGACTGTAAGTTCAGCACGAGTGAAATGTTAAATTGCGGGTGTAAGTTGTCTACAACGGGTGAAGTTACAAACGAACAGACGGTGATCGCTCCAAGAAGCCTCAGGTAAAACGCGCCAGTTTTGTATTTGGACGTCTACACTAGAAAGTGTGACATCAATAGAAGACTCGCCCATTGGGCTGCTAAATGTAGGTGGTGCTTCTGGGGTATTGTGAATAAGAAGATTCATTTCAGCAATGAACTCTTCAACAGCAGAGAGTCTGTCAGCATCGGTTGCTCTCAGCCCACCGTATCATAATGGCGATGATGCGTTTACGTCAGCTCCTATAACTACTTTATGACCAGAAAGCGCATGTAAAACTCTACGCAGATGGTGTAAATGAGGACCTACCGGGTCTGAATATTGAAAATAACAACTCTACAAGCACTCTTAGATAGGGCGATGTTACTTCAGCTACCGCACAGTGCGTGGACATTAAGTTATTTATCGCTGTTATAGTTAAACCGCTTTTTGGAACATAAATACCCACGCGTGACTTGTTACTGAGCTGTAGGAATTTACTTGTTAGTTGGGCAATACCAACGGGTAATGCTCCTGAACTAAGACTAAATCGAGCTTGTAGTCCGCAACGAGCTTATCTAACGCTGATGTTGTAATTTTATCGTTGTGAAGAAGCAATTACGACGTTATCCATATATGGTGTTTAATATATTGTACTCCAACATAACCGCGTAAGTTGGACAAGATTCTGACCCGGTCTTGTGGTCAGACACCTTCTTTAGCCGCCTACATGGTGCGCATATCGGTTTAAAGTCTTTTTCCGATTTCTTAGTACATTCCCGCGAGTCATGAGATTCAGCACAGTGAGCACAAGTTGGTTTGGTCTCTGTGCAATATTTGCTAACATGACCGTATTGTTGACAGTTTAAACAACATACTACTTCAATGTCATCCACAAATCTACATGTGGCAAAGTCGATAGGTATATCTTTTTTTCTTTTGTTGAAATAAGCTGCTTGCGTATTTCCGGGGATAGTTCGATACCCATCCATTTTCTACCGTAGGCTACAGGACGACGACGCACTATTTTTATATCTTTCAAGTACTCAGACAATGTAATGTTCATTTCGTTTTTTATATTTTGATTATATAACGCTGACAAAAACTTTGTGTCGTCATTTTATCAGGAATGTCTTTTATAATAATACGTAGTCGGCGTCCTTTGGGCTTTTCGAGTTTAAGCCCCGCCGATTTAATCTTCCTTCTGCCGATTGCAGCTTCCGTAACTGAGCATCATTTGATACACGTAAAACTACACCCGATTTGGCAGTTTTTTTAACGCCTACGATTTGAAAACCATCATCGGATGGCTTGATGGCTTTCATAAGAGCCTCCTTCGTAGCTTCGGACGTTTTGAATTCCGCGGATCGTGTCTCTGTGGGATATGCCACAATGCAAGGCATTGGTTCGCGAGTTTTAATGGGTTTAATTTGCTTGGGCAGTCGAAGTTTCAATTTGTCTGAGTACGATTCACCGATTTTAGCAACGGGTGCTACATGGTTATTTTTTGCTTCTAATTTGCTAGTGCTAGCAAATCGCGTTCTGTTACGGCAAGCTTCGTTTCAGTTGTTGCTGACTTTATGGCCATCATAGACACTAGAGAGGTAACCCGCTGAGTCATATCCATTATTGCCGAACTATGAGCGACACCAATGCGAGAGATCAGTCCGTTAATAATTTCGTTAATTTTTGCCAAACATTGTGATGATTCGCGGACGAACTCAATATTGTCAACGTTCGAGTCTATAACTTCAAGCGAGCTATTACGACTTAAATTTGCCATATTTTCAAAGCCAGACGACCGCTGTAATCGTTTTTCTTTAGGTGACAAATTATTGGATGATATATCGCCTAGCGGTCTTTTGACATTACTTGTTGTTGCGGGCGGCGAGCGTGGGGTCAAGTTACTGCGGCCAAAACCGGCGTATTATTTTTTGTACCACCAAGATCATCAGGGCTGTTCGGCATTTTACAATAACAACGAACTTAGTAACAAAAAAAAATAGAATAAATTTAAATAAAGCTAATACGTATCAATACAAAATATTACCCCGATTATACATCTATATATCATATACGAGGGTCATATGAAAAGTTCTTAGCCTAACATACTTAATGAAACCACACGATTTTAAGTTTATTTTTATTTTTCAACATACTCTCCTCCGAGCTCAAAACACTTTTTCCATCGACCCGGTAAAGCTTCGATACCCGTTTTAAAAAAATCTTCGTCTAACTCCTCAAAATAAGCGTCCACGGCGGCTATGACTTCTTCATTTGTAAAAAAATGTTTACCACCTAAAAATTTTTTCAGCTTTGGGAACAGAAAAAAGTCGGACGGTGCTAAATCCGGTGAATATGGGGGATGAGGTAACAATTCGAAGCCACATTGATGGATTTCTGCCATGGATTGCACAGAGGTGTGAACGCGCGCATTGTCCTGATGAAACAAGACTTTTCTTCTCAATAAACCTGGACGTTTTTCTTTGATTTCTTCTCTCAAACGACGCAGCAGGTTGCAATAGTAATCGGAGTTTATTGTTTCACCCTTTTTTAAATAATCCACGAGAATTATACCCTTTGCATCCCAAAAAACGGATGCCATGACTTTGCCCGCCGATAAAACCACCTTTGCCTTCTTTGGGGTGGGCGATCCTGCTCTTTTCCATTGTTTCGACTGTTCTTTTGTCTCGGGTGTATTGTGGTGAACCCAGGTTTCATCCATGGTTATAAATCTTTCAACAAATTCTATTGGGTCAGCTTCATATAACTCTAAACAGTCGCGAGAAGTTGTGAGTCGGTTGCGTTTTTGTTCCACTGAAAGCAGTCGCGATACCCACCGCATAGACACCTTAGAGAATCCAGTTCAGTAGTAATTATATGATGTGTTCGCTCAGATGAGATGCCTACAGTCTTAGCTATCTCCTCGACAGTCAATCTTCGATCAGATAAAATTAAATCACAGATTTTTTCTTTGTTTTGATCAGTGGAAGCAGTTGAAGGCCGGCCACTACGGGGCTCATCTGGAATGGTCTCACGACCACGTTTAAACTCTGCCACCCAGTTTTTAACAGTCGCATACGAAGGAGCGGTCTCACCCAAAGTAGCAGACATGTCTTCATGTATAGCTTTTGGAGTTAACCCTTTCAAATTCAGGTATTTTATCACTGCACGATGTTCAATTTTATCCATTTTCAAAAATAGCTCTGACTTGACTTACGGTATCACGTGTAAACGAACAATGAGTTACTGTGAATAAACTAAACTGTACATACTTGTTGCTAAATAATGTAACTACAAAATGAGGGTAGTTATAAAAAAAACCAATGACTTTAACCATGTTAGGCTAAGAACTTTTCAAATGACCCTCGTATTATAATAACATTGAATAACCCCATTTACTAATGAAGACCAAAACCCGATTAAGCTCAACAATAAGATTCTCACGCTTCTCACTCATTTCTGCTCGACCAGCACTAGGTCGCCCGAAATATCGCCCATGGACCGTACTGTCATCTGCATAGGAATGAATATTACCAAGTGGCAGCATGTCATTGATATGAAGAAGAAAGAGGGTGCCGACAGGACGGAGTCCTGTGGGACACCGGCATTCGCTGACATGAACCGCGAAGCGCATCCATCTGCAAGCAATCCACTTACAAAGCTGGAGGGGCAGACCGTACGCCGGAAGTCTGGAGAGAGGTGCTTTATGCCAAACTCGATCAAATGCCTTAGCGATATCTAGGCTGACTGCCATAGATTCGCCATGTTTATCAATTGCCTCCCCCCAGAGGTGCGTCACATACGCTACAAGATCACCCGTCGATCGTTTCGGTCTAAAGCCATATTGACGATCATTAATTAATGAGTGATCTTCAAGGTAACGGATCAATTTATTGTCAAGGATCCGTTCCATGACTTTGCACAACACTGAAGTTACGGCAATGGGGCGGTAATTTGATGGGTCCGAACGGTCTCCCTTTTTGGGGACCAGCTGCACATTGGCCTCTCTCCAAGC
This sequence comes from Pyralis farinalis, assembly GCA_947507595.1. Classification (NCBI taxonomy): domain Eukaryota; kingdom Metazoa; phylum Arthropoda; class Insecta; order Lepidoptera; family Pyralidae; genus Pyralis; species Pyralis farinalis. The sequence continues at coordinate 10,075,249 of OX382266.1, read as the reverse complement.
CTCCGTAACAACACCGTCGTGTACGAGAGACGAAAGAGACGCGTCAACACCGGGGACAACTCGACTTCTCATTTTTTCAGAACAATCGCTGGGATACCATCAGGACCACCGGCACCGCAAAAGCTTGATGGTAAGACAAAGTAACATACCCCGTTTTCAAAGATTCATCGTCACTGCTTTCACAACTCCATGAATCATCACTTCCGCTCACAGGCTTGGAATCAGGTAATATATCACCTTTTATAATAATGCCGACAGCCTTCAATTTATTCGCTAAACTGTCTTCTATACCACTCATAAATTCAAACACTATCTGAAAATTTAAAACAAAGATATAACATTGAATAACTCGAAAAAATTAAGTACTAAGTATTTAAATTATATTACAAAATTGCTTGTGCTGGTAAACCACAAACAATTGCAAAGAATTTAATAAAATCTTGTATGACAGAAATCCAAAGAAGATGCAGCAGTTTAGTGTTCCAATATTATCATATCTGATGTGATAGTGAAATGTTTGCAATGCAAGTTAACGAAAGTGCAGATGTCGCCGGGCTACCTATAACGCTTCTTTTCGTGATATACTACTTCAGAGGACTTATTGCAAAGGATTTGTCTCCCTGTGCGCCGTAGGAGACCAGCACAATTGCTTTCTGGTTTTCGAGATAAAGAGATTTATCATAATTACTTGAAATACGCAACGAACTTAATGATATTTTTTGCTGAACAACCTTTTTATGTATATGTTAGTATGCTTGTTTAACTACTGCACGATGAGCAATGATCCATGAAATTCGCTCATTTGGCCGATATATTAGGATAAATTTGCAAGTTTTTACAGGCAAATAACACAACCACATTTACAGTAATAGACAAAACATCTACACTTAAACACAAACTTTGCTTCTATATTGAATGCGTGGAAAGTGGTTGTCTACTATGTGGTTCCAGAGATTTTTTCTCGAGAACTCACAAGTTGTGGAATGAACTCCCAGCCGAGGTTTTCCTAAGGGACTACAGCATGGGTTTCTTCAAGAAAGGCGTTTTTAGAGAGCCGCCAACGCATGAGTCACAACGTGTTTACCATCAAGCAGGCCGTATGCTTGTTTGCCACCATAGTGGTATAAAAGTAAAATTGAGTCTGAAAATTCTAGTTTGAATAAGTTTTGAATTGGACTTAAAGATGAATGCCCTGCAGTTGTTAAGAAGGCTATCATAATTCTGGTTCCTTTTATGGTGACTTACCGATGCGCGAATACATCACTCACCTACGATTTGCCGACGGTATAGTTCTCATGGCTAAATCGCTGGGGGAACTTGGCACTATGCTCAATGACCTAAATAGTGTTTCCAACCAGGTAGGTCTCAAGATGAACATAGACAAGACTAAGATCATGTCAAATTTCCATGTTGCACCTATGCTGGTCACGGTTGGAAGCACTAAGCTCGAAGTTGTTGACAAATATGTTTACCTAGGACAGGTTATATTCAGTTAGGTAAGTCCAATTTCGAGCGAGGGGTGTAACAGACAGATCCAACTCAGCTGGGCAGCGTTCGGGAAACTTCGACACATCTTCTCGTCCAAAATACTTCAACGCCTGAAGAGTAAAGTCTTCGAACAGTGTGTGTTGCCAGTGATGACAAACGGAACTAAGACGTGGCCCTTCACTGAGGGCCGTATGAGGAAGCTCAAGGTCGCTCAGCGTGCTATGGAAAGAGCTATGCTAGGGGTTTCTTTGCGTGATAGAATCAGAAATGAGGATATCCGCAGTAGAACTAAGATAACCAACATAGCCCACAGAATAAGCAAGCTAAAGTGGCAGTGGGCCGGCCAAATAGTTCGTAGAACCGACAACCACTGGGAAGCAAAGGTTCTCGAATGGAGCCCCCATACTGGTATACGCTGGGATGACCCACTAGATGGAGCGACAACCTCAAGAGGTTTGCAGGGAGTCGATGGATGCAGGTGGCACAGGATCAAGACGAGTGGTGCTCTAAAGGGGAGGTCTATGTTCAGCAGTGGCTGACTACAGGCTGAGATGATGATGACTGATGCGAGACAATTTTTTCAGCCTACGCATGCACCAAGAATTTCAATTATCAGATATTAAAGCCTAATTTTAATGCTGTTATAATACAAGAAAAATTAAATTCTTCCCATTAAATAGTTACTTTGTATTTTTTGTACAATAACTGTTTTATAATACTTATGACAAGTCTATGGGGGAGGCCTATGTTCAGCAGTGGACATCCTTCAACTGAAATAATAATGATAAATGTATTCTTTCTTTTCAAGTTACATGAAAATATTAAAACCACATTATAAAATCATTTGCTATTTTCAAATGGGGATCCGGCAAAAAAGTGTAAACAATGTTAGTTCAGTGGCCAAAAAAGAAGAATGGGAACTGTTGAGTTAGATTGTTTATTATTTGGAGATATTTTGTCAGTCTAATGTTCATGATACATAAAATAACTACTGAATTTTTCCATAAAATTTCATACAACATTAGCTCATATTCCGGATCAATACATAGGCTAATTTTGTTTAAAAACTAAACACCACGCAGGAGATTCGGTAGCAGCTAGTATTATAATAAATGTTATAAGTAATACAAACCTTGGGTGGTTGGTACATACATGGATAAAGTTTGGCACATTGTAAGTAGTCGTCGGCTTGGTCGAGTATAGACCTGGCACCGTATGACGCATTGCCTGAACTTAGAGCAGACAGTGACTTCGGGTTTCGTGCAATCACTGCAATAATATAATATAAAACATTAAAGCATAAATCCACAGAGCTATGTTATATATTAACTGATTAAAACTGGCTGTAAATATTAGGAGTTATGTATGAAATTGACGATTTGTACTGAAAAATTAAAACTCCCTTGTTTCTAAGATGTAACATATTTATTTCATCAAAATATTTACCCTCATTATCTATACATTGCGGCCATCTAATCGAAAGTTTATTTATGGCATTGCTATAGAACTGAAAAATTTGTGGTATAAAAAATATTTAAAAAAAATTGACAAAATAATGAAATAATTATACTTGGGTACCTTTAGTCCATGTTTTTCCTTCTTCACTAATGATGTCTATAACTAATTTACTGTTATCATCAATATGAAATATTTTACAAACTGCTAGCACGCCAGGTCTGGTAGCACACATGACCATTGCACCCAAATGCCTCAAGTTCGAACATGACAATTGTTCCATTTTAATTTTCTTAGACTTTTGTAGCTGGAACAAAAGCAAATGTTCACATACACAAGAATCACGGTTTACGTAGCAGCAGCACAGGACATAATACCGTCTTTGAGCACAGTGTGTAAGTTTGACTGTTTTAACCTGACGATGTGTTAAAAAGCTACATTAAGTACTAACCTTTTTTAAAAATTCAACTTCCTGACGGATTTTTCTCTGAAGTTTCATAACACCATCAACGTCTTGCACCGATTCCAGTTGCAGCATAATGTCTTCGCCAAACATTATTTTTTCCTTTAACATACAAAAAAGTTCCTCTGCCGACAATTCCATTTTAATATGATAACTGAAGTACGTAAATAAATTCCAATAAATAAATGTTCGGTTGCGAATCACATAGTTCCTTTGGAAAAAACTTTACTTTTTCATTTCAGACGGAAAAAGAATACAATGAAGCAGGTATGCCAGAAAAACCATAATTAGAAAACCGTGAAGACAGCTGTCAGAACCAGAGCAGACATACATGGACTTGACTCTCGTGACCATAGACGTAATAAAATTTTTTTTTATTATTATTATAATAATTATAATATTTTTTATTACGTCTATGCTCGTGACGTACTGAAAAATTAACAGCGCCATCTACTTTTAGTACCTAAAACTGTAATAATATATTATTTTTAAATTTAAAAAAGTTTATACTATACAGCTTGGCAAAAGAGTTTGCCAAAAATGAAGGCGCTACTGTCATACATATGGTCACACTTTAGACGACGACCAAAATGATTTTTTTTTTTTCTTAAAATAAGAAGATTTACAGTGTATTTGCAAAATAATTACAGTGTAGACACTACATGCCAATAACAAATCTTCATAAGTATGAAACAAAATTGTTCTTTCAGTATAGCACTAAGTTGTCTTACTAGAGGCCAACAATAGAACAACAAACATCCATCCATACATACAAATTTTCGCATTTATAATATTAGTAGGATGGTTCAGGGAGGCTACACAACATTGAGGTAACCCATTTAGTAAACTTTTTTCCATTCATTTCTTCATGATAGTCTCCAGGGAGTTTTGACGCAAAAGCCATGAGAGAACCTTCGACAAACCCGTTGATGGTTCCGGCGTGACAAATTATAAGCGCAATCCTCTTCCAACAGGAACTTTCGACGTAGATGCTGCAGTGTCATCGGTCCGAGAACAGCTTACAGTATGGTTAGCATTAAGCCATGTTTCATCCAAAAACACAACATTTTGCCAATTTTCAATTTCTTTTACTTGCCGTAAAAATGTATATCTTGCCATCACGATATCAAATCTTTTCATCAATATTTAGCGTTTGTTACATAGTTTGTATCGAAATCCAACGATCTTCAAAATCTTCGTTAAAGAACTTTCCTCACCGAAGAATAATCCAGCTTCCTTCAGTGATTGCACTAACTTTTTTCTTGTTGGATACTCCTTCCGTAAATAGTAGCCGTACACATGTCTTAGGATGGCATCGGCATCAAAGCTATCCATGCCAATGACTGATTTTGCTCGTTTTCTCTTTTTTGGTGTGTGAAGTTTATTTTCTTCTGTGCCAGTCTCGCCATATTTTTCTTTAGTTATTTGTCTAACAGTTCGTTGTCCAATATTAAGCGCATCAGCTACGTGTTCAACCACTGACGTTATAGGTAAAATTGGCCCTCCATTTTGAGATTCACGATCGAAACAGTTATGGGCGTATAACGAACTCACGTGTCTGACTGTTTAGAACAGTTCTCTGCGTACGTTCGGCCATATCGATGAAATCCACAACAAAAGGCGTAAACAGAGTCCAAATTAACGAGCAAGGGTTAACAGTAATGCAGTATCAGTATCCGAAATCCAAAGCCAGGTCAAAACTATATTACAATCGTAGTGCACTCGCAGTTTGTACTTTTCGAAGCAACGTCAAGTCGAAACTGCTTTGTTTTGCATTGATCATTGACCCGAGTTTGCTGGAGGTAGTAGTTATACTGGCCAGCGATCCTATCTGACGATCGTATTAGATTTCATTTTAAAAAATTTTGAATTTCGTAAAACAAATGCCGGGTTGTGCGGTAAATAAGTACACCAATAATATAAATCTTATAAAAATAAAAAATAAATGTTCGCGGAACCCTAATATATATAGTTTAGAAATCAATGTTATAAATAAAGAACAGCAATTTGCTCCTTCAAATGTAATTATTAATTAATACGAAACTTCATGAGTGGACAAACGTCAAAGCGGCTATCATAGCGTGCCGCTAGTTTAATTCTATATAATTCTACATGAATATTGTGCGAATCCCAAGTCGGAAATGTTAGTTGTTACACCAATGTCTACCGTACACTATCCATTATTATGTTTTCTTTTTTTTATTATATATCTTCACGCCAAGTCATTTACGGGGTAGGCAGAGAGAACCGAGCGCCATAAGACGCGGTCCTTGCATACTTCACTCGCTTCTGTGACATTCATAGCTCTTTTCATGCACGCTCGCCGGTTCCTGGGGCTTCTGACATCACCTTCTGATAAAACACGACCAATTTGGTCATGGTAGGTTAGTCTCGGTCTTCCTCGGCTCCTACATCCTTCCACTTTTGCATTGTATATCTGTTTCGTCATTCTTTCGTCCCGCATTCTTTCTACATGTCCGAACCAACGGAGCATGCCCTTTCTTATCTTAATACCGACACTCTCTTTTAGACCAACTCTTTCTCTCACGTCTTCATTACGAACGCGGTCAGCAAGCGTTATGCCACAAATTTTGCGAAATGCTCGCATCTCGACCGCATTTATTCTACTTTCATGCTCTCTCTCTGCCATACCCAGTTCTCACTTCCATAAGTTAGCGTTGGAATTAGCACCGCGTCTCGGCTGCCTAGAAGTTTACCCAACGCTCCATTCACCCTATTCCCGGCACTCACTCGTCTCTCCACATCAGCCGTGTACCTTCTATTGCTTCTAAAAGCACTTCCAAGATATACAATCTCATTCACTTGCTCCAACACTACATCATCAACCATAATCCTAGTGTTCGTTCTGGTTGTCTCTCTTTCAAATACCATTATCTTGGTTTTCTTCGCATATTATGTTTTCCATGTCACTATTTCGCGGTTACTTTATGTATTTTACTATTTTAAAATTATCACTATACTGATTGTTCATTACCCCTAGGAATCAGCGAGCGTGCATGAAAAATATTATGAATGGTAATGAAGCGAGTGAGGTGTGTAAGGACATGTGACGCTGTGTCCTCCCTACTTACCTCGCAAGGGCCTGGGGTATAGATATACATACACATACATACATACTATTTGTTCATGCTCTAATTCATAATTTCCCATACAAGGCGCCCACTTGCTGATGGCGGCGGCGCTGTGCTGAACAAAATGAACAAGCTTGGTGCTGGCGGCGCGGCGCGCGTCTATTGTTTAATTCATTCATTACGGATAATAATGAGTCACATCTCACATCACAAGTAACGGCCCACACTGGCCTAGCATATTGAGCGTTCAAAAACAAAAGCAAATATTGAGTGCTGGCAACACAACACAGTAGTCAGTGCAGGATTGAATGAAGAATGAAGGAATCACGTTAATTCTTATCACAGTCCGTGTTTACGTCACAGTAACTGCTTCAACCAACTCTAATTCAAACTAGATCATAATTTAATTCAAGCTTAGGTACAAAATAAACCAGAAGGAGCCTACAGCCGATAATACATGTCGTCCGCTGCCGCTGTGTCCAGAAACAATTCGCAATCCCCCGCACTCCTCATACTTCCCACCCGTACAGTGTTGCTAGGTTAGTGAGAGTTCGCCTCTTTTAGGGTAAATTAAAAGCGTAATATTAATATTAAAGATGTTATATTAATATACTGTTATGCATAAATAAATGTTTTAGTAAAATAAAACACAAGTAATTTACAAAAATAATATCTTTACCTAGGTACATTTTGTTGTACTAATAGTATTGCCGTTTTGATTCTGAGGTAATCAATACATTTTTACGTTTCGACAAATGAAGAAGTCTTGCTCTTTGCTTTTATAAATTCATCAGTGGGGAACTGAAATTCCACATATAATAATTAGAATAGTTTTACACAAAACATTTTTGTAAAAAAACTACTATTTACACAATTTCACATATGCAGACTATATACCAAAAACATTAGTTAATAATATTTCAATCATTTATTTCAGGCCATATTTATATTAAAAGACCACAAATAATGTAAGCATAGGTTCATATCGTAAATACCTTAAAATTAAATAAATGTATTTACATATTTTATATTAATCAAACTATTTTTTAATTACTCAACATGCATTTATTATTTATTTCATCAATGTCAACTTTATAAAAAAAAGTAGGGAAAAGAAACCAGTAAAACTGGCAACATGAACAAAATCCACTCGCCCAAAAAAGAAATTCATTATTTAAATAAAATGAGATGTAAATGCGCTAGTTTCACATGAAATGTGATACCATCTTGTTTTTTTATGCTTCTAACTGTGTTCTTGCACAGGTGGGAACCGCACAAGACGGCATTATTTATTAAAAAATATGGAGACATTTTTACGCGTAAGAGACACGGTGGCGACGGTGGTCAAATACATACTAGTCGTCCAAATGTCAAACTACTCTCATTGAGAGTAGTTTGTATGGCTTCAGTTTTGGGCGTGTTTGCGGTTTCTGGGAGTTATGTACATATATACTAAATTGAAGTAATTTAAATAACTTTATGACTTAAAGTTAGTTATTGGTACAGGTACAATAATTGAATGATGTTAAAGAATAGCAATTCCTACATAATCCACGATAAAGGCATTTCTGGTTATTTATGATTATAAGAAAAAAATATTAAACCATTTTTACCGCCATTTTAGAGGATTGGTCACGTGACTGACAGTATATCCGCCAATCAGCGTATTACATACATACTTATTCAACCAAACTACAATTTTGAGAAATGGCTGACGATAAAGAAGTTGAAAAAACCATCGCAGAAGACTTGGTTGTAACCAAGTACAAGCTCGCGGGTCAAATTGTCAATCGTAAGTCTAATCATATGTATAATGTTATTGAATCACTGGAGTTAGTTACGGCGATGTGCGTTACTACGAATTTGGACGCGTGTCAACGCCATGCGGTGCTACTTCTTTGAAGAACATACTTTCGCTTCTAAGAACACAATTTAACTGTATCCTATTTTAATCTTGCTATCTTCATTTCAGGTGTCTTGGAACAAGTGATAGCAAAATGTATCCCAGATGCGTCAGCACGTGAAATATGTGAATTCGGTGACAAGCTAATCCTAGAAGAGACATCTAAGGTTTTCAAAAAGGAGAAAGACTCCAAAAAAGGCATCGCATTTTCTACCTGTGTGTCCGTCAACAACTGTATATGTCACTTTTCGCCTATTCCAAGCGAAAGCGACTACATATTAAAACCAGGTGATCTAGCCAAAATGTAAGTAAGTAACATAATGTAACCATGCTTTGAAGTTAAAACCGAAAGCTTAACTATTCTTCTCGTATCAAGCTATCAGTCTCAACGTCTGTATTATCTATTTGTCATAAAGCGACAATAAAATAATTATAAAAATGATTGGGAAATTTTCACGAGATTTTAAGACATTGGTGGTATTTTAGTGATTTAGGAGCACACATAGATGGGTTCATTGCGGTAGTGGCTCACACTGTTGCCGTGGGAGGTGGCGAGGTCACAGGAAGGGCAGCAGATGTACTCCTTGCAGCACACCTAGCCAGCGAAGCTGCTTTGAGACTACTGAGACCAGGAAATGAGGTGCTTCACAGTTTTACAATATTGAAATAATAACTTAATTTCTCAATTCACTCCCTGAATCTTTCCAGTATTGTGTTTTTAACAATTTTGGTACAAGCACAGGGAATATTATTGTGCTATATCTATAATCTGCTTGCTTTTATCATAGAAGTGGATATGAAATATTACTACAGCTTTAAAACTGAAGTCCTCCATTCTTGTCATACTACTTCAGTTCATAAAATTTTAATATAATTTTATGTATCTAACATGTTGTAAGGTCTTATCTTATAATAATAAAAATCATGCATAAAGTTTGAATATGGTATTTATGAGGAATCTTTAAACTGTTAAAAGCTACATTCACTATTGCATTCATGTTTCCCTTTTAGAACTATGCGATTACTGATGCCGTACAGAAGATCAGTGCAGAGTACGGGTGCAAACCTGTTGAGGGCATGCTCTCACACCAGCTGAAACAATTCCGTATTGATGGTGAAAAGAGCATAATACAAAATCCCTCTGAAGCACAGCGCAAAGAGCATGAGAAAGCTACTCTTGAGACATATGATGCATATGCCATGGATGTACTCATTTCCACTGGCGAGGGTGTGGTAAGCATATATTTACCTTTTAGAACCAATGTAAGATTCATTGTACACAATTACATAAAATACAATAAATTATCAAGGGACATTAGAGAGATAAAATTAATTTGCTTCAAGGATATATTTTTAATTGGCTCATAGAGTACAAGTGATGTTTTCATTAATTAATACATTTAGCCTAAATAACCATTTATTCACACGTACTTGTAATATATCAAGGAATATCACTTGTCATTGCCACTTTCACTGCTACTGCTGCATCTTTTCACATTTAGTGTTGAGATCAACTCTCAAATCACACCACATCCTCTAGTGTATTATTTTTATGTACAATTTTCTGTAAGCAGAAGGTACCTCCATATGTAATTTTTTACTTTCTATCTATCTATAACTTCACACCAAATCCCTTGCAGAGTAGGCAGAGAGAACCGAGCACCATGTTACACAATCCTTTCATATCTCACTCGCTTCTTTAACATTTATTGATGAAGATGACATTGTTACAAGATCACTATCGAAGAATATAGGAAATATTGGGAAAATAGCAAAATAAATTGTGTTCTCTACCTAATAGAGTGGTACCTACCTCCATAATCAAAATTCTATAATTAAGAAACAAATATTGCTGTGTGCTGATCCCAACATTAATCTATGCATGTGAGAGCTGGATGTGGCAGCTGGATGTCGCAGAGAGAGCATGATAATAGAATAAATACTGTAGACATCTGAGCGTTGCACATAATCTACAAGGTAACGTTTGTAGATTGGATTTATAATGAATATGTAAGAAAAAGTTGGTCTGAAAGAGAGTATCAGTGTTTAGAAGAGGCAGGTTCGGACATGTAGAGACAATGCTAGAGGAAAGAATGATAAAACAAATATACAATGTGAAATAGAAGAATTTAGGAGCAGAGGATGACCAAGACTCGCCTACCATAACCAGGTTCTAGCCCTAGGAACCATTGAGTATAAATCAAAAGAGCTATGAATGTTAATCCGTCAGGCCCCAAGGGCCTCAAAGGAGGCTCGAAATGTATGGAAAATATTATATAACGGGCTTTGACGGATTAAAGAAGCAAGTGAGGTTTTAAGGACTGAATCATATGGTGTTAGTTCATTCTGCCTACCCACAGGAATTGGTGTGAAGATGTAGATAGCTGGATAGAAATATTCCTGTGTTGTAATCACTATCTTGCCAGAGCTTAAACCTAAAAATAAAACTCATCCTACATGCTTTAATTTACAAACATCAATATAGCATCAACACCCTACACTTAACACCAGTTTATAAAATGATACCCTGATTTCTTTCCAGGACTGATTACTTTATCTGCTCTGGCAGTATTCAGGGAAAAGCAAACAGTATAAACTCTTAACTAAAATGTATGCTTGTATATTTTAGTTTTATTATTACTGACATTTTTGTTTCAATCTATCATAACTTATGAATTGATATGTAACATGATATGTTCATTGCATGCATATTATGCTTCTGGTTTTAATTTTTTCCCCCTCCAGGGCCGCGAGATGGACACAAGGTGTACAATATATAAAAAAACAGATGAAATTTATCAGCTTAAACTGAAGGCATCAAGGATGTTCTACAGTGAGGTAAGCATTGATAGCTAAATATTTAGCTATTTCGCAGATTGCTCTGCTAGTGTGTTACAAACAATCAACTGTATTATTTGTCACATTGTTTATTTTTCTTTTATACTACTAAGGTGGCAACAAGCGTACTGCATGCCTGATGGTAAGCAGTGACCGTAGCCTTTGGACTATTCCAACACCAGGGGAGGCACTCTTGCATGGCTGAATCTATACCGATGTTCAGTCATGAACATGTTTCAACTAAAATGATGATAATTTAAATCCGAATTGGCGACATGTAGTACATGTCGTTAGTCAGCCGTCCTCGGAACTTCCGAAACACGATTCCCTCAGGCTAGAATTCTTCCTTCATCCCATAATGTATATGAATCCCAGATTATTTCACGATAGTCAGCTTTGTGCTGTACTGTTTTATATTCTGGGTATAGTAGAGTGATGTGTTTGAACCAACATACTCATAATTTATAGTACTGTGGTATAGATCATTACAACAGATTCTTATTAGCAGAGGTTGTTTATAGTTCTGATCACTGAAATCTACTTGTTTGCACTGGCCCTACAACCAGTATATGTGTTTGTCCTCAGTGTGAGCATTAATTTAGCTAATAGCCCATACATCACTATGTCTGAAATCTACCTGTTTGCACTGGCCTACAACCAGTATATGTGTTTGTCCTAGTGTGAGCATTAAATTAGCTAATAGCCCATACATCACTATGTCTGAAATCTACCTGTTTGCACTGGCCTACAACCAGTATATGTGTTTGTCCTAGTGTGAGCATTAACTTAGCTAATAGCCCATACATCACTATGTCTGAACTCTACCTGTTTGCACTGGCCCTACAACCAATATATCGTCGATGAAGTGCCAATACCTCCTATCTGACATTTTTGCTTAAATTTAGTTTTTGAGAATTGAGAGACTTAAAGTGGTTTATTACTGTTATTAGTAATTTAATAACCATTCCACAAACTGTATAGAGCCTTTCTGGTAATGATTGATGATTTGGTGTAATTGCTACCGATGCAAATTCCAACTTAAATCTATTGTATTAAAAACACTCAATGTAAGTATAAATGTCAGATAGGAGGTATTGGCACTTCATCGACGATATGTGTTTGTCCTAGTGTGACCATATCTTAGCTAATAGCCCATACATCAGTATGTCTGAACTTTACCTGTTTGCACTGGCCTACAACCAATATATGTGTTTGTCCTAGTGTGACCATTATCTTAGCTAATAGCCCATACATCACTATGTCTGAAATCTACCTGTTTGCACTGGCCTACAACCAGTATATGTGTTTGTCCTAGTGTGAGCATTAACTTAGCTAATAGCTCAAACATTACTATGTCTTTGGCTTATTTCTAATTTAAAAATAATGTGGAAATATAAACCTCTCAGTTTCAGCTTCATATATAGTAGAAATTCTAATGTAGAATGAGTGGATGTTGATGAGAGAAAGAGTGGAGTAAAATCAGTGTTTTGATAACAAATTTTATGACCTTTTGCCAGTAAATTTGTGTGATGTTGTGTTATCAGGTTCGAAACAAGCATGGCTCAATGCCGTTCAACTTGCGCAGCTTCGACAAGGAGACAAGTGCAAGATTAGGCGTCGTCGAGTGTGTTAACCACAAGCTCATTGAACCTTTCCAGGTAATTTATGTTATACACTAATTAATGTTAACATGTCACACATCACATGCACTTAATACACGCGTTATATAATTGACACATGTAGGTACCACTACTACTACTAATTCAAATAAGAATAATTATTATAAATACACATCAAAACATCGATAAAACTAAGAGTGCACACATTTAATATATTATTAGTGCAACATAGGCAGCTGAGTCTTACATTATGTATATATGGCATAACCTACATATCCACACTTAGTATGGACAATTCCACACTAATTGACATCTACTGTAAGTCAAAGTCAAAGTCAAAATCTTTTTATTCCGTAAAAATGGCTACATTTGTTTGGAATCGTCACAATTTTTTCCCTACCGTGCAGTTCATGACTAGGTGAGCACTGATAAAAATACTGCCAACTGTATACTGTATTTTAATGCATCTCGTGTAGTAATTCATAACAACAAGAAGAGTCACATGAAGAAATTAAGAGAATTTGTTTACGTAATTACAAACACTTAAATAACAATTTAAACATAAGACGACCCACAAAAATACGATATTATCATTTAATTAATTAGTACTGACGTCTTGTATTGTAATCTTGATCAATTTCTTGCAGGTTCTCTATGAACGGCCCGGTGAATTGGTTGCTCAGTTTAAGTTTACAGCATTGTTGTTACCCAGTGGCACACATCGCATAACAGGCCTGCCATTCGACAAAAGTCAGTGCAAGAGTGAACGCTCTATCAAAGATCCTGAACTCAATGTAAGCTCAAATAATGTTTTATGATAACTTGGCTAATGCTCATGTTCGCAAAAGAACTGCCATTTCCACCAGGACTTTTGACTTTTCTGAAACCAAACCTTGTAATGGACAATCACAGAGTATATATAACTACAATGATATAATGTTGAATTATTTCTATAGGTTGTTATTGAATATATAAAATACAATTTTTACAGACACTTCTGAACTCTTCTACGAAGTCCAACAAGAAGAAGAAAAAGAAAACTGGCGCTGAGGAGCCAATGGAAGTTGAAACTGTTGCCTAGCAATCAAAACTCAATTGATGTGGTATTAAACAAATTAAAACAGACTGCTTTCCTCAACCCCCCCTTTCATGACATACAATTACATTGTTTCAAATTGGCTACATACACTCCTATTTTACTGTTAAATCTAGAAATATATAAAAGTATATTCTGTCTTCAAATTATATTACCCAGGGTATTTGTCCTTGTACATGTTTTCATTTTTTTTTTAACATTTCAATATAAATGCATGTAATTGTTGTGTATAAAATTAAATATTGCTATTTAAATGTTTACAAGTTCTGTCTCATAGGAGATAAGCAAGAATGCAATCTACGCGTGCTATAGTATTACATATAGTCGATTTTGTTATTTAAATCTGTCACACTCTATTTTGACTCATATCAGTAGACATTAATGTACCCTGTAAAACGTTTGATATACTTAAATATATACAGTACACAATAAATTTGATTTCATGATCAACTTCAAAGATATGACACTTAATGAAATTAGTAAAATTTTTGGATAAGCCCCATTCCCTAGTGACATTTGTATTTTTAAACATTGTAATGTACACAAATCTGTTCTCCAGTAACTGGTGCAAATTGGAGGTGATGAGTCTCCACCATCACAAAGTAAATTTTGGGGTATCTGAAAAAGTGGCATGTAACTTGTGTTGTCCTATGAAGCACACATTGATTTAATTTTTTATAAAACATTAAATTAAACACGCCCTTGTAGAAGAGCACTACTGTTATTAGGATAATAATGTTCAAATTAAAATTCTTGCGTGTTCTGTATGACTTGTAGAAATAAGACAGAGAATGCTACTTTCATTTTAAGGTTTCAGGTAACTAACTAATAATGGTTATATACAGTCAACTACATGAATAAAATACACTCGACCTTCTCTATTTGAATGCTTCTGTTTTAGTTCAATGATACATACATTTATATATTGTCAAATTTAAAAGTGGCAATATTTATTTTATACAATGTTTCGCATCCTTGTTATCAGTAATTCAAATTTGTATTTGTGGAGCTGACTATATGTACTAGGAAAAGGTGTAAAAATATGCGTCACTGTGAGAAAGGAATAAATCAAACTGTGCCACAATAGTGGGCTGTTTTGTAACCAGATGTTTTATTTACTTCAGTAAGTCAAAATTCAGCATCACACCAAATCCTTGGCGATTGCGTGATAAATTCAACAGTGAGTGAGTGGTAGTTTGATTTATGTACATGTGTAAACGTGTGTCTCTCCAGGCGATTATTTTGTGTATAGATATTAAAAACTTTAAAGATATATGTGAAGTATTTTACTACTAATGGCAATGAGTAAAATATCAAAAAGTATTTGAAAATATAACTAGAAATACCAGGTATTTGAAACTTGAATATTAACCATTCCTTTCCATTTAATATAGTATTCTTGGATAGTATTTCTAAGAGGTAACAGTAAGCTTAGGTACTCATGTATAGTGTATATAGTATACATATATAGTGAAAGTTATGAAAAGAAAAGCCATGGTGATTGAGAAGAATGAAAATGTCAAAGAGTGCCACATAATAATGGGAGATGAGACACTGAATAAAGTGTTCATCTAGAGTGCGCGCCAGATAACTCTGCGCGCTGACGAAATTGGATCTAATGGTCGTCCCGTCGTCCTCATGACCATAATAATAGCCATATTGTCGTAAACGTCAAGGTGTTGGTTATTAAGGCGACACCTCGATCGTGAAGCTTTAAAATGGCTCCGCCCAATCACCCCGCGCCCCTCAATTGACACTCGACGCTCGATTTGTAAAATTTGAAATTAGCGCCTAATAGGTAACCTGGGGTCAACGTATAGTCAATGCAAACGAACAGAAAAGCTACAGAGTCGCGTCACACTTAAATAAAATTTATAATATCAATATTTAATAAAAATTATTGATTTAATTATTATTTAGCTTTATACATACTGAACCAAACATATTTATTTAAGCTAGACGGAAAACAATAGTAATAATAGTAATAAAAAACTACAGAAACGTATTCACTTTTAAAAGTTTATTGAAAGAGAAATCAATGACATCGTTTTATGTTTATATCTCTATAAGTTAACATGTCTTGGTATCTATGTTGTTCTTACTTAGGTCTCGTCCAGTGGCGCCCTCATTGAATAAAAAAACATATTATAGCATAGAAGATAAACATTATGAAATCTTATGTTGCATTTATTACGAAGATAGTAAAGTATTTTTACGTCATTAAACCAACACTCAAAATATTCCACTATCGTTGTTATAAGCAAAAGTGCTAAAAGAGGCCGTTTTTTGGCAATTATGCCTATAACAACGAAAGCAAAACATTTCAATTGTTGGTTTAATGACGTAAAAGTACGTTATTGTATTTGTAACACACGCAACACATGACTTTATAATGTTTATCTTACACGCTAAGATACGATATTTTATTCCTTGAGGCGCCACTGGACGGCATGTATCCCCCTTAAGAAGAATGAAACACTAGCTACATAATACAACATTGTTTATCGAGAGGCTAAAGCGGGCCATTTGTTGATTCGGACACATATGTTTAGTTAGCAGATACACCATCTAAACTGCAAACACTGGTCACAGCGATGAAAGACGACTGTATGGAGAAAGGCTTACTACTGAATGCGAAGAAAACAAAGATAATGGTATTTGAAAGAGAAGAATCCAGAACTAATGTAAGGATTACGATTGATGATGAAGTGTTGGAACAAGTGGATGAGTTTGTATATCTTGGATGCGCTTTCAGCAGGGATGGAAGGTACACCGCAGATGTGGAAAGACGAGTGAGTGCTGGGAATAGTGTGAATGGAGCGTTGGGAAAACTTCTTGGCAGTAAAATCCTGAGCCAGAAGGCACAACTCGCTATACACAATGCAGTGTTGGTCCCAACGCTAACTTATGGAAGCGAGAGTTGGGTATGGCAGAAAGAGCATGAAAGTAGAATAAACGCGGTTGAAATGCGAGCGCTGCGCAAAATTTGTGGCGTAAGGCTTGTAGACCGTATTCGTAATGATGATGTTAGAAATAGAGTTGGTCTGAAAGAGAGCGTCGGTGTTAAAATAAGAAGAGGCATGCTCCGATGGTTCGGGCATGTAGAAAGAATGCAAGATGAAAGAATGACGAAGCAGATATACAATGCAAAAGTGGAAGGATGTAGGAGCCGGGGAAGGCCAAGACTTACCTACCATGACCAAATTGGTCATGTTCTATCAGAAGGTGATGTCAGGAGCCCTAGAAACCGGCGTGCGTGCATGAGAAGAGCAATGAATGTTAAAGAAGCGAGTGAGATATGTAAGGATCGAGTCACGTGGCGCTCGGCTCTCTCTGCCTACCCCGCAAGGGATTTGGCTTGAAGTTATAGATGTTCGAGTGTCATAATGGCTGATAGCGCCGAGTAAACACAGGATTTTTTTATTTCGAATAAATAAGAGAAATAAAATTATCAGATTGAATTAGATTGAAATTGAAATAGAAAATTGGAATTTTTTTGCAACTCCCTCCTGGTGAAGAGTCACAAGTTATTTTACACAGTTAGGTATAGCTCTGGTAGGGATCCTAGCTTTTTCCCTAAATATAATACACTCTCGAATGACTAGGTATGCGCTTTCACTAACAGTCAATTTAACTTCGCGAATTTTATAAAAAAGTACAGGAAGAACTTGACGGTTAGACGGTAATTTTGCGCCTATTATTTGATAATTTACGTCTCCAACTAAGAAAATACTTGATTTATTGCTTCTCAATTCCACTGCCATCTTATAAAAGTTAAAACATTACGTATTAATCACGAGAATAACTGACATTCAAAATTAATAGACGGTTAGGTAATTATGACGAAGTTAACGATGCTCTCTCTAAAGTTATTCATTGGTTTAGTGTTAATAATCTGCTTTTAAATGATAAAAAGACTAAAGTAATTAAGTTCTCAACACCTAATGTAAGGCAGGTGGCTACCAATGTACATGTTAATGGAACTAATTTAGCCTCTGTGGAGACAACTGTGTTCTTGGGTATAACAATTGACTCCAGACTACAAAGGGGCCCACAAATTGAAAAATTATCAGGAAAACTAAGTTCTGCAGCTTATGCAGTGAAAACTATTAGACGGCTCACTGATATTGATACGGCTAGAATAGTTTATTTCAGCTACTTTCATAGTATTATGTCATATGGAATTCTTCTTTGGGGTATATCCGCGGATATTAACACCATCTTTTTATTGCAAAAGAGAGCCATAAGAGCTATCTACAAACTTGGTCCCCGTGAGAGCCTTAGAGAAAAATTCAAAGAAATAAATATTTTAACAGTCGCATCGCAATATATCTATGAAAATCTTTTGTATGTCCATAAAAACATACTCATTTTGTAAAAAGAGTGATATTCATAGCATAAATACTAGATATAAGCATAATCTTGTGTTATATGCAAGCCGTCTCCACAAAACAAGTAATTATTTTATGGGGCAATGTATACGGTTCTATAACAAACTTCCCAGCAATATAAGAGATTTGTCAATAAACAAATTTAAAACTACTATTAAAGCCAAATTGTGTAGCAGGGCATATTATAAAGTATCTGACTATATTAATGATAAAAATGCCTGGGAGTGAGTCGATCCAATTATAATGTAATTAACAAAATATGTAAATTTGTTTGGATACCAAAAGAGGGATGCCTGAGTTTTTTGGCAGTATTTTTATCAGTGCTCACCTAGTCATAAACTGCACGGTAGGGAAAAAAAATGTGACGATTCCAAACAAATGTAGCCATTTTTACGGAATAAAAAGATTTTGACTTTGAATTTGAACAAATGAATACCGAGAGTACGTGCGGCACTGCCGCGCAACTTGTATGAACATGTTTCGATGTAATTCGGCACGGATTATCGTAATCCAAATAAGTTAAAAATTAATTTCCGAGTGTTTTAAAAGCAAATGAACAAAACTAAGACATATGCGTTAGAAAATAAAAACTTTGAAAAATAAGGGACACCCTAATATACATATATACAAATAGATTTTATAATCTATTCATATTTAAAAAAAACATGTGACAAATGATTTTCTTGCTGTTTCATAACTTTAACTTCAGTATAATGACATTTATTGTATTTTACTTATGTATACTCTGTGTTTTGTATTGTTGTACGTTTCCTTGTTATTTATTAAACTCTCAAGAAGAAAGAACCAGGACCATCTCTGATGTTGCAAAATAAATCTAATCCGTACAATAGTTCAATACTAACCACAATGTATAGAATAGATGATTTTTTTGTGTTTTCAGTGTTGGTTCATAGTAAATATTATTTGTTTTCACGAGTACCATGGGTATAAGTATACTATCTATCTATATCTTCACGCTAAATCCCTCGTGAGCGCCACATGACTCGGTACTTACACACCTCGCTCGCTTCTTTAACATGAAACATACCGAGTTTTTTTAAAAACTATCAAAATATACTATTTTACTAGTAATTATTTTAATACAAAAAAAAAAAAACCTCCACTGGTTTTCTATATTCTGATTGGATAAATTTCCAACGTAAACTAACCTTCACCTACGTACAATGTCTAAGTCGGAGTTCGGTGAGCTTATAATGGTTACTATGAGTTTGTCGTCCCGTATGACACTTACGTTAAAGTAGCATATAAATCGAGTAGTGATTCTTCTAGTGGAATATGTTTATTTAGTAAGTTTCTCCTAAAAAACAAAACAACAAAAATATTCTATTTTATAAGTTTTTATTTTAATACAAAGAAATAAAGAGTCTCCACTGGTTGCTATGTGCTGAGAACGCGAACCTTATTGGTATAAATTTCCAACGTAACCTGACCTCCACCGACGTACAACTTCTAAGTCGGAGTTCGGTCAGATTATAATGGACATAATAGGAGTTTGACGTCCTATATAGGTACGCGGTCAGCCTGTGGATAATGTATACCAATTATCAAATGTTACTGTTTATTCCTGCAAAAAATAACTCTTATTTAATTAATGCAGTTTTATATAGAGTTATTAAGTAAGCAAAATTAAAAAAAAGTTTGAAGAGGAATTAAATAGCTTGGGCCAACCATACCTAGGAACTGTTCTAAAAACTAGAAATATGTCTACACAATGTTATTATAATATGTTTAATGAATATAATAATTAAAAAAAATAAATACCTTGTCTTGTTCGCCTCCCCCATTCTACGAACATTTTCTTTGTATTTTTATTCTATATATTTTCTTTTTAGTGTTCCCCATTATTACAACAGTATAATAAATATATATAAACCTATAATATTATTTACTACTTATATCTAATAATAATACACTTACGCTAAATACTATAATATTGAATATTTACAACTATTAATTATAAAAACTTCGGTGTCGCGATGTAAATGGAGCGAGCTCGAGCAGACAGTGGACATAGGTCTTACCTCGAAGCGGGCTGCAGCCGGACTGGCTGGATGTAGTTAGTCAACGCGTTTATAATCCTCATTACCGCACAATAAGGTCGAAAACACGTAGCACCCAAGACGAATGTGATCGCTTAGAAATTGTCAGAAACTTAAAATATTTTTAAAAAATTTCATGTTTCACTTATCAAAATATGCAGCAAGCATATTATAAACATAGATATTACTAATAGATTTAAGTAATTTTGAAGCGTATAAACAGAACAACTTCGTTGTAATTTCAAAAATAATGAATTTCAGGAGGTGTTTTCGAAAGTAATTATTATCGAATCAATTTTACACAATCGCGTATTTGAGCAAGCAAATTCAAGATAAAGAAATGAAGTTATTTATATTAAAATCTTAGATCCGTCAGTTTAGTCATTAGCCTATACTATTCGATGAAAGTTGGTCTAATTTTTCGATGTGTCGCCTTAATGCTCAGTGTTATTAATTTGTATTTGAGTTTCAAATCTATTATTATCGTGCCGAAAGTGATTAAAAGTGGTGCTAGAGACCTTATTATGAGTGTGAAACGTTGTTGTGAAAAAGAACGTGACAATAATGAACCTTTAATGCCATTTTCAAAAGTGCGGGCTCGTATTGCTTTTATGACAGGTAATTTTTAGGGTGACCAGTTTACCCACTTATTTTGTATATACTTGCAGATTTCTATTTGACTGAATTTATTTCATAATAATATTATTAAGATTTAGCAAGAGTTAGTAATTTTCTTACTTTTTAACTTACTTCAAAAGGGAGGTATCAATTCGACTTTGACTCGAATCCATACACCATCTGAGCTGCAAACACTAGTCACAATGATGAAAGACGAATGTATGAAGGAAGGCTTACTATTGAATGCGAAGAAAACAAAGATTATGTTATTTGAAAGAGAAGAAACCAGAACCAATGTAAGAATTACGATAGATGATGAAGTGTTGGAACAAGTGGATGAGTTTGTATATCTTGGATGCGCTTTCAGCAGGGATGGAAGGTACACCGCAGATGTGGAAAGGCGAGTGAGTCCTGGGAATAGTGTGAATGGAGCGTCGGGAAAACTTCTTGGCACTAAAAACCTGAGCCAGAAAGCGCAGCTGGCTATACACAATGCAGTGCTGGGTCCCAACGCTTACTTATGGAAGCGAGAGCTGGGTATGGCAGAGAGCATGAAAGTAGGATAAACGCGGTTGAAATGCGAGCGTTGCGCAAAATCTGGTGTAACGCTTGCAGACCATATCCTCAATGATGAGGTTAGAAGCAGAGTTGGTGTTAACATAAGAAGTATAAGTGAAAGAGAGCATCGGTGTTAACATAAGTGAAAGAGAGCATCGGTGTTAACATAAGAAGAGGCATGCTCCGTTGGTTCGGACATGTAGAAAGAATGCAAGATGGAAGAATGACGAAGCAGATATACAATGCAAAAGTGGAGGGATGTACGAGCCGAGGAAGGCCAAGACTTACCTATCATGATCAAATTGGTCGTGTTCTATCAGAAGGTGATGTCAGGAACCATAGAAACCGGCGAGCGTGCATGAAAAGAGCAATGAATGTGAAAGAAGCGAGTGAGGTATGTAAGGATCGAGTCGCGTGGCGCTCGGTTCTCTCTGCCTACCCCGTAAGGGATTTGGCGTGAAGTTATAGATAGACGAAACCTATATTCATGCATCATACCACCTACAAAAGTGTCGGCAAGGTGAACAAGAGGTTGGTATTCTTGCTTCCGAGAGCGTTGGTGCAAGATGGATTATAGCTCATGCTGGCGGAAAGATCGGCTTTATTGAAGATGGACTACTTATCTTTAAGTCCAAATCTAAATCTTCTGACTATCATGATGATATGAATTCAGAAAACTTTTTGTCATGGATGAAAGAGAAGATAATTCCAAATTTGCCTCCAAAATGCATTACGGTTATGGATAATGCACCATACCATTGCAAACAAATAAATAAGGCTCCCACAATGAGCAACCTTAAAATAGAAATGCAACAGTGGTTGAGAGAAAATGCAGTTTACTTTGAAGAATGCTGGACAAAGCCTTTATATGAATTAATTAAGCAAAATAAATCAGAGCCAGAATTTGAAATAGAAAAAATGTTAAATGAATATGGGCATGAGCTAGAACGCTTGCTACCATACCACTGTGATTTGAACCCAATCGAAAAAATATGGGCCATTGTAAAACGTCGCATTGCAGAGAAAAATGTTAATCAGGCAGGTAATGAAATTGAAAACATAACTAAGATGCCTTCAGGTCAATTACCCATAAAGAGTGGGTGGGAAATTTTGTATGTACATGTAGAAAAAATTTAAGATAAATATTTTGAGTCGGATAGACTATTAGGTACAGAATTAGATAAGGTTATAATAAACGTATGTAGTAGTGAGAGTAAGTCATCTGATTCTTAGATGATGACCAATTGATGGAATTGAGCCTTTGCAGGACCATAGCTATTCAAAATTTTTATAAATATTGTCTATATATTATATTGTTTTATTGATTACAAAAAAAATTAACAGCTATTATGTAATTAATTGTTAATAACAGGGGTATTACGTTAGTTCACTAACATCATCGTGCCTCACTCACACGCAAGGAACACAACAACCCTCTAGGGAGTTGTTATTTAGCTGCGGTTTTCTGTGAGGTAGAGGTACTTCCCCAGACGGGCTGCTTTGATGCGCCATACCTCTCTCAAAACATCCTCCTGATTAACAAACGAGGCTCTGGCTTTCGGGAGTTCAGACGCCAGTCGCTCCTATAAAGCCACCAAACCAATCGAACTATGGAGAGAAGTAGAAGGGTGAACCCGACCCTGGCTCGAAAGCGTCTAGGGCGCATTCGGGATACAACATCGAATGATGATTAATAAAATGTTAACAAGTGTAAATTAAATCAAAAATAGAGTGAAATTTATACTTCTGCACTCTCTTGAGGTACGAGGGACATTTGAAAAGTTCTTAGCCTAACATACTTAATGAAACCACACGATTTTGAGTTTATTTTTATTTTTGGCAGAGCTGCGATAGCCAGCGGAGCCACATTACCCTCAAAATTGCCGTTTGGGGTAGACTGATGTCATCCAGCTAGCGTTTAGACGGTAATAGGGAGAAACTCCAAAATCGACACACTAATAGCTAACATATTGTAGTTTTGTATCCTTTAATTTGAAATTTAAATGTTCGTTGGTGAGGAAGAACGGTCCAAAATCGTTCCAATTAGAAAAAAAAACATATGGGAAAACGTATGGCCGGCCACTCTGCACTGCACTCCCATCAACAGAAAAAGTAACAGCACTCGTCGCTAGATGTCTTACATATATTTTTTTTAAAATATAAATAACTCTCCTCCGAGCTCAAAACACTTTTTCCATCGACCCGGTAAGGCTTCGATACCCGTTTTAAAAAAAATCTTCGTCTAACTCCTCAAAATAAGCGTCCACGGCGGCTATGACCTCTTGATTTGTAAAAAAATGTTTACCACCTAAAAATTTTTTCAGCTTTGGGAACAGATAAAAGTCGGACGGTGCTAAATCCGGTGAATATGGGGGATGAGGTAACAATTCGAAGCCACATTGATAGATTTCTGCCATGGATTGCTCAGAGGTGTGAACGCGCGCATTGTCCTGATGAAACAAGACTTTTCTTCTCAATAAACCTGGACGTTTTTCTTGACTTTGACTTTGCCCGCCGATAAAACCACCTTTGCCTTCTTTGGGGTGGGCGATCCTGCTCTTTTCCATTGTTTCGACTGTTCTTTTGTCTCGGGTGTATTGTGGTGAACCCAGGTTTCATCCATGGTTATAAATCTTTCAACAAATTCTATTGGGTCAGCTTCATATAACTCTAGTCGCGAGAAGTTGTGAGTCGGTTGCGTTTTTGTTCCACTGAAAGCAGTCGCGGTACCCACCGCGCAGACACCTTAGAGAATCCAAGTTCAGTAGTAATTATATGATGTGTTCGCTCAGATGAGATGCCTACAGTCTTAGCTATCTACTCGACAGTCAATCTTCGATCAGATAAAATTAACCACAGATTTTTCTTTGTTTTGATCAGTGGAAGCAGTCGAAGGCCGGCCACTACGGGGCTCATCTTGAATGGTCTCACGACCACGTTTAAACTCTGCCACCCAGTTTTTAACTGTCGCATACGAAGGAGCGGACTCACCCAAAGCAGCAGACATGTCTTCATGTATAGCTTTTGAAGTTAAACCTTTCAAATTCAGGTATTTTATCACTGCACGATGTTCAATTTTATCCATTTTCAAAAATAGCTCTGACTTGACTTACGGTATCACGCGTAAACGAACAATGAGTTACTGTGAATAAACTAAACTGTGCATACTTGTTGCTAAATAATGTAACTACAAAATGAGGGTAGTTACAAAAAAAACCAATGACTTTAACCATGTTAGGCTAAGAACTTTTCAAATGACCCTCGTATATAAGAGTGATTATAATATGTATTTAAATGAAATTCAGTTTAGAAAATAATGCATATTATTTAACTATAACATGAACAGCTGTAATTCATGTTATAGTAAAAAAATATTCATTATTTATGCAGCAAAAAATAATACTCGGGTAAAACTATTGCAAAAAGCATAATCTTAGTCACTCACAAGTATAATTTTACCCTTTGAATAGGTAAGGTTAGCTTTTATTAATATGGCAACATTAACTACGCCACCAGTCGCGGGCGGGACTTCTTCCCGCGCTTTTGACGAGTGACATTGTTCTTATACTTGAAATTTTTACAATTCAGTGTAAAATTAGTTTTATGTGACAATTTCGATAGTGTTTTGTAACATAAGTGAAGTGCTAGTGCAATTATACAATAATGAAAAAACTCAAATATAACACGTTTATGCACTTTTTGGAAGACGTGAATAAGTTCATCAAGAAAACCTTGTAAAATTCCTATCGTTTTACGGGTGGTATTTAAACTGGGTTGATTGGGTCGAAGTACCCTTCCCAAGTATTTTTTGAGCACGGTTCCTGAAGCTGGAAGATAGAATTAAGATTTTCAAATGGTTCTAAACTGATGACTTGGCTTTATGGGCTAGATCCCTTTGCCTTTCCCCTCGGGGTTAAAAAGAACCAACACCAGTCACGAGCAGACTTATCTGGCGCGCACTCTAGGTTCTATGAGAGATGAAAATATGAGGTAGATATTGAGAGAAGAGCGAAAGCAGGAAACTCCAGGGTGCTTTTAAACGGCCTTGACGGGCGAAAACATATCTAAAGGTCGCCTTGCTATTTAGCATCCAGCAGTGGCGAAGGGTGGATATTTTCAGAAGGGAAGCCGGAGATTAAAAATCCACTCAGCAAATGCTGCCCGCTCCATGATGCAAAAATATAGGTACTATTACTTATGATCTTTCTCGCTTACACTTGTACGTTGCTAATTACCTTACTCTGTCACAAGCCGCTATTCTCAGAGTTATTTCGCGTATTGTTTTCTCGTGCTAAAACGAGACGGAACGAGTAGCAGTAATAGGAGTCAGTTCATAGAAACGAAAGGAATAGATGCTCCGTATGAGATATTGTAGTATGAAGAAGTAACCCGGTATTTTTCGGCTTGCAATTTGACAATGCTATTTAAATTTTTTAAGGCGTTTAGCCAATTCAAACTATTCAAAGTGAGTGAATAATATAACAAACTAAAAATGTCGTTGGCCAATAGATTAGATTTTTCGCAAGGGAAGCCGATGGGAATCGGGTTATATGGACTCTTCGCCACTGGCATCCAGGCCAATTTATCCAATTAATTACCGCCAATATTCAAGTATGGTAGCGACACATGTGTATGGCTGAAAGCGCTGAGAAGTAGTGTTGATATGCTTTGAGAAAAAAGTCACGAAAGGAGTGTATCGAGTAATAATGATTGTACAAATGTCTGCAGGGGACGCACAAGAGTATCATAAAATAGCTTATTATAATAATTAAATTGCAAGCGTTCGTAGGCTACGATAACCGCTTTACATCAGGTGGGCCGTATGCCTCCCGACATTGTATAAAAAACAGAAGACGCCGCTCAGCCTGTTTTCGTCCACTGCTGATATGTACAGCAGTCAGCAGGCAGAGCCTACACTCTTAGAGTGCCATTCGTCTCAATCCTGTGCCAGCATCCATCGACGATGCCCTTAATTAATGATTATTATTTTTAAGTACTTACCACAATATAAATAATATGGAAATTTCAAACCGAGTCCATCGATATATAGTCAATCATTCGATATATAGTTATAGTCATTGTCAAAACCCACTCACGAATCCTAATCTTAAAAAAAAAAATGCCTAAAGTACTTTTTCTTTGATGTATGTAGGTATATGTTCACGCCAGGTCCCTTGCGGGGTAGGCAGAGAGAAGAGAAATAATAAATAACTTTTTCTAGTTGATAAAATTTTACTTTCGAGAGTTAGAATGTGTGATTGTGATTTATTTCTTCGAGATTTTAATGAAAACTGATCGTGTATTTGTCCATTAGCTTAATAGCCCTTTGCATCTTATGTCTATATCTATGTGTACCAGTGGCGTGCACAGAGATTTTTGACAGAGAAGGCAGAATTTTTTTAAAGCTATTAACTTACCAAAAAATACAGCATGTTGCATTTCAAATACGGTGTACAGCGGCCTTTCTCAATCACTTGTTTTTTTTTCACCGAAAGATAGTTTTGAAAACGCATCATTAATTATTTTCCTTACACACACACACCATCTGAACAACTTACGCAGTGAATATTATCCATTTTTATCAACTTTAAAATCTTATTTTCACTGCAAACTATCCAAACCATTTCTAAACAAACAATGGCGGCACAGTTACGTAGCAATGTACGCGACACTTCGGTAATTTGCGTCATGGATCGGGTGAAAAGACAATGTCTATCCTATGCGATTCTGTGCGTTATTTGTGTTATTGTGGGTAATGTAATTACAGGAATGCACACTACGCTATCCATATGTTTGCCGCGGTGGTACCGTGGCACACATACGTAAATTTAGACAGAAATAGTTTGTGTCTCTGCCGTTAAGATCTCATAGCGCCGCTAGTGTAGCACATCTGCACCGATACCGATAGATGGAGCAGTTTTTATTTTTTTTGATACGAAATATTAGTTAAAAACTATGTTTAAGAATTAAGAATTATCGGATGGTATTTATCAAATTGATAGGGTAGGCAATGTTTTATTGCCTATATGGAGTGCACGCCACTGATGTGTACTGTGTACAGCATTATTTTGTAAAAATAAATATTTTTTGATTCCCATACAAACAAAGCCAAAAGAATAGTATGAGCGTTGGGAAAACTTCTTTTACACACAATGCAGTGCTGAGTACTGGTCCCGACGCTTACTTATGGAAGCGAGAGCTACGTATGGCAGCAGGAGAGGATACACGCGGTCGAAATGCGAGCGTTGCGAAAATTTTGTGGTGTAACGCTTGTACACCGTATTCGCAATGATAATATTATAAACAGAGTTGGACTGAAAGAGAACGTCGATGTTAAAATAAGAAGGCATGTGGAAAGAATGCAGGAAGAAAGAATTACCAGAAAAATTATCAGGAAAACTAAGTTCTGCAGCCTATGCAGTGAAAACTATTAGACGGCTCACTGATATTGATACGGCTATAATAGTTTATTTCAGCTACTTTCATAGTATTATGTCATACGGAATTCTTCTTTGGGGTAACTCCGTGGACATTAACACCATCTTTTTATTGCAAGAGAGAGCCATAAGAGCTATCTACAAACTTGGTCCCCGGGAGAGCCTTAGAGCAAAATTCAAAGAAATAAATATTCTAACAGTCGCATTGCAATATACCTATCTATGAAAATCTTTTGTATGTCCATAAAAACATAGACTCATTTTGTAAAAAGAAAATGAAAAAGCCGTCTCCACAAAATAAGTAATTCTTTTATGGGGCAATGTATACAGTTCTATAATAAACTTCCCAGCAATATAAGAGAATTGTCAATAAACAAATTTAAAACTACTATTAAAGCCAAATTGTGTAGCAGGGCATATTATAAAGTATCTGACTATGTTAATGATAAAAATGCCTGGGATTGAGTCGATCCAATTATAATGTAATTAATAAATTATGTAAATTTGTTTGGATACCAAAAGAGGGATGCCTGAGTTTTTTGGCAGTATTTTTATCAGTGCTCACCTAGTCATGAACTGCACGGTAGGGGAAAAAAATGTGACGATTCCAAACAAATGTAGACATTTTTTACGGAATAAAAAGACTTTGACTTTGATCGATTCATGTAGCGCTTGGTTTCCTCTGCCTACCCCGCAAGGGATTTGACGTGAAGTTATACATACAAAGCCATATTTCAAAAATTAAAATAATAACTGGCTATTAGATAGATCAGTATTGGCTGTGAATAAAAATAAAGTTGTTTATTTTTTACAAAATAAACAAAATGTTTCCTCAAAGGGTCATGAATATGATGAGCCTATAACCTTCCTCAAGAATTAGGCTATCTAATGCAAAAAGATATTTTCAAATTCAACTAATACTTCCAAAGATTAGTGTGTTCAAATAACTTCCGTTTTATATATTAATATAAATGAAAATTTTAAAATGTCTTATAAAAATGATAGACCTCCAGTATGTGTCCACTAATAAATATCTTCTTCCTCAGTATAAGGGACAGCAGAACGATGAATTTCTCACTTGTAGCATGGTCATTCTAACAAGTAACATCCACAGTGCCTGAGGCTGCCTTGTAGAGAGGCTAAATGCATATTGCAGGCATGCATCTACTAACAGTAGTGAATGGATGTTGGTGCGCACTAGGGGCATAATCAGCAGTATTTTACATAAATTTACTTATGTAAAATAAGTAATTTGACTATTGTAAAGTAACTAGAGTCTAAAAGAATAAAAATATTTTTTGCGGCACAACTTTATTTGACTATGTCAGGAGCTGAGTTACTGGTATGTTGTTAGGGTAGTAAAAAACTGGTTTAGTAGTTATGATGAAATGTTGATAATGTGATAATGACAATTATTAGTGATATCATTATAGCAAACATTATCTTACATAAGCAGGTTTAAAGCCCAAATTTTCCCAATCATGTCCAAAGCCTTAATGCAATAAAGCAAACAGGGATTAAACATAATTGGGAAAATTGCATGGTCCACTATATTGCTAACTTTATTTGAGTAAGGTCAGTGTCATAGAAGAATAAAATTGTTAGATACAAGCTCAGGAATACAAATGATTTACAACAGTATATAGAGGGTGGTAGCATACATTTAATATTATTGTGTATGTAAGGATCGAATCATGTGGCGCTCGGTTTTCTTTGCCTACCCCCCAGGGGATTTGGTGTGAAGTTATACATAGATCTATGTATAGGTAAAACAAAACTACCTTTTTCTCCTCTGTTTGGGAGGTGATTTGCCTTTTTCAAAGCAGTTGTTCAAATAAACTTTAAACTCGCTAATTTTTAATAAAAATTTTGGGAACAATAGAAAAAGTTGGAAAAATACAATTCATGTTTTCCTGAATTTATAGGTCAAGTTGAATTGTAAACATTACAGTGAACAGGCTACACACAGTGACACCTGAAGCTAGACTGTTTGCCCTTTACACAGTTCTTAAGGCATACACAATAAGAGTACAAATGGTGCTGCAAGTGACTTATCACTCTGTGTACATATGGAGACCCATGTAGAGGAAGCCAGTTTTCAATAATTAAATAAAATTATAGTTTTTATAATCTATTTAATGTTTATAATTTAAAAACAATAACCATTTTAAAACAAATTTATTGTGGTCTATTCATTTCAATTGCCTTTTTGTTCGCCAGTACTTTTAACTGATTCTGAAGGTGATGATTCCAATGATGATGAAATCTTTTCATAGGCCTTACTTGCTGCGTTACTCGTATGCGTCGGTAGATCCACAAGAAAACTGAAGGTAGATTTTACTCCACAATTCCAATAATACTTGAATAGATATGATATTCTATCATTTGAAGGAAGCGGAGGTAACTGTAATCATTAGAAACATTTTTAGTCATTGTACAGTTTTTCTATTTCTGTATTATTTTACCATTAACACAGAGACAGAAAAGCACAAATTCAACTCACTTCATATGGAATTTGTTTCTTGACTTCTCCTACGTATGGAGACATTCCATTTTCGAGTTCATCGTACAATGCAGCTGTTTTCGAACTGTCTTGCCAGACGCCTTTATCGATAGTATAATATACTGCTGAGCCTAGTACAGCTGACTTTATTCCAAACCTAAACAATAATAAAGACATTAAAGAACACGAATGTGTATTTCAAAATTGTAATACATCATAATATCACTAACTTCAACATTATGGCCGATTAGCAAACATCAAGTTCAATCACTCTCTTTTAATATAAATATTTTTCATTTAGAAAATTACGTAATTTTAGGAATAATGTGCATTTATTTAAGTTGATGATGATCAAAGAGTAGGAGTAGACATACCAGAAACCAACCGGTCGATGACGTTAATCGTTTTATTTATCCGCCATTAGCAGGCAAAGATTCTAAGATCGTGCAATCTTGTTGGTTTCTGTTCTTTCTAAAATTTTGTAAGTAGGTGTATATATTATTTACATAATGCAAAGTCTACTACATTAAACGCGATAGCATTTCGTCCATAAAACTTTCGTCTTGGGGCTATGCCCATACGGCGAAAGTGTCTGGCCTGGCCACATAACATCTTTGTAAAGTTTAGCGCGATAAACAAACGCAAAACATATAATGGACGCTGCGGTATCTCTATATTTTACCCAATCGATTATGAAAGCCCCAACCATCGTGTTATTATACTTCATCTGGTGGACCGAGGATGTACCGAGGACCAGTTGGCCACTAGGCCAGCTCTGTATCCACTGGGCTATCACTGCTTCTATGCTCACAATACGTAGAAACTGTACCATTAAATGAAAGACGTATGTATTGTACCTATACGATCATATACTGTATATGTCTGGATAAGTATATACATATCAATATAGGTACTTAAACACTAAACATTTTTCGTCAAATGCATCATTTACATAAATTACTACGAGTATTATATAAAATGTTACATGGAAACTTTCAATTGCACTTTATGTTTCGCATTTTTTTTTATAAACTTGTAATTTTAATGTAAGAAACTCAATAGTAACATTTTACAATCTGAGTAATAAAATAAATAAATTAAATTTATTTATTTCAGGTTATTAGTATCGATAGAAATACACACAAAATTAAAATAAAATCGAATATAACATAAAATACATGGAAACTATAATTGCCTCCTCATCCTGCACAGTGGGACGTGTCTGTCATAATAAAGTAGAATGTAGGGGCAATCAAGTCTATCAGCGATCATCGCCAGGACGGCGTTGGAGCTGGCCCGCAGCAGGGATGCACCTTGCTTGCGCATACTCGCGTGAAAACAATCTGTGTTTGCAGCTGCAAACATACCTGATGCGCTACAGAAACGGGGCAGCCCCAACACCGCTCTGAACGCATTGTTGAACTGGACTCGGAGGGCACTATACACGTTCTGCGAATATTGCGCCCACAAGCTACATGTGTACAGCGGTGTACAGTATGCTCGGAATAAAGTAATTTTAACGGCGTCCGAGCACCGCGCCAACCTACTCGCTAGCATGTTCGCTCTCCGCGACAGCGCCCTCCGTTCCCGCATGTATTCGTCCCCTCAATATCTGCATGGTCCCTGAGGTCCGCGGTAACAACATGCCCCAAATATGTGAATTGGTTCACTCTTTTCAGAGGAACACCATTGAGACGAACTGGTGGCACATTTGTTGGACACTTAGCACCAGCTGCCTCAAAGACCATGTATTGACTTTTGGTCACGTTATACAAAGCCGTGGCTAGCCGCATATTCTTCACATATTCGTATAAGGTATCGCAGATCACAGACCGACGCGCTCAGGAGCACCATGTCATCAGCGTAACCCAGGTTGTTGACGCATATGCTATCTATATGACAGCCGACATACTGACTGCTGAGCGCGGCGATCAGTGCATCCATATACAAATTAAATAGAGAAGGTGAAGTTAAGCCTCCCTGTCTCACACCACACTGCAGCCTGTAAGGCTCCGACATTATCCCCGCCCATCTGACGTTGTTGATCTGGTGCGTATACCACTATAAATAGTAATACCTCAGAGTTGAAAGGCAAGCACTGGCATATGATCTATGAGCGAGTATCTTAGGAAGTCCCCTAAAGTATCGAGAGCGTGAATTCATGCACATGGTTCATCACCGTTTCAAGCGTGTTTTAAACTTTATTTGTGGAGAAATAGTGTTGCGTATTGGTTATTACTTGATTTCCGAATGGACTCTGTATTCCAATAGTACCAATAAAATCCTTTAGTTGAAACGAAAAATTTAAAATCGCACAGCGCACAGTACAGTCCTAAAGCCGAAGGCTCCGAGAACAGACGTCCCATTTTTTGTGTCGTGTTTTTGTATAATTAGGTATATTTTTAATATTAGTTTATTTTGTTTGTTGTTTTATATATAACAGTAACAATAGTGTGATTTAGTGTGTTTATTTATGAGAAAAATATTACGAAGCGAGGTGATAACGGTAGGTATTTTCCATCACGTATTTCCTATAATATATAATATTTCATGCAATTTTAGTCACATTTTGCTATTGTCGCAAAATAAAAAATGGGTGCGTGTACTTATGTACGCGCGTGAGAAGTTATACTTCTCTGGCATCATTACATAAATATTTAACATTAATAACTTAAATTAAAAAAACGTCTATCAAGTAGTAGCGGCGATGTTTATGCAATGTATTATACAAGTCAAATGTAAAATATAAATGTTATACATTTTTAACTATAGCGCCATCTACCGGTACTACCGTGAAACATTTAGCAGTTTTAACCTATTGCACATTTTTAACTATAGCGCCATCTACCGGTAATATCGTGAAACATTTAGCAGCTTCAACCTGTACTTTTGTGTTCGAATGCCACGCATTCACTTTCGCTCTGTCTCTTTCTATTCCCCCTCCATGGTAGCGCTAAAAGTTTAACGCAACCTTTTCTCAAGTCGCATAAGAAGTATAATTTCAAAAAAAAATATCATATTGTAGCTGAATAGATTATCTAAAAGATGTTACCTGACGTTTCGAACGCTTTGCTGCGACCACGGACGCTGCAAAGCGTTCGAAACGTCAGGTTTCAACAAAATAAATAAAACACGCGATACTTCCGTTAAAAATAGTTTAATTTCAATGTGTAACAATCGCGAAAACCTAAGACAATATTAGATGTTACTAAGGTGACAAACACGCATACGGCCTGCCTGATGGTAAGCAGTTACCGTAGCCTATGGACATTTGCAACACCAGGGGTGTCACTATTGTGTTGCCGATCCTGTAAGAACCTCTTCACGCCTTTCTTGAAGAACCCCATACTGTAGTCCCTTGCTAAAACCTCGGCAGGGAGCTCATTCTACAACTTAGTAGTTCTCCGTAGAAAACTTCGCAGGAACCGCACAGTACGCGACCATTGCGGTTCCAGTGTATGAGGATGAACTCCAATGAATGGTTTGATGCGCCCCATCTATCTTAAAAAATGTTTTTCGCTATATTATTTCTTGATAAATGTACTCACTCTCGTAAGTGAGTAAGGACAATCTCTGCAGTAAAGCACAGGTGGTACATGCGGAAGTTGCTTCAAAACTGGTAAACTGATCGAACAGCAAAGCTAAATACTTCATTTCACGCTCACATTAAATCTCCTTTTAATGGATAGGGATTACAGGAACCTTTCAGTTTTGAGCCATTTCAGGCTCTTTCATTGAATGTGCACAATTTGTATCACTAGACACATATTGGCAGAATTTAGCATCATTTCATTTTTTTTTAATGATTTTGATACAATTTTGTACGTACCATTAGATACTTTATATTGACCATGTGTATAATGATATTGATTCTTATCAAGTTGGATGGATCATTTCAGTCAGGACGTTGTTGCACGCTTAGCGTTTTAGATACAAAAAGATTACTTTTCACGGACTAATCTTTGAAAAAATTTACAGTGTTTAAAAATATATATAGAATTAGACCAAAACGCACTTGATTTCTTACTTATAATATTATTGTGTAGGTTGTGTTTACTTCAGTTGTATAAACCTCAGAATACAGAATAAACCAGAAGGAGCCTACAGCCGATAATACATGCCGTCCGCTGTGTCCAGAAACATTTCGCAATCCCCCGCACTCCTCATACTTCCCACCCGTACAGTATTGCTAGCTTAGTGAGAGTTCGCCTCTTTTAGGGTAAATTAAAAATGTTATATTAATATTAAAGATGTTATATTAATATACTGTTATGCATAAAAAATGCTTTAAAACACAAGTAATTTACAAAAAATATGTCTTTACTTAGGTACATTTTGTTGTACTAATAATATTGCCATTTTGATTCTGAGGTAATCAATACATTTTTACGTTTCGCCAATGAAGAAGTCTTGCTCTTTGCTTTTATAATTTCATCAGTGGGGAACTAAAATTCCATATATAATAATTAGAATAGTTTTACACAAAACATTTTTGTAAAAAAACTACAATTTCACATATGCAGACTATATAAGGTGTTTTTTTTTTATATGCCCGAACTTCAATGGGAGAAAGAATATCGTTTATCTGTTACGATAGACAAGAAACTTCGTGTCCCGGCATCGTCAAAAAAGTTTGAAAAATCAAATAAATAAAGTGCCTACTTGGTTCATGGTGCATAATGATTGCCCCGTCATCATCATCATCATCATCAGTTGTTAATAATTCAGTTTGACGGGGTCGATGCACTGGTCGCGGGTCTAATCGAACACGCCATTTACGCAGCGACGACCACAGCGTTTATAGGCTACGATAACCACTTTACATCAGGTCGACCGTACGCCTCCCAACGTTGTATTCAAAAAAGTAATACCTATGACTATGCCGGTAGAGTAACGCTGATAGCTACCTATCTATTTAAATAAAAATGGAAATTTAGAATACTTACTGGATATAACAGCTGATCCAATTTTATTGAAAAAGGTCACAAACTTTCCATCACACTTTCACACAGGCTTTGGACTGTCAAATTAATGTAATAACGTTAAATTTGAGTATTGAGTGTTTGTTACGACAACATTAAAGACTAGATAGACGTGGATATTTTGATATTGAAAAATAAAAAGCTATCGGATAACGTTTGTTACATTAACTGGGCTTGTTTAAAAGTTTATTTACAGTTATTTACACATCTCAATCACGACACTAAATACAAAATTGTTGCACGCATCCTGGCGTTCTATACAAATGTTCCTATCCACCTCACATGGCGTACGTAACGTCCAGATACTCGCGAACACAAGGCGTAATGGGCTGGTGCTCCATCGTGCTGGAAGTATAAACACGTACGCTTCTGCAGTGATGTTATTAGACTCGCGATAACAAAGTACCATTTGGAGATACTCCTGATTAGAATAACGACGTCCAGGCATGATTACGGTCACGCCGCACGCGTACTAGTGTATGTAATGCGCGCCACTGGGAAACAATGGCCGCTCGCGCCGCGCGTGCGCCTTGTGGCGTAGATGACGCATGCGCGGGAAGGCGTATTGTACCTGCGTACCGTAACGGCATGCTTGTATTTTCCTAGCTGGTTGGTACATACAACAGAAAGCTATTTTTTATGACGGATTTTATTTTTCTATGAAAGAATTTGTAACACGTGGGGCATAAAAAATATTTACTATCATAATCAGCATACATAATACTATTTCCCATTTCAATTTGGGCATATACTTTAAGAACACCATATATACCAAAAACATTAGTTTAGTATTTCAATCATTATTATTAAGTCAATAATTATTATTTATTTCAGGCAATATTTATATTAAAAGATCTCAAATAATGTAAACATAGGCTCATATCGTTATACCTTAAAATTAAATAAATGTATTTACATATTTTATATTAATCAAACTATTTTTTAATTACTTAACATGCATTTATTATTTATTTCATCAATGTCAACTTTATAAAAAAGTAGGGAAAAGAAACCAGTAAAACTGGCAACATGAACAAAATGGACTCGCCCAAATTGTTTACCACTATCAACGAGTAAAAGAAATTCATTATTTAAATAAAATGAGATGTAAATGCGCTTCTTACACATGAAATGTGATCCCATCTTGTTTTTTTATGCTTCTAACTGCATTCTTGCAGGTGAGAACCGCACAAGACGGCATTATTTAATAAAAACTATCGAAAATTTTTTACGCGTAATAGACACGGTGGCCAAATATATACTAGTCGTCCAAATGTCAAACTACTCTCATTGAGAGTAGTTTGTATGGCTTCAGTTTTGGGCGTGTTTGCGGTTTCTGGTTTATTCTGTATTCTGAGGTATAAACATACACGTACAAACATAGACGTAATAAAAAAGTTAGACGGAATCTCGCTGAGAAACAACTAATACTAAAGCACCACAATGGCGACATGTAACTATGTGTGAGTGTCAAGTGGGTTGCCAGATGGAAGAAAATTTCCCATTTCTTTAACTAAACAGAAATAAAATATTATATGATTCGTTACTGTCTTCGGAACTTGAATTTTATGGACCGTTGATTTGTAACTTGTGTTGTTTAAAATAGGTATTGATGAAAATAAATTAAACACATGAAATATAACATTACATATTCCTGGAAGGACAAAC
The DNA here is from genome assembly GCA_947507595.1 of Pyralis farinalis. Classification (NCBI taxonomy): domain Eukaryota; kingdom Metazoa; phylum Arthropoda; class Insecta; order Lepidoptera; family Pyralidae; genus Pyralis; species Pyralis farinalis. The sequence goes on along the minus strand of OX382266.1, from coordinate 10,038,078 downwards.
AGATGCATACTTATTTGAAATAAATAATGCCCAAACAAATACAAAAATGCTATTTTTCATTAAAACCGACCAAACCGATTGAATGACCAGACGAGGCTCTAGCGAAAGAGAGGTAGGGCACGTTAGCCTGACTGGAGATGTACCTTCACCTCACAGAAGACGGCATCCACTCCTCACACTCCTCAAAATGTATACTGCATATTACACTAGTTCTAGATGAAATCCAGCCGCTTTCTTTTCTGGACTCACTTATGATTTGTACCCAATCATTCAAAAAAAAAAAAATTAAAGGTATGAATAATAGTTGTTCAGTAAAAGAATCATAGGATGTAAGTTTATATGTCTATTTAAACAAAATTAGATACCTGAATTAAGTAAGAATTACAAGAGAACAAAAGAAAAATGATATCCCACATTTACGCTAATTTGGAAATTTGAGTTATGGCAACACCGGTCGATTTATTGTTTTGAAAAATTAATTTAAGCGAAAACTATTAGTTAATCAGAAAAATTACTTGCTTGCCTATGAAAAGTAATCCCTTGGCTTTTTTAAATTGACCCACTATGATTCCGACTGTTCTTCACTACGCACGACGGCATTATTTTTTTTTTTCGACATAGTTATCACGCGGCAAGGTGTCGGTGCGTAATGGCGGCGGGCGGTGACTTACTACGGTGTGAATATGTGCGTGTCGGCTCGTACATATAGCGACTTACTATGGCGGTGCTTCAGTGTTTAGTTCGGGAGACGGTGTCTGCTTTTTAAACGGTTTTTTATTACGTCTATGGGCGTTTGTCCACCGCCGCCGTCACCGGGACGTCACCGAGAACGAGATGATGGCGCCGATTTAGCGATACATACATTTAATATAGCCATGTGTCCACCGCACGCCCGTCACCCGAGCGCCGTCATCCCGGCCGCCGATGTTTCGAGTAGCTCGGCGTGACCGCTAGAACTCGGCACGGTTTTATGACGGGCCGATGTGCCGGCAATACAAAACACGTATGTTCTTGTCCACACACTACCGTCGCACCGCGCCGTTCGTCCGGTTTTTGTCTTGTCTATCATAAAATTTGTAAAAAATGGCTAAGAAATTCACATACGATATTTATACATTAATTGAAGTTGTAGAGAGTAAAGACTGTTTGTGGGATAAAACAAATGATGTGTCCAAAGATAAAATTTTGAGAAAAAATGCGTGGCGCGAAGTTTGCGTTTTTTTGGAGCCCAACATTTCAGTTGGTGGTATGCATGCCCTGTAGTTCGTGTTTTGGAGTATGATGGCACCTTTTATGTGGCATAGTATATAATCGAACGTAGTCGTGGTCATCCTATAGTAGTTAAAAAACTTGTGTTCATACTGCCGCAACTTGTCGTGAAATACATAAAACGCTCCTGTGATGTATCGTTCACGTATTAGCGGATGAATCCAAAATTCTTTACATCGCCTATGCGGTTGAAACTAGCCATCCTCCTAGTTTGTTTTGTTCTACTAAAAAGGCAAACGCGACTACCACGCACGACAAAGCTCTAGAACTGAGCCACCGATATATCGGCGCGGTGGACACACGATCGCCGTCACGTCATCTTAAACTCGGCCCTAAATAATCTCGTTCTCGGTGACGGCGGCAGTGGACAAACGCCCTATGCGTACAAAATTAAAATCGGTTTAAATTAAAAAGTGCGAGTCGGACTCGCACACGGAGGGTTCCGTACCATTATCTATAAAACGGCAAAAAAAAAAATCGGCCAAGTGCGAGTCGAACTCGCGCACGAAGGGTTCCGTACCATTATCTATAAGAACAGCAATAAAAATCACGTTTGTTGTATGGGAGCCCCCTTAAATATTTATTTTATTCTATTTTTCAGTATTTGTTTTTATAGCGGCAACAGAAATACATCATCTGTGAAAATTTCAACTGTCTAACTATCATGGTTCATGAGATACAGCCTGGCGACAGACGGACAGCGGAGCCTCAGTTATAGGGTTCCTTTTTAACCTTTGGGTACGGAACCCTAAAAGCAGACACCGTCTCCCGAACTAAACACTGAAGCACCGCCAAAGTAAGTCAGTTGCTTGCTATACGTACGAGCCGATACGCACGCATTCACACCATAGTAACTCTACCGCCCGCCATTACGCACCGACACCTCGCCATGTGATAAACGTGTCGAAAAATAATAATAATACCGTCGTGCGCGGTGAAGAGCTATCGGAACCATAGTGGTATAATTAAAAAAAGCCAAGGGATTACTTTTCATAGGTAAGCAAGTAATTTTTCTGATTAAATATTTGTTTTCACTTAAATTAATATTTCAAAACAATAAATCGACCGGTGTTACCATAACTCACATTTCCAAATTAGCGTAAATGTGGGAGAACATTTTTCTTTTGTTCTCTTGTAATTCTTACTTAATTCAGATATGTACCTAATTTTATTTAAATAAACATATAAACTTATATCCTATGATTCTTTTACTGAACAACTATTATTTACACCTTTAATATTTTTTAGATTTCCATCGTCAAATGATGAATAGAAGAATGATTGGGTACAAATCTTAAGAGAGTCCAGAAATGAAAGCGGCTGAATTCCACCTAAATCCAGTGTAATATGCAATATACTTTTCGAGGAGCGGCTGCCGTCTTCTGTGAGGTGGAGGTACTTCCTCAGCCAGGGTAACGTCGTGCCCTACCTCTCTTTCGCCAGAGCCTCGTCTGGTCATTAAAATTGGTGTATTTGTTTGGGCATTATTTATTTCAAATAAGTACGCATTTGTCCTATATAATAAAAGGAATATCTTTCATGTGTTTAATTTGTTTTCATCAATAGGTACCTATTTTAAACAATACAAATTACAAATCAACGATCCATATAATTCGAGTTCCAAAGACAGTAACGAATCATTTAATTTTTTTTATTTCTTTTTAGTTAGTTTCTCTCGAGCTGTGGAATGATCGCCCAGACGAGGTTTTTCGAAGGGACTACAGCATGGAGTTCTTCAAGAAATGCGTGAAGAGGTTTTTAGAGGGCCGGCAACGCATGAGTGACACCCCTGGTGTTGCAAATGTCCATAGGCTGCGGTGACTGTTTACCATCAGGCAGGCCGTATGTTTGACGGCCACCTTAGTGGTATAAAAAATAATAGTTAAAGAAATGGGATTTTTTTTTTCTATCTGGCAACCCACTTGACACACACATAGTTACATGCCGCCATTGTAGTGCTGCAGTTGTTTCTCAGCGAGATTCCGTCCGACTATTTTTGTTACGTCTATGTTTGCACCAAAATCAACTACGCCATTTTAAGGCCAAGAAATATGACGATAGAACAGAAAAATAGCATTTTTTCGCTGATTAAGAAAATAGACAAATATTAAAAGTATCTTGACTTATATAAGTTTTCACCGAAGGTACAGAAATATGAAATTATATATTTAATCAATCGAAGTATGTACCATTAGTATCTACTCTTACATCATTTTACAGATAGTTCATTGATTCCATTGCTGACAAAATTGCGGGAACGAGAATCAATAAAATCTTTGAAGGCGATTTGGACTGCCCTATTATTTACTTATTAAAAAAAACGTCAAATTCAGTCAGCTCTGCATGCTATGCCCTGAGAAGTTTAAGGGATATTCTTACTGTAGAGCAGCTAAAACTAGTTTATTTTGTACTAATAGAATCCAAAATTCGATACAGCATTAGTTTGTGGAGAAACTGTTAGAATTACAATATAGTCAGAGCTTTTAAATTGCAAAAAAAAGACCGTCATGTGCGAGTCCGATTCACGCTCTGAGAGTTCCGTAAAAAAATATTTTCACAAATTATTGTCGCATAGAAGTATTTTTTTGTGATGGAACTACAAATTCAGGGGTTTCGGATTTTTTCCTTTACATTTGTGCTACATGGCATTGCTTCTTACCAAATTTCATGATTCTAGGTCAACGGGAAGTACCCTATAGGTTTTGATTCCCTTGCGAGTGTCAAAATATGCGCATAACGAGGCATAAACCGCCGTATCCTTTGATTCCGTTTACTTACTTATTAGATGGTTTTCAGAGCTCGAAGGAATTACAGACCTGAGTATTTGATATTGATTTCAGCTTGATAGCTTCACCCGTTTGGTGAGAAAAAAAGTCTTGACAGACAGACGGCCAACAAAGTGATTCTACAAGGGTTCCGTTTTCCTTTTACTTACTTTTTAGTACGGAACCCTAAAAAGGAGCCTAAGAAAAAGCCTTAACCTCAAATACAATCCTGCAGAGTTTTCCAAACAATATGTTATCCTTACGTATTGTTTGGAAAACTCAGTGCCCAGCTTGTATATTTTGATTCTCCTAACAAATCTTGTAAAGAATCTTCTAAAAAATGAAACCATTCATGACAGACAGTTACTTGAGAGCACAAGAAGGAGTAACATCATAAATGAGGTCCTTCCTAGATTTACAATAGTCAAACACGGTGCAAAGTCGCATGCAGCTAAATGTTTAATCTGCTTCATGCCCTTTTGTTGGAAAAGTGTTGCTATAGCATTGACGAGTTAAATTTTTAAGTTTAGTTTTGATGTAATATGTTATAATTATAATTTAAATGTTTTTTTTTGTTGATATGTATTTTAGTATATGGTATTTAAAAGGTAAACGGTAAAAGGCGTGGTACGGAAATTTTATAAGGAGTAAAATCAACTGAACGCCTTAACAAAAAACGTTACGCTCATCCGCTTAAAAAGAGATGAACATATACATCTGTAGGATTTAACGTGCGAGAGAGTGAGATAGAAGTATCTAAAGGATTTAACTGCGTATTTTTTATACAACTTCGGAAGGCACACGGCCCATCTGATGTAAAGCGGTTACCGTAGCATATGAACGCTTGTTGAACGTGAAGGCGAACGCGAAGACCAAGATATCAATCGATTGTTGTGCGTGTGTTAGTACGTGTGCGTGCGCGCCTGCGTATTAAGAAGCTTGGTACATTTTACGATACGATATTGAACCCTTAAATTTAAGGAGGCTTTGCCTTTCTTTGTGTGTTCTACCGATTGTACAACGGGTTGTGTTCTGAAGAATTGTTCGAAATGATGCCGACAGCTACTTTTTATAACCGCACCGCTTGCCGACGGCGGGGAGATCACACTCACACGCTGGAATGGCAATGGTCGCGTTCTGTGCGGTTCCAGAGAAATTTTCTTCCAAAAACACCCAAGCTGTGGAATGAGCTCCCAGCCGAGGCTTTTCCAAGGGACTACAGCATGGTATTCTTCAAGAAATGCGTGAAGAGATTTTTAGAGGATCGGCAACGCATGAGTGACGCCACTGGTGTTGCAAATGTCCATAGGCTACGATGACAGCTCACCAACAGGCAGGCCGTATGCTTGATTGCCACCTTAGAGGTATAAAAAAAACATCAAGTTATTAAAGTAAAAAACAAAGAAAATATGGAAGAAATTGATTTGAGTCAGAACGAAGAAGAATTGGAAAAACACGTAAATGCGGTTATTTCGTTAGCCTGTAGAATATTAACTATAGTTACATTTTATGAATAATAATATAAATTTTATTCTTATTATTTCAGAAGATGTATTAATTTACCCTCTTTTTTTATTCGATATATATTTAATAATTCTCATTCGTAAGGAGTAAACTGCAGTCACGCGTCTGCACTGACATACACACACTTTTTTTTAATTGAACACAATGTAATTATTGTTAAGAATAAATGAATTTAATTGAATATGCACTTTTTGGAAGACGTGATCAAGTTCATGAAGAAAACCTTGTAAAATTCACTATCGTTTTACCGGTGGTATATATAAACTGCAGGATTGGGTCTGGGTTAGCGATGGGCGATTGCGAGAGGTTTTTTCGATTGTTCGAACATCTCGATTGTTTCGTCGAACATCTCGATTGTTGTTGTGTTCGTCTTCGGCGCGATTTCAACTCGAATTTGTGGTTGCGAATATGCACGATGGCGAGAGGTTTCAGCCGATTGTTTTGAGTTATATTAGAACATCTCGATAGCCGGACTTGGCCTTGTGATTGCGAGTTCAAACTAAGCATGCAAAGTAGCAAAACTACCCAACTTACGTACGTATTATAGAAGAAAGGAATCACGAAAATAAATAAAATAATCGAAGTTTTTATTTTATAACGAATCATCTATTTTTAATGACTTAAATAAACTTGTGCAATGTATGCAACATAGTTTTTTAGTTTTAATATAAAAAAATCACAGCTTTATTGGTTTTTACTAATTATTAAATTTGTATTACAGCAAGAACAATCACTTCAATTTGAACTGAAAAATATAAAACAACATCAGTTAAAGTCTCTAAAATAATATACCTATTCAAGGAAATTAATAATCAACAATCATAACAATCAAATAATATAACAAAATCTGTCAAAAAAATATTTATCTCTCTAATGTAATTTTTCTATACCTATTCAAGTTTAATCAACGATCACAATGAAATAATAACAAAATCAGACAGTAAAGTCGTAATCTCTATAATGTAACATTTTCTAGTCATAAATTAAATTACGTACACGGTGGCGGGCGGCTCGACAAACAATCGCGACACATACACCTTGGCTCGATGCTTGTAAACAACTAGCAACGAGTCGAATCCGTCCGGGTAAGCTGACCGGTGACCGATGAATGACTGACTGATGCAACAATCGAAAAACCTCTCGATTCTTTTGTAAAACGGCGAGTCGATTGTTGACTCGATTGTATATTTTGACGACTGCAATTCTTTCGATTGTTAAAACATCTCGGAATCGCCCATCGCTAGTCTGGGTAACGAGACAGGCCCACCACTGTGGTAGCTAAATAATTTTTCAGCACAGTTCCTGAAGCTGGAACATTTAGAATTAAGATTTTGAAATGGTTCTAAAGATTTGTGTGTATAGGCTAGATCCCTTTGCCTATCCCCTCGGGGATAAAAAGTATCAAAAAATTATTACGACAGCGAAAAACTGTCAAAAATGACGTTTTGCAAGATCGTACCCTATCAAAGAATATAATACTCCCTGACGGTGTATATCAATATTAAGTTCTGTCTTCGATCACTTTCATTTCATCTGAACCTGAACCCTTGTATAGTATAGCTATTTAGAATTTTATCACTGCTTACAATTATGGCCTTATCGGAATGTGCCAATAATTGTTTAATGCCGAAACTTTCCAAAAATGTCGAAGAGTGTGAAGATCACCCTGAGTTCTCAACAAGACTAGAGAACTTAAATTCAAATTTTCACACATTATTAAAATTAATGGGTGAAGTAGATTTCAAAGATCAACAAGAAGAAACGCATTGTTCACTGGCGAAGATATTCATGCTTAATTTGGAACTACAAAGTGTTGGTCTTTGGCATACAGAAAAATGCAAAGAATATTCAGAACAAATGAATCGGGCATTTGAGCTGTATTATTGTATCAAACTAGACAATTTATTAAGCCATAGCATAATATTTAATACACAAGACTTATTTGATAATTGCATTGATGATTTACATAGAAAATTGACTCCCAGTGATTTTAAAAAGTATCCTGGACTAATAGATGTATACCATAGAATTTTAGAGAATATTCAGGTAACACTGATCTTTCTTGCTTATTTAGGTATGGCATGGGGGAGTGTAGGAGAGAAATGGGCTAATTCTCCCTCCATTCAGACATTCTCCTCTCAAAAGGAAAAACTTGGAAATATAGTTTTTGAGATACATACATAATAATAATTACATAACATTATAATAATTTAAAAAATAATGTTACTCAAAAATCAGAACAATTTGTGAAATAAGTAGCCCAACAGCTAAAGGGGGGCCTTGGTCGCTTTGCTTGCTTGACTCTTCATGATCAAATATAACCTTACTCACAAATAGGAACAAAAGTTGTTACACAAACTATTAGTTCTAAGAGATTTTCTGTTACGAAATCGTAAGCTGTAGAATGTTCTTCTTGGTGAGATGTTACTATTGTCTATAAGCATGATGATAAGCAGTCACTGCTAACAATCAGATAGATAGTATGCATGATCAGGGCCGGACTGTGAGTTTAGGGGGCCCTGGGCTAATACTACTTAGGGGCCCACCTAATTACTCAAAGTATAGGAAAAAAATAATACAATAAAATATTTGAATTATATTATAATATATTATTCCTTAGTGTTTGCTAAATACAACCGTAAATAAATTGACAAAAATATAAAACAACCGTTCTGCACTTTCCTTTGGCAAATTCTTTAATTTGCTCCTCACATTATAGGTTCTTAGTTAAATTAACATTTATGGCCAAAACTGATAAATAGTTAAGTCCTGAGTTTGACATCGTGGTTCTATATTTATTCTATATATATGCCTTCCTGGAAAATATGCGCTCGGCTCTACTCGTCAGTAGGACTCTGTCGACAGTGTCGACTGAAGCAAATAAGTTTTTAATTGGATGCTTTCATTGACTAAATATTCATCCACATCATCAGGATAATAGTCAATAAGCTTACGTGCGCTTTCTAAATCAATGTGGTGCATGTTTTTTCTGACAAATCCAATAAAAATTGAAATTTTTGCTACATGTTTCATATGACTTCTTTGATTTAAATCCGTATTCAGTTTATCCAGTGCAACGTTTAGCATGTCTATTTTAAATTTTTCTGCGCCGTGTACTGCAATTTTCTCTGTCTCTTAGTTATATCAATGTAATTAGTTTCCACATTTGTACTTAATTTTTGGCTTTTTAAAATTTTAAATCTATTAAAGAATCTATTCAGTATTGTTGAAAAAATACATTATTTTTAATTCTATTTACTTACCTACTAAAACAGGAAACCTTTTTTTATGATTATGTTGACTACTTTCAACTTCAGTATATTAATAGAAACTGGTATAAGGCAAACTAGTAAACTAAACACATTTATAACAATAAAAACATCACAACAATAACAGTCACTCTGAAGAAGAGAACAGAACCGCGAAAAAGAACGAAATTACGCTAGGTGATAAGCGGCGGGAATTTCCCGGAATCGTAGAAGACTCGGTCACAATTTTTTGTGTTTATGGCCTAGTAACAAGATATATGAGGCAAATATGCTTACTCACTCTCGAAGGAAAAAAACTTGATGTGGGTATTATTAGCAGAACGTATTTATTATCATATGGTATTTAGGAATGTTTTAGGTGTGGACGTTAATCGCGTATTTTAATATAATTTGGTAAACCTCAAAAGAGGAATGAAAACTATGTTATAATATTAAATATGTGAGCAAAATCGTTATTAATATAATCGTAACGTGTAATTTTTTTAAGTAGTTATCCACAACTCTAGAAAATTAAGAAAATATACTGTCGACCGCAAAAATCATCGGGGAAATCCCCGTTCCGTTTGAAATACATACCGGGAGTTCAGGGTTGCCAACCCGTAGGCGGCCATTATACATTCAATCTGGATCACGAGCTACATTCCTCCAAAACTCTGTTTCTTTCTATCCTACTAGTTATAAATAATTAAAAATACTAAATAAAACTGATTTTTTTTTTTATTTTCGCCCAAGAAAGTTGAAGACCCACAAAGGAAGGACCAACCCACACCCGGGTGTGCATTGGTCATTCCTCCGTGAGGGGCACCCTCCGGAAAGCGGGAGGGAGGAGGTGAAATCTTTTAAAGATACCATTTCGTGCGAACGAACTGATTATGTCGGATTTCCACCGACTAAAACACCCCCTGGGACTGCCTTTAGCCGGGAGGGCTACAAAGGCTTCATCTGAAGCGATCACCCCAGGGGAACGGGGTGACGCAGAATAAAAATGATAAATAATGGTACTTATAAATAAGTCTAGCAAGATAGAAAGAGACAGAGTTTGTGAGGGAAACAGCGGAGCACGATCGAGATCAAATGAATGTGTAATGGCAGCCGAACATTTTAACTGTCAGTTCGAAGTACCAACAACTGAACATAGACTTGAATTAAATGGGTTTGATTAATCGCAGGATTCGCAGGGCTGCAAATCTTACGATCTGTTTAATTTACGCATTTTGCATAAACGCATTATCGTCTGTTTTTGACTTTGACTTGACCACTTGAAACCACGGGGCCCTGGGCTGAAGCCCAAAAAGCCATATGGTAGATCCGGCCCTGTGCATGATTGCTACTTAAATAATATAAAACTATACTAATTATTGATTAATTAATACTTCTTATGTATATTTTCAGGATTATAACATAGCTATAAATCCAGTTAGCTTATTCCCTATTGCATTGCTTCTCATTGATGACTATATAATTACAAATAAAGTTAAGGGATTACAGTGTTGCTCGTCAGTATTGGAATGCTTAGTGAGTATAAACACCTGCTGCGTCTCTGCTAAGTAATAGACCACATAGCTTTCTATTCTTAAGAATTTTCACAAACCGATCAGTAGTTCCTGGAATTACCTACATGAACAAACTTGAATTCTTTCTTCATCATAATAGCATACATGAAATATTGCATACTAATTTACATTGTCTTTAGTGTGTCAAAGTGTATAATGGAAAACTTCAAGAGATTATTTCTAATGAATATGAAAATTAATTTGTAGGAGGGCGACAAACAAAATATATGTGTGATAAAAGATAAATATAAACATAGTTACAATAAAAAAACAAATAAAATGACAATAAATGAAGATTGCCATGAAATTCAATGCTATGAATAAAATTTGGCTATCCATTTTATATTGTTCATTATTATGACCATATTTTATGTATATATGTTCAATGTTCTATATACATTTGAATAGCGAGATTTTGCAATCTTTCCAGCTAATTGAGTACTTGCACAGTTACATTCAAGTAGTAGACGTCACCATAGTCGAGAATGACAATATCTTAACTTTAGTTTCAAAAGGCAAACCTACTACATAACGATCATAATAAAAAAATATATGTAATTAACAATTCTTTTAAAATTAAAAGTATTGTTACTAAATAGTTTGCCAATTAGATTATAATGGGAGTTAAAATATGAAATTGCCATTTTATAGTAATAGATACTTTGAATTGACATTAAACCTTCATGGTGTGAGATTTTCGAGTGAAACTTTTTCACGTATGAGGTTTTTTTTAATGTGCAACATTTGATTTTCGAATTTCAATTGTTTTTTTTATTCAGCTTAGACAGGAAAGATGAATACTTCGAAAATCAGAGTAATTTATGAATACAAGTTCCACATTTACAGCCAAATAACAACTCCCTGTGAGTGAGGTTACCAGGAAGCTCCCAACGAGTTGTTGTGTAAGCAGCAGAGGAGGCATCACATGATGATAATTAATATATCGCAAGCGTTAATAGGCTACGGTGCCCACTTTACATCAGGTGGGCCGTATGCTTGTATGTCTCCCAACATAGTATAGAAAAAAATGTGCACTTGGTCCCCAAAAAAGAGAGACGACCGTAACAATCAATTACCTAGAAGTTCACTCCTCACTAATTAATGATCGTCAGTATGGTTTTAGACCGAAACGATCGACGAGTGATCTTCTAGCGCATGTGACGCACTTCTGGGGAGAGGCAATTGATAAACATGATCTATGGCAGTCAGCCTAGATATCGCCAAAGCATTTGATCGGGTTTGGCATGAAGCATTTTTCTCCAAACTTCCGGCATACGGTCTGCTCATCCAGCTTTGTTAGTGGATTGTTGGCTTCCTGCATGAGCGTAGAATCCGCGCCCTTGCAGATGGATGCGGTTCATGTCAGTGAATGCCAGTGTCCCACAGGGCTCCCCGTCCTGTCGCCCACCCTCTTTCTTCTTTATATCAATGCCATGCTGCCACTTGGTAATATTCATTGCTATACAGATGACAGTACGGTCCATGGGCGATATTTTGGTCCATCTGGTCAGACAGAATCAGGTTTTCGATCTCATTAGTAAATAGCGTTACAATAACCCGGTTGAGTATAATGCCAAGAAAACTCAGGTGTGCGCATTCACAACAAAAATGTCCCCATCCCATCCCAGTCTTCAGGGCGCTTCCCTCATAGCCTAAATATGCTAAGCATGTATATTCGTTGCGATCTTAACTAACGAAATAACATCGAAACCCTCATCTTAACAGCTTTAAAAAAACTCGTGAGTCCTCACCAGGGTGCGCCGGTTCTTCGCTGGACCAGCTTTGTCTGCGTTATAAGACTCAAGTTCTTGCGTGGAGTATTGCTCGCATCTCTGGGACGGCTCCGCACAATATCTTCTAGAGGCTCTCGATAGGTGCAATCTATCCACATAATCGACAACGAAGAGGTCACTAAAAACCTATAACCTCTACAACTTTGTAGGAACATTGCTTAGCGAAAGCATATTTTACTGTCTTTATCCTTATTATGAGTTACAATATTTCACTTATAAGTTACCCAAAAGAAACTACAGTGATGATCATAGAGAACAGGCTCTACACCAATTGTCGAAATATGGGCGCAAAAGAATCGGGCGTTAAAAGATTATAAAGCTCAAATTGTAAAAATGGTGCAATCATAAACAAGTATTAAGTTAAATCCTTTTGTGTATTTAACATAAAAATAATATTTTATATTTAAGGTTATCCGAAATAGATTGTATTGTTTAATAAATTTGCTTAAGCTTAGCCTTAAGATATCTTACAATTAAGATGTAAAACTATATTTCTATTATCATTGCTTATACTGTAGGGGTCAAGACACATTAATCTACGTTCAATTTGTCATACATAAAGAACACAAAGTATGGAACTACGTGCATATCCTTTCGCATCGACCTGACAAGCTTCAGTGGCAGACAGCATTGACAATCGACGTCCCACAGCCGACGACAGCATGAGATCTTTTTATTTGTGATGATTCGGCTGCATATGGAGCTCTCTACGGTTCATTACGTACGGCCTACGTATGGATGCGAACGTCTGCAAAAGGCTGTCGATCAGTGTGTCTCGAACCTTATACAGAATTTTAAATTTGTAACGAATAACTAAAAATATTTTGTTTTACATATACATTTATATAAAATACGTGTTTATTTTATAGTCAACAGGTGAATTTCAAAATGGTAACTATTATGAAGTCATTTATGTTAGTTTGATGCGAAGCATTCTTGAGAAAAACAATGAAGTGACTAAGTTGACATTAAAATGCTTATTGAAACTATTAGCAGTTTTGCCTGGAAATGTCAAGGTAACCATTATTGCCTACCATCACGGAACAAATTATTTAATTTGTTGTTTACTAATTACTTTCAATTAACGACAACATAGACATTCGTAATTGAAGCAGTGATAGCCTAATGGATATAGAACTGACCAACTGGTCGCCGGCTCGGAGCCTGGCATGTACCACTAAATTTGTGTTTTCGGATTTATCACTTGCTCGGCGGTAAAGAGGCTTATATTTCGAAAGACATGTGACTTAACCTAAGAAAGATCTGGTTTTCCCTTAAGGTCGTGGAGGTATGACGGCAGTCGCTTCATGTAAAAATCGGTCTTCGCCAAAAACTTTGGTTTACGTAGCGGATCCCGCCAATCCTAATTCACTTGGAAACGGCATAACGCGAAGAAGAATGAGTCAATCATATCTATTTTTTTATCATTGTGAATTTAACTGAAAGTTTTGGTTGGTTTCCCTACTAATATTTTGTAAGATCCAATTCCTGTAATATGCAAATTATGAGAATATGGTATACACTTTTTGTACCTGAACGACAGAGTCACAGAGAGTTTTTTATAAAAAATAATCGCATTATTTTTTATAAAACCCCTAAAAAAATTAAATTAAAAAGCTAAACTTTATATAAATATAAAATGTGGTCCAAATCATATGAGACGTTTCCCAGATAAACAGAATATACTTAATACATATACAAGAAATTGCTTGTTTAAAGTATTAGGTAGTAATATAAAATAGCATGAATTCAAAGTATTTAAACATGAAGACATGAAAGGACATTGATTTTATTTATTTTTTACCGCTATTCAGTATAGGCGTAAAATTATTTAAGACGTAACAAATTTAGACATCTTAAAATCATTTTTTAATTATTAAATTAGTAATCAGTAATGCAAGATTTTAGATTTTTTTTTTATTTTTATTTACATTAAATTTATGTTAATTAGTTATATACATATTGTTATGGAAATATTGATTAGTTTTCTTTTTCATATGCCCATTTTCAGATGAATAAGGCAGATGACACATACAAAGCAATCTTGGATCAAATGTACACGGAATCAAATTTGTATAGAAAGGCAATATGTTTCAAATTCACAAAGAATTTAATAGAAATCCATGGTGTCAACTGTGCTAAGAGGAACATATTTAAAATTATAATGTGTGATGCTCTCGATATATGCACTAATAGTGCAATCGCCGAAATACTTTTGCAGGATACATTGGAGGTATGTATATTTTTTATTATATTATTGTAAAAACATGGTTCATATCAGGTTATATACTATACTAGCACAGTAAGTGGAGTGCATGTGGTCCGAGTAAGTAGAATTTTATCTTTCTTGCTGGTGCCGTTTCACGATGTAGTTATTAAATCCAATTGGGCTTTAAATGAAGACTACATGAATATGTTTTAATGTCAGATATTAGTATCGATACAAAAATAAATAATGTAACAGCTACGGCGCGCGTGACAACCTCGACTAGCCACGTGTAATCACACAATGCCTACTGTGTGGCTCCCCCATCGTGCCAATGTCATTTCGTAAAATACTGTGACGCCTATGGTGCGTATAATGTACCAATCTTGTCTGATCCCTCAACAGCAATCCCATAGTGCTTGTCAGTAAGTGTCTTCCACCTGCGCTGAATTGCATAATCCTACTTGTGACTGTTCTAAACTTATTTTCCATATGTGGTATGTTAATTGGAAATGAAATACCAATTTATTCCATGTTATATTTTCAGTGTTTACAGGTGTGGTTGAAACATTGTTGGTGTGTTTGGAAGTTAACGTCAGAACATAACATGTTGTCAAAACTATTAAAACTTCTTCATGCAGTGTGCAGAGATGAAACAACAGCACTTGTAGTACAGAATTTGATACTGACCCTTATTACGTTGTGCACAAAGGAAGAACAAAATGAAATCTGGAAAATTTTTGATATATCTACACAAATTAACAACGTCTCTCCTACGTTTCTACAGCACCTACATACAATAAAAACAAGCATATGTGTGTAAATAAGTTTATTAATATATAAATTATTAATAGTATTTGTAACAATTTATTTCAAAATTTGCACTTGATTTTTCTCTTATGTGACGAAACTACTAGCACCATTATGTATTATTAAATTTTATAGCATTCTTCTTTTTAAATATCTCTTGAATCTGGTTTTGTCAACCAAAAATCAACAACGTCGGGAGGCATGCAAGCATACGGTTCACCCGATTAATACCGGTTATCGAAGCCTTTGAACACTTGGTAACATGAAGTCTCAGCTGGTAACACAGAGACTCCTAACGAACTTACTGGTAAACTCAATCGTCAGCAGTAGCATAACAACCCTCCAGAGAGTTAGGCCGGGACTCCACCAAAGCGGAGACGAGTCGAGCGGAGAGATGTTTTTTAAACAACCAATAGAATTTCGTTACTGACACATCTCCTCTCCGCTCAGCTTCAGTGGAGATCGCTGTGCGGAGATGTGTAATATTTGTATGGCGCGATGGAAGCGGAGATGTGAGCTGTGCGCGGGCGACGCGCAGCGGAAACGAGAGATGTGAGCGGCGTGCAGTGAGCGATGTCACCCTCCCCCCTCCCGCCCGCCAGAAACCAAAACCGATGTTTTCTTTTGATTAGGTAGTATAAAGCTATCAATTCTGCTTCTTCAGACTGTAGTTCTTTTTCTTCAAGTAAAAGAAGATACTTTTTTTTGTAATAATAGCGACATCGTCTACCTTTCGAGTCAGAACGCGTACTGAGCACTCAACCCCTCGCACACATCTCTGCTACACAGTACGCATTTCCGCACACCTTCGGTGGATTCACCTGAGCTGAAAAACATCTCTTCTCACACAGCACACCGCACACATCTCCGCTTTGGTGGAGTCCCGGCCTTATTTGGCTGTAGTTTTCTGTGAAGTGGAGGTACTTCACCAGTCATTTTGTTTTGATCCTCTTAAATGGTTATTCTCTTAAATGGTTATTCCATTTTTAAGCTCTTCCTCTTACCTCTCTTAAATGTTCATTAAAAATTTAAGACACGTTGGTAAATAACACGAAAGTGTTATATAATATGTGGTCTATGGGAGCAGTTATAACATGCGAAAAGCAACATTATTGAAACAACAGATGCATCTCAGTGCGTTTATAACAATTATACATAACATAATTACTAAAATCAACTTGTGTTTCAACTTGGGACCATGTTCACTTCCATAAATTAATTATGAACTATAAAAATATACACCATATTACACGATTATTATATTACATAGTTATTCTACATACCCTGTGTATATTCAAAATTCTAAAGTTTCGCTACAAAGTTGCGGGGGTAGATGAGCGGCGACATCCTTTATCTCGAGAACTTTTTGTCGTGCAGTGATCCGCCGCCAGAGGACGGGGCATTCGGTGTTCTCGCAGTCATTCGATCTTGTGTGACCGCAACACGAGTTGCAAATCTTCAAATATAATTATTTTTATAATATTAGATATATTATAGTAGCAAAGGTATACACATGTAAATAAATAAAAACAGGATTCATGTGTCCATCGCGTCTATTGATTGGCAGCAGATGCATATACTAATTGGTCTTTGCTCCTCATTATATTTTCGCCAGAGCGCAAATTTGGAGTACGATATAAGTAGTGTATTCTAACCGTGGTGCAGTGGTGCAAGTACGTGGAGGCGCCTGCCAGTCTACATGCGAGCGCAGGGCCCGCTCCGCTGCCGGCTGCGCAAGCGGTGCACACGGCGCGTACGCCCGCTGCGCCGCACAGTGCGCATCTGTTGCGCCACATGTAGCGTGCGATACCGCCTGCGCCAATCACGCAATGACGGCTGTGATGCGACGTGCGCCCGTAGCCCAACTCACACCACCTGTATTATATAAATTTTGGGAATAGCTCAAATTATTATTTAAAAAAAAATGCATACGCAATAATTACGGGGCCTTATTGACTAAGAGCAATCTTTGAAAGGAAACCTGAGCAACGAATCAGTGTATAGATAACATAGGATTAAAAGGAAGAAAAAAGATTATTTAAATAAATAGACAAACATATTAATATTTATGAAAGTTTAATAACATTACGACATAGCTATATAGACGGTTTATTACTATTCTATGCGTAACACATGTTCGTTGACAGGCACATCGCCGCGGTGGTGACATATTAAAACAAGTGGATGACTACATATCACATATACTTACTATATAAATAATGGTAAGTAATGTCAGGGTACACTACTCTTAGTTAACCTAAATGGAAAGAAAATTATTTTTACTATTAAATGAGATTGAGATTTTGTTGTTGTTATTACTACACGTAACGTACGTACCTATGTATAACGTAACACTGACTTTAACAGTGAATAATTGATCGAAGACTTTAGAGGAATGGCATCGCAGATTGTGCAAGAGCAAAATTGAAACCAAACACTGTTAAAGATATGTTGAGAAATGACTCACAGGATAATATAATCGCTAATGTAACAAAGATACTCTGCTTTAGGCTTTGCTGAAGTCCAGTACTACCTATCACCCCCACCACACATTTCCACCGCTGTGTCTCCAGTGAGTAGGAAGCGATAATCGCCACAAAAGCGATTAACGGTTAAGTTCATTGCAGTCGCGGGGCTAAAAATATGGCTGTTTTGTTGTCACAGCGCGTACAGGGTGACTGATAATTAGAGACATTCCTTTATAAATGATGTGTCCTTTATAAGGGGTTATAGTCAAGGCATTTGTAGTCGGTGTACGTATTCTGAAATACCAGGTTCCAGGTTGTCAATTTTTGCTTCAAGGCTACGAATATATTCGCGATGCCTTTTGCGTGCCTCCTCGAGTTCGGTTATGCGTTGTGACATTTCATCAAATTTACTTGACATAAAATTCATTGAGGTCCGAATTTCCTTCTAGTTACAGGCGTTTTTCGAATTACGAGGCAGCCCTGACCTATTTTTAGGGTTTCGCAACCAAATGCAGCCTTGTATGAGTAGAAACTATGGAAAGAGAACTCTTAGCACCGTAGTTAGCGAGTGTATCACGGGCACTGGATAGTGATAGCTCGGTGACGAGGCAACGCGTCAGTTATTTCATACCAGTACTCATTATTATACATACCACTTAAACACGTCGACGCCGAGGAGGGACAGGCAGCGGTGTAACGGCGGTAACAACACCCTCGCCCCGTAGTATGTGATGTGCGGCGCGGCCGGCTCGCGGGCTAGTTCTTCAGGGCAGCGCGCCAGCCGCACCAGTGCAGAACCCGGTGCACCCGCCGTCACCAGCCACGACACGCGCCAGCCCGCACGGGGCACGGCGCGTCGGTCCCGAGACCATATTCGCCTGACAACACAAATGTAAGTGTAACTCAACTGGAAATAACAA
This sequence comes from Pyralis farinalis, assembly GCA_947507595.1. NCBI lineage: Eukaryota > Metazoa > Arthropoda > Insecta > Lepidoptera > Pyralidae > Pyralis > Pyralis farinalis. Next base: position 10,019,501 of record OX382266.1, on the reverse strand, counting down.
ATTATATACTTTATGTACTCAACTCTGACACAAAATTATACAAAAGAAACAATAATGAATTGATGAGAACACAATTAGGTAAAACAGCAAATCGACTAAAAATAAATACTGAAGTCGGATAAGAAATGTGAACACACATGTGTAGTTGCTGGTACTTGTAGTTGACCTTCTGCCCATAGACCATCCGGATATATCGTAGATATTTAAAATGGTTTCCTCTAGCTCTGTTTCGCGGCCCTATACGCGTCGTGGTCTTAAAATCTGGACGTTTTCTAGCTCGGCTTGAAGTAGCGACAATGTCTTCCACGAAGGAGTTGCAGCGAGTTGCCCGGACCTCTAGGCCAGGGGTTTTTCCTGGCCTGGAGGTGCTAATTTCTTCACTGTAGCGCGTGTGCGGCCCAGAACATCTAAGGGCATCATAGACCTGTCATTGGCCAAACTCGCGCGGCTGAAAGTCGCCGATCCCTCTAAGAAGAATTAGAGACACAGATATATTTCTTATTATAAGATCACATCTCACAGCATCATGAAGGAAATAACCTATGGAGAACCGATGACATCGATATTACGTAGCGACTCAACTTAAGGCTATGAGTAAAGTAGAAAGCGCAGCTTTTATGGACTGTATTATGTCACCTTAGCAATACGAAAAACACTTACTTAGCAATTTCATTGGGTGGTGCGACAGCCCCGGGTCTATAGCCGGTGGGGCCGTGGTACTCGCGCGTGAAGAACAGGTCATACACGGGCAGCGTGCCGTCTACGAGCCGCGACAGAGTTGACAACACGATGCGTTTCACTCGCGACATGTCGCCCGTCTCGAATAGCTCGCACAGAGACCGCTGAAGTAGCTGGAAACAAAGTAAAATTGGTAACAGATAAACAAAACTAGCTGAGGTAGCATTTCGCCTGTTGGCGAGTGGCAGCGATTTCATAACGTGTGTAAATTTAATATTTTTTAAACTACCAAGTTTAAGCTCTGTCTAATCAGTGGGGTTCACATTACCTCGAATATGGCTTTCCGAGGCAATGTGAATACCCCCGCAGGTGCAAGTTAAGCCAAGATACAAGTACCTACACGCCGAAGTGCACATGCATGCATGCACGAAGCCACGGACACATAACTATTCTTAGGACATGTAACTCTTTAGCAGCTTATAGGTAATCCACTCAGGAAGGAACGCAACCCTCCAGGGAATTATTGTTTGGCCATCATCATTAACTATTTAAAAAGTGGTTGAATACAAGTCCTAATAATGAAAATCTAGTTTTGAGAAAATATCTCATCCTAAAATAGAAAGTAAAAAATGTACAGCATACAAGCATATGGTCTGCCTCACCAGGAAACTCCTAAGGAGGTGATTCATTAGCTACAGTGTAATAATGCAAAAAGTTGCGTAATCGATATAAAAACAGCTGATGCCTGTCGGGAAGTATTTTATATTACATTCGTTTCTCAAGGTTCTGTACTGTTTCAGTCAGACGCTGTTTCTGCTGCATATCAATGATAAGCTGTCAACTGACGACATTCATTGTTCTGCGGATTAGAGCACCGGGGACACTTGTTATACAGACCTTGCAAATATCCCTCGTTCCCTTGCGGAGAAAAGCCGCGATAAACTTGTGTCAGAAATGGATGGTACTTTAGCTAAAGTATCTGACTGGGGGCGGCTTAACTTAAACGAATTCAACCCCAAGGAGACACACGTCTGCGCTTTCACCACCGCTAAGAAAACTCCATTTGCTGTGGTTCCTACATTCGAGAACACAGCTCTTACCGCCACCAAAAGTATTAGGGTGCTTGGCGTCGAGATCTCCAGTGAAGTGCATCGAAGTCACCTGGAGGAGAAGGTCGAGCTGGCGTCCAAAAATCTTGGTGTGCTCAACAGAGCAAAGCAGTACTTCAACGCGGGGCAAAGACTTATGTTATATAAGAGTCAAGTCAGACTGCACTTGGAATACCTACTGCCTTACCTTTGGGCCTGGATACTAGCTTGGACCATGTGATTCGTTTCAGAGACGAGCTGTGAGAATTGTCGATAATCCTAAGCTTACACACGGTACTGAACCCTTGAGTTTAAGGAGAGATTTTGCTTCCTTTTGTGTGTTCTACCGATTGTACAACGGGTTGTGTTCTGAAGAATTGTTCGAAATGATGCCGCTACTTTTTATAACCGCACCGCTCGCCGACGGCGGGGAGTTCACACTCGTCTCGTCGCGTACTGTGCAGTACCAGAGGAGTTTTCTTCCGAGAACTCTCAAGCTGTGGAATGAGCTCCCAGCCGAGGCTTTTCCAAGGGAACTACAGAATGGAATTCTTGAAGAAATGCGTGAAGAGGTTTTTAGAGGGTCGGCAATGCATGAGTGACGCCCCTGGTATTGCAAATGTCCATAGGTTACGGTGACTGTTTACCATCAGGCCGTATGCTTTATTGCCAACTTAGTAGTATATAAAAAAAACTCCCTAATGTAAATTTGACACTTAAAGGCTACTGCCAGCTTCTGCTTTATGTCAAGAGTTATAGCGCGCTAAATAGTCGCACCAATGTCAAATTGGCATTAAAATGATCCATATAATAATCTACCAGATGGCCCTCGGGTCTCTGCTGGCAGAATAATCCACATCCGTCATACATAATGGCAAGCGTTAATACATTGACCGCACTGAAAGTTTCGTGCTCCTGGCTACTAATAACTGTTTTAATTTCAAATATATTATTTTAAACACAACATCGTATTTCTTTCTTGTGACGCGTCCGGCTCCGTTATATACCTGTTGCCGTAACGCGCAAGGTTTGATCAAACCGCTCGGAGCTTGACGGGTTAAGGAATTGACGGGAAATTATTTTTAATAATATGTTGATGAGGTTCTTCTCTACCAAAATATTTTGCTCTTAGGCGGAAAGCAGCTCATCTGAGCACCGTGTAAAAGATGAACTACGAGTTGTAGTTAGATTTGTCAATTTATTTTTCAAGCGACCAGCCAGCCAGCAACCATGAGATGAATATTTCTATTTGTAAATAAACGACGTTTTATATGGACACTAGAGAATAATACAATAATCGGCGTTACGTAGTTAGTTGTACCTGTCTATCTGTTTGTTTTCAAAAAAATTAAGAAAATCATAACTTATTAAAATTACATTTTAGGTGTATAAAAATTACATGTATCCACTTCCTTTAAAAAGTGTGTATAGCGCTTTATTTTTATTTCTGGCTTTTTATTTCAATATTAGTTAAAATAACCAAAAAAATATATAGTATATTAAAAATAGAAGTTATCTTTACTACTTCGAAATTGTACCGAATTTCATATACATTGTATGCGATTACAAACGCAAAAAAAGAATCTTTGTAATGTAATAAATGTTCTATTTATTTTCTTATCCACGGGTAGTCGAAGTTACCACAGAGGAGTGTCGTGGGACGAAGTACATATTTTAAGTTTACAAATTTTAAGGAAATTGTATGTAAGTAAAACTGATATATTTTGATATTTAAATACGTATATATATCTTCAAACCAAATAGTAGGCAGAAAGAACTGAGCGCCACATGATTTGGCCATCACACATCTTAATCTTCTTTAACATTCATTGCTCTTTTCATGCATTGTTCCTTGGGTTTGTGACATCAGGACTAGAATACCTTTTACTGCCCGAGTTTGACTATTGTCGGTTTAAACCTAAGTAAAAAGGGATATCTAGTATACCTCTCGAGTCGATTGTAACTGCAGGTTCCCAAAGTAAAAAGAATGTACCTTGACACCAGCTGGACAACCGTCTCGCCGCACCGTCTCGATGCCTTTCGCCTCGTACACCGCTTTCACTTGATCGGGGCTTTCGTACATGTACCCCACGTACCGCTTCTTTGTTTGCAGAATACACGGTTGATATACCTGTAATAGAGAGCATAACTAAAGCAATGCAAGGCAAACGTAGTGCACATTAACCCTTCGAAACCCGGGTGGTCGTATACGACCGCGAAATGTATGGGAAAACGTATATAACGGGTTCTGACTGCTCAAATAACCTATCGTTAATCCGTGGCATAACGCATACAGATAGAGATCGCAATGATGTAAGAAAGTGATTTAATCAAGAGTGGGTAAGTGTTAAGATAAGACATTTTTTTACTTATTATTTATTTAGGAACATAGGATTACTATGTTCATGTCAGCTCCATCATGCCCTATACATAATTAGTGCACACGCTTCAACAATAAAATTACATGTAAGAACCTAATTTAAAATTACATTTATAAGATAAGCCATGTGGTGCTAAATTTTAATTTTGTATATTACCGTATACACTACTTAATCTTTATAACGTATAAACGAACTCACAAACCTTTTCAAGTTTTAGGACGACAGGCGAAGGATTGTCCGCAGTAACAGCATCAGCAATCTGCTGACCGATCTCGAAGGCTTCGGCCCGCGTCCCGCCCGGTACCAACACGAATATAGAGTCTGTGTCGCCATACACTACCTAAAATATTTGGTAAACTTAAGAATATAAACTTTGGGTGGTTCTCAGTTTGTACATAAATAGGGAGCTGTGCCACCTACTATCCCGAGGTGCAGTAGTCCGGCGGGCGTTGCTCTCCCTCGACATTCATAAGTCGAGTGGGCCAGATGGCATACCAGCAGTGGCGTTAAAGCAGTGTGCTCATACACACGACTCCTGGCATACCTAGAGGATCACGATTTAATCAGCGACCGTCAATACGGCTGTTGAGGATAGCTTTGATATAACCTTTTTATACTTTTGTAAACTCTATGTTTTTACACTCTGATATTATTCATTCTTTGGTTTCTGCTATCATTCTTACATCGTTCGTCTTTGGTAAGCATTATTATTATGACACCCATCTCCTAAATAAATAAAAAATACTCTGATATCTGGTCTTTTACCTATCTATTACATACAGTCCACCTTTCTTTAAAACCCATTCTTTTCAATGGCTTTCGCCACGGTCGTTCGACTGGTGATCTTCTAGTGTATCTTACACACCGCTGGGCTTCGGCGATCGAGAGTTAAGATGAGGCATTGGCTGTCAGCCTAGACATGGCAAAGCCGTTCGATCGGGTCTGGCATCGGGGTCTTCTATCGAAGTTACCATCGTAGGGGCAGCCCGAGGCTTTGTGCAAATGGGTGGCCAGCTTCTTATCCAGCAGATGCATCAAAGCCGTGGTTGACGGTAGTTGCTCCGATAGCATAAAAATTAATGCTGGCGTCCCACAGGGCTCTGTGTTGTCCCCGATACTGTTTCTGCTGCACATTAATGAAATGTTGTCAATCGACAGCATTCATTGTTATGCGGACGACAGCACCGGGGACACTTATTATACAGGCCGTGCTAACATCCCTCGTTCCCTTGTGGAGGTAAGCCGCGATAAACTTGTGTCTGATATGGAGGGTACTTTGTGTAAAGTATTTGACTGGGGGCGATTGAACCCAGTCCAATTCAACTCTACCAAGACACAAGTTTGCGCGTTCACCGCTAAGAAAACCCCATTTGCTGTGGTTCCTACATTCGAGAACACAGCTCTTACCGCCACCAAAAGTATTAGGGTGCTTGGCGTCGAGATCTCCAGTGAAGTGCATCGAAGTCACCTGGAGGAGAAGGTCGAGCTGGCGTCCAAAAATCTTGGTGTGCTCAACAGAGCAAAGCAGTACTTCAACGCGGGGCAAAGACTTATGTTATATAAGAGTCAAGTCAGACTGCACTTGGAATACCTACTGCCTTACCTTTGGGCCTGGATACTAGCTTGGACCATGTGATTCGTTTCAGAGACGAGCTGTGAGAATTGTCGATAATCCTAAGCTTACACACGGTACTGAACCCTTGAGTTTAAGGAGAGATTTTGCTTCCTTTTGTGTGTTCTACCGATTGTACAACGGGTTGTGTTCTGAAGAATTGTTCGAAATGATGCCGCTACTTTTTATAACCGCACCGCTCGCCGACGGCGGGGAGTTCACACTCGTCTCGTCGCGTACTGTGCAGTACCAGAGGAGTTTTCTTCCGAGAACTCTCAAGCTGTGGAATGAGCTCCCAGCCGAGGCTTTTCCAAGGGAACTACAGAATGGAATTCTTGAAGAAATGCGTGAAGAGGTTTTTAGAGGGTCGGCAATGCATGAGTGACGCCCCTGGTATTGCAAATGTCCATAGGTTACGGTGACTGTTTACCATCAGGCCGTATGCTTTATTGCCACCTTAGTAGTATATAAAAAAAACTCCCTAATGTAAATTTTTCGACTGGTGATCTTCTAGTGTATCTTACACACCGCTGGGCTTCGGCGATCGAGAGTTAAGATGAGGCATTGGCTGTCAGCCTAGACATGGCAAAGCCGTTCGATCGGGTCTGGCATCGGGGTCTTCTATCGAAGTTACCATCGTAGGGGCAGCCCGAGGCTTTGTGCAAATGGGTGGCCAGCTTCTTATCCAGCAGATGCATCAAAGCCGTGGTTGACGGTAGTTGCTCCGATAGCATAAAAATTAATGCTGGCGTCCCACAGGGCTCTGTGTTGTCCCCGATACTGTTTCTGCTGCACATTAATGAAATGTTGTCAATCGACAGCATTCATTGTTATGCGGACGACAGCACCGGGGACACTTATTATACAGGCCGTGCTAACATCCCTCGTTCCCTTGTGGAGGTAAGCCGCGATAAACTTGTGTCTGATATGGAGGGTACTTTGTGTAAAGTATTTGACTGGGGGCGATTGAACCCAGTCCAATTCAACTCTACCAAGACACAAGTTTGCGCGTTCACCGCTAAGAAAACCCCATTTGCTGTGGTTCCCCAATTCCAGAACACGCCGCTCACAATTGCTAAGAGCATTGGGATTCTCGGTATCGAGATCTCCAGCGATGTTCAGTATCGAGGTCACCTGGAGGAGAAGGTCAAGCTTGCGTCCAAGAAACTCGGTGTGCTCAACAGAGGTAAACAGTACTTCAGCGCGGGGCAAAGAATTATGTTATATAAGTCCCAAGTCAGACCGCATATGGAGTACTGTAGCCACCTTTGGACGGGAGCACCTGGATACCAGCTAGGACCTTGTGACTCGGTGCAGAGACGAGCTGTGAGAATCGTCGATGATCCTGAACTCACACACGCCATTGAGCTCTCGAGTTTAAGGAGAGATTTTGCCTCCCTTTCCGTGTTCTACCGGTTGTATAATGGGTTGTGTTCTGAGGAGTTGTTCGACATCATGCCAACAGCCTCGATTTACAATCACACAGCTCGCCGACGGCTGGGAGTTCATCCTCATACACTGGAACCGCAATGGTCGCGCTCTGTGCGGTTCACAAGACGTTTTCTACCGGTAACTATTAAGTTGTGGAATGCTCCCTGCGGAGGTTTTCCCAAAGGATTACAGTATGGGGTTCTTCAAGAAGGGCGTGAAGAGGTTCTTACAGGGTCGGCAACGCAAGAGTGACACCCCTGATGTTGCAAATGCCCATAGGGTACGGTAACTGCTTACCACCAGGCAGGCCGTGCGCTTATTTTCCACCTTAGTGGTATAAAAAAAAACGTAAATAAAGGAAAGCCGACGGCCTTTCGCCCGTGGAGGCCTCGCAAAAGTCTTGTAATTTAATAGCAATAATACGTGTAAAGTTACGGTAATCGGTTTACATAAAACTTTTTTTAATACAACGTCGGAAAGCATACAAGCATACGGCCCACCTGATATGAATCGGTTACTGTAGTCTATGAACACTTGTAATACCATTAAGTACAACTCGCGCGATACCTCCACTGCTGCTAACACAACAACGCCTTTACTGGTGACCTCAATCACACGCAGAAACACAACAAGCCTCTAGGAAGTTGTTATTTGACTGCGGTTTTCTGTGAGGTGGACGTACTTCACCAGACGAGCTGCTTTGATGCGCCCTACCTCTCTTATAAACATTCAGACCAAGACGAAACATTCAGACGAAGAAGATGTTTGTCCTGTGTGGGAATCGAACCCACGAGCGTTGGTGTCAAAGTCGCGTCATTCACCACTGCGCCACCAAGCTCGTCAAAATGGTGGGGGGTGGGGGGTCATACACGTTATACACATATTACCTCCATACACGTCAACTAGCCCATGTAGTGTAATATAATACCTTGACATTCCATTGTTTACTTTCTCGTACCAATTTGATGGCCCGTTCCAGTGTCTCGCGCCCTTTGGCGACCACACTGTCACCCACTTCTACGCACGGCATACGACCGCTGAAGTTAGCAGCCGTGTACCCGTATGTAACGTTCGCGATCAACTTCAAACCTGAAGAACAAAGACAACAGTATCGATTACGAAAAACAATATCTATTGACCACACAGACATCATGTTTCGATTTATTGTGAATTTTAACCATGGTTGCGAAGATTTTTCGTTTAAATTGTAAATTTTCCTTAGCGTTATCTCTTTTTCTAATTCATTAGGATTAGTGGGGTCGGCTATTTAAGACTTGAATGACAAGCGTAAACGTGCAGCTGCAGGATTTTAGTAGAATTAGCCTACAGATGCTACAGAGACGGCCTACTAATACCGCATGATTAGAGTACCTACCCGTTGATTTAAAATTTTTGTATTTAGCAAAAATAGTTTGTCATTAATATTCGGGATATTCGTCTTCATTCCCGATGACCAATAAAATATTTGATTACACAATATCCACCCACATAAATATTTCCGTATAGCGCTGCTAACTGTATGTCGTTAGGGCGGGTAAAGTAATATGCCGTAGTGATGCATAACCGTGGTTATGCTTATAAATGGACGGAATACACCTTAATCATCTATACTTATTCCCAGTAACGTTAATTTCCAAATGGCCGCAAGTATCTGAAGTACATGTTTTTTTTTAGGTTCCAGAATTTTGTCTTTAGGTTCCAAAGCAAATAAAACACGAAGTAGTAAAACATTAAATTTTTTTGACGAGTTTAGTGGCGCCGCGGTTAATAACACGACATTGACACTAATGCTTCTGGGTTCAAATTCCACACAGGACAAAAATTTGCATGGACAACAACATGATGGTCTTGATCTGGATGTTTTTAAGAGACGTAGCGTGCATCAAAGCTGGGAAAGTACCTCCACTTAACAGAAAACCGCATCCAATAACAAACTGGAGGGTTGTCGTGTTTCTGCGTATGACAAGTAAGATAGCAACTCCTCCAAACTGTAAGCAGCAGAGATGTCATCACGCGAGTGATACTTTAATGTATTACCAGCGTTCATAGGCTACGGTAAACACTTCACATCAGGTGGGCCGAATGCTTGTATGCATCCCGACGTCGAATAAAAAAAATGTTGTTGATGATACTGAACAGTGTAAAGGCTCCATCAAGACCCTCGAGGGTCAGGCGTATATAAATGCAATGAAAAAGTTGGACAGGATAAGGATATAGCATAATGATACCAACACACGATAAAGAAAAAAGTAAATGGAAATATAAACTGGGCAATTAGGCATTCAGAGGTTGGAAGAGATTCCTTATGTCAATCCGTCTTTGTAATTTTCTTCTTTCTGTAATTTTAATGTATATCACTGTTATTTTATGTGGAATAAGGATTTAACAAACAAAGCTCTCAAGTTAAAAAGTCTATTTTAAACAAACAATAAGTCTGTTAATAATTTTAGTCTCTGATTTTTTATACAACACGTTAGGAGACAACAATACAACTCACGCGATGCAAAATAATACAGTAACCTATGAAAGCATGCCATACAAGGAGTTTCACTCGTATGTTGCCACTCCCACTGCTAAGAAGCAACTCGTCAGGAGCTTCCTTCAAAGTATGGAACTCTCTTATCTTACCATGACTTTAAAATTTATTTTTTATAACTCTGTGCGAAAAGAGTCCTTTGATGAACGTACCTAACTGTCGCGAATGCATGGCCTTTTTGACACCTTCATCTGTCTGCATTTTCATGCTCTTCTTAACTGCCTGCCTGGCTGCAAGGATCCGCCTGAGCAGGGCTGGCAGAACTCCGCGCCGCACCGACGTCTTCACGAAGCCCACGCCTACTGGTGACCAGTGAACATGACCGGTTTTAACCAGTGCTTCTAACTTTGCTTTTGGTATCCGGAGACGCCAAGCACCGAACTCGTAAGCTGATTCACTGAAAAAGTGTTATAAAGTAAGTTTATAATATTACCTATTTGCGACTCTCTGAAATCTATTTTTTTTATACCACTAAGGTGGCAAACAAGCGTACGGCCTGCCTGTAGGTAAGTAGTTACCGTAGCCTATGGATATTTGCAACACCAGGGGTGTCACTCTTGCGTTGCTGACCCTGTAAGAACCTCTTCACGCCCTTCTTGAAGAACCCCATACTGGAACCCCTTGGGAAAACCTCGGCAGGGAGCTCATTCCACAACTTAATAGTTCTCGGTAGAAAACTTCATCAAAACACTAAATCTCTCTGTTCTCCGTTTAATAAGGTAAAGTAAAGATCAAATTAGATTTGGGCTGAAGAGAATGCTACGTATCTCTTGCGTAAGGCTAATTTTTATTTGATATTTGAGAGGTGGGCGCATCACTGGCTTCACTAGTGAAGTGCTTCTAGGGAGGTAATTAGGTAATCTTCGTTTGAATGTAAATATCAGTATCTTCGCAAAATCCGTAGGCTTAGGTAGCGGACCCCACAAATACTTATGGATTAGGAAACGGGATAACTCCTGTAGCTACTAGCGTTGTGTGTGTTTTTAGGGTTCCGTAGTAAACATAGAACCCTTATAGTTTCGCCATATGCGTCTGTCTATCCGTCCCTCTGACTGTCCGCGGCCTAGCTCAGAGACACTTGATACTAGAAAGCTGTATTTTGGCATATAAAATACGCTATGCTGACCAAGTGGTAGAATAAAATCTTGAAAAATATTTTTTTGAAGTTATACTTCTAATGCAACTTGCAAAAAGGTTGCGTTAAACGTTTAACGCTACATGGAGGGGAATAGAAAGAGACAGAGCGAGAGTGAATGCGTGGCACTCGAACACAAAAGTACAGGTAGAAGCTGTTAAATGTTTCACGATATTACCGGTAGACGGCGCTATAGTTAAAAATGTATAACATTTGTATTTTATATTTGACTTGTATGTAATACATTCCATAAACATCGCCGCTACTACTTGATAGACGATTTTTAATTTAAGTTATTAATGTTAAATATTTATTTAATGATGCCAGAGAAGTATAACTTCTCACGCGCGTACATAAGTACACGCACCCATTTTTGTGGTACCTCCCCTATACGTAAAGTGGGGATGTATATTTTTATTCGCGCCCACCCCATGGTGTGGTGTGTCGTTAGATAGGGTTTTTAAAAACGTTTAGGGTGTCGGAAGATCATTCGATATAGTGATCATTTTTGCGAAATATTTGTACTAAAAGTGTACATTTTTGTTAGACACAAGTGTCTCTCCCCGCCTCGCATGACGGCGAAACTGTTGTATTTAGAAATGTATAAAAAAATCATGGTAGTGGTCCATATAGTGAATTTAAAAGGAAAACTATCACGGCTAAGCAGGCTTTACAGATTAATGAGTAATAGTCGACGAACTTATAAAATGTATTTTCTTTTATGAAAAAGTACAAATGTCATAGAATATTGACATTGCTCCTATCTGCACTAAGCGTTTTGCTCCGGTGTTTCTAATTTGAAGTCAACCGGGTGTGGACTTAATATTCATATGCCTATGCGTTTAACGTGATCTGGATAGTCGTAGATTTTATTTCACTTTGTATACCTTTATATACCTTTTTTTTTATATACCTTTTGATATTTAGTTACATTATTTAAATAGGTATGGTTATAAGTAGTTAGTTTTGAACATTAAAAAAAATACAATAGGCTCGATTTTGTATTATCTTATTTTTCGCAAGCAAGCAAAGCGAAGCATATATGGAACCCTACACTGTGCGTGGCTCGACGTGCACTTGGCCGGTTTTTTGATTCTTAATTTCGTGTCAATAAATAAAAACAGAATACCACCATACATAATAATATCTTCTCATAGTATAATATTAGATAGGTAATTATTTAATTCACTAATTTAAATAATTAATACTTAGTGATTTATATTGATTTAAAACAAAAAAAAAAGCTTTAGTGTGACAATGCCTACCCACAAGGGATTTGGCGTGAAATTGTAAGTAGAAAGATTATATTGATTTAAATGTAATAAAACTATTAAATAACATAAAACTATTTACCCATTAATATTTTGTACACGTCCGATGCATGTCGAGAAGCAGTAGTTGTAAGCGATCATCATGGACGGGTACAGACTTTGGAAGTCCAGCACTATGACCGGGTCGGAGTAGAAACGTGATTCTATAAAAAAAAGAGTTAGGCTTAAGCAGGTAAGTTAGTCAGTCAAGTCTCTTACAAGACGATAACAAAATGAAATTGACAAATAAGTGCTCATTTACACAGTATTATATTGAAAGTAAATTTGTTTTCTCTTCGACAGTCTATGAATACCACTAAATACCAACGTCACCAACTTTGAAGGCCTGGCACGTCCTACGGTACTTAGTTTTAATGTGCGAGACGCGTCCAATGGTCGCACTGAGTCCCCAGTGCAGTTCGACAACTATGACACTCTCATGCAACATGCAAAAAATATCTGTATACCCCGCTACACGGTGGTTAAGAAAGGCGGTTTCTCGCAGCTGACGGCTATTGAAATTCATGCTAATGCTTATAATTATGCTATATTATCACTAATACAGGTGAATAATAATAATAGAACATATTCATGTATCAGGTAATATGCTCCGGGTGTGGAAGTGGTAAAGGGCATAACGCCGCGAGGAACTTCGGAGAAAGCGCAGCACACCTCTCGACACCCCTGAGTCACACACCGATGTTCCGTCCGACTTTCCCTGGCATTTCGGGTTCCACCCAGTGAGTGGCGAGCCACCGCCTGCCGATAGTAACAGTCAGATATGATAGTTATGGCAGGTGTCCGTCCCTCTTCTGCAATAACCCAGTACCAAGAATCCCTCCAGACCTCATTACAATAGACTAATAATTTCCTATACATTCGCAATAGTGCCAATAACTGCCGTGACCTGCTCATAGATATATGGTTCTGTCGATATTTTTAGGAGCGGGTCTCGGTGGGTGTACAACATATCATGAATCTCCTCAAAAGGGCCTCTACGCGTTGGATACATATCCCCGCGCACGCCTTTCAAATGACCGGGATGATACCCGTGAGAATAACAAAATAACTAGATTACATTAAAATAATATTAATTTATTCAATAAAAATAAGTGTTGGTCTCAAATAAGTATTCAGGTTAATTAGGTTAATATAACCACTAATAAATAATAAATTAGCTTAGATAACTACATTGATATAATAAGAAATTAATTAATTTTCTTCTAATTACGTAATTACAACAAAAAAGTAAATAAAATACACAAACACAAATCACATTTAAATTATTTCATCTATTTAAATACATATCAATATACCATTGAACAATATTAAAAAATTTGTTATCTTACTTAACACAAAATAATAACAGGTCATCGTCGTTTTTAGACACATAATAAATTCAACACCTCTGTGGATAGCACAAACGTTTTTTTCTCTCGTGGTAATTTCATTAAACACGGATCAGAATTAAGAAGTCTGTGCATGAGATCGGTTTTTATAACAATTCGAGTCATTTTCCTCGTGTCGTGTTTACATGTCTAAACTGCCTTACTAACTTATTACAAGAGTCAGCGGACTCTTCGGAGAGCTCACGAGAGAGTATGATCTAAAGACTGCAACTATTAAATATGAGTGTTAGTTTTAAACGCTTTCATATAATATATATGAAAGCGTTCCTTAACAGTCTCCTCTCCAAACGCAGAATTAATATTGCGAGCCGTATCTGCTGCGTTAGTTCCGCATCGGAACTCGTATTCAAAAATTACTCGATTTTCGAAGTACCCATCTTTACCTTCTCGAGTTGAATAAAAAAAACAATTGAAATTCGAGAATCAAATATTGCACATTTTTTGAAAGAAAAACCTCATAGGTATCATGTGAAAAAAGTTTCACTCGATAATCTCACACTATGAAGGTTTAACGTCAATTTAAAGCATCTATTACTGTAAAACGGCAATTTCGTACGTTAATACCTATTATTTAGGCGAGGTATCATAGCACAATTCAAGCATCGAGTCCTATGACATACTACGGGACCACCGTGCGCTGTGACAACGCATACTCAGGTGGACAGTTTTTCTGCAGGCCCTGTTTAGAGAGTATGATTACTAGCAAGTAAGCTAGCATTATCATACTCTCGCCTGCAGAAAAACTACTACTAGACTAGATTTTTTTTATACCACTTAGGTGGAAATCAAGCATACGGCCTGCCTGATGGGAAACAGATACTATTAGACGCATAGAATTAACATGCCAAGGGAAATAGATCTACAGAAATTTTCATCTAAACTACTTTGTGTGCTTCCGCTACCAATTAGCAAAATAACACCTGAATTTATTAAGAAAATAGATCTATAACGTTAGTAAAATTGAAAATTGAAAGAATAATAATTAAATTAAACATCTTTTAACGGAAATATCGCATATTTTGACGAACGAATATCACCTTAGTCTGCCTGCGACCACGGACGGTGCAAAGCGTTCGAAACGTCAGGTTCAACAAAATAAATAAAATACGCGATATTTCCGTTAAAAATTGTTTAATTCAATGTATAACAATCGCGAAAACCTAAGACAATACTAATAATAATTAAATACAATCGCAAACACATTAAGTTTTACATTTCACATTCACAGTAATTTAGAAAGTTTGAGAAGCCCAAAATTGATTTTTGAATTATTGATTGCAATTGATTTTTAATAGACTTATGGTATGGTATGGTAGTAACGGTATTTCTATAGAATAGATGAGTAATAAATGTTCAGTTAATACTTTTATAGTACCTGGTTCCAAAATAAGTGGCAGACATTCAGGGGCGCGCATTGCAGCTCTTTGTTTGACGGTGGGCGATAAAGCGATCAGATTAAGAGGTCGCGCGGCACGAAGCATCAGCGACTCCACTCGAAACTGCGACCCTCGCGATAGTACTTCCCACCATTGCAATCCGAACAGACGCGCCAACTCCGATGTACGGTCTGCATAATGAAGGTGTATGATGAAATTACGAGTAGATGATTCAATGAGACACTAATCATTCAATGAGAGATAATGATATGGTGCGAATCAAATTTATTTATACGAAACAAACTTTATAATATAAAGGCATGAAGCATGAATATACTGACTTAGACAAAGGCCAAAATCAGTTTGATCAGCTTAGCAGCAAAACTATATAGAAAGGTAATTGAAAGAATGAGGGTGAAATCTAACGAAATGCTGTGTGAGGCACAGATAGGATTCCGAAATGGAAGGGGATGTACGGATCAAGTTTTCTCGCTCCGCCATATCGTAGAGAAGCATCTGGCCTCAGACCAGAAGGTTTTCTGCGGTTTTGTGGATCTTGAGAAGGCATTTGTTAGGGTTGTGCGAAAGGAACTGTGGTGCATATTACCGTGATATGGGATTGACGGTTCACTGCTCCGTACTGTGCAGTCCACCTACAAGGATTGCTCAGCATGTGTGCAAATAGATGGCAACATGTCACCCTGGTTTGATGTTAAAATTGGTGTCAAACAGGGTTGCATGTTGTCTGCCAGGCTGTTTATTCTGTATCTCGTAGTTGTCTACAGAGAACAAGATCGACGAATGTAGAATTACGCATGGGTGACCTAGTGGTGAACTGTCTGCTGCAGATGATGCCGTCCTATTAGCAGAAACACCATCTGAACTGCAAACACTAGTCACAATGATGAAAGACGAATGTATGAAGGAAGGCTTACTATTGAATGCGAAGAAAACAAAGATAATGGTATTTGAAAGAGAAGAAACCAGAACCAATGTAAGGATTACGGTAGATGAGGAAGTGTTGGAACAAGTGGATGAGTTTGTATATCTTGGATGCGCTTTCACAGGGATGGAAGGTACACCGCTGATGTGGAAAGGCAAGTGTGTGCTGAGAATAGTGTGAATGGAGAGTTGGGAAAACTTGTATGTATGTATGTATGTATATCTTCACGCCAAGTCCGTTGCGGGGTAGGCAGAAAGAACCGAGCGCCATAAGACGCGGTCCTTGCATACTTCACTCGCTTTTGTGACATTCATAGCTCTTTTCATGCACGCTCGCCGGTTCCTGGGGCTTCTGACATCACCTTCTGATAAAACACGACCAATTTGGTCATGGTAGGTTAGTCTCGGCCTTCCTCGGCTCCTACATCCTTCCACATTTGCATTGTATATCTGTTTCGTCATTCTTTCGTCCCGCATTCTTTCTACATGTCCGAACCAACGGAGCATGCCCTTTCTTATCTTAACACCGACACTCTCTTTTAGACCAACTCTTTCTCTCACGTCTTCATTACGAACGCGGTCAGCAAGCGTTATGCCACAAATTTTGCGCAATGCTCGCATCTCGACCGCATTTATTCTACTTTCATGCTCT
Source organism: Pyralis farinalis (assembly GCA_947507595.1). Lineage (NCBI taxonomy): Eukaryota > Metazoa > Arthropoda > Insecta > Lepidoptera > Pyralidae > Pyralis > Pyralis farinalis. The sequence continues at coordinate 10,002,951 of OX382266.1, read as the reverse complement.
CTCTGCCATACCCAGCTCTCACTTCCATAAGTTAGCGTTGGAATTAGCACCGCGTTGTGTACAGCGAGGTGTGCCTTCTGGCTTAGATTTCGGCTGCCTAGAAGTTTACCCAACGCTCCATTCACCCTATTCCCGACACTCACTCGTCTCTCCACATCAGCGGTGTACCTTCCATTGCTGCTAAAAGCACTTCCAAGATATACAATCTGATTCACTTGCTCTAACACTACATCATCAACCATAATCCTAGTGTTCGTTCTGGTTGTCTCTCTTTCAAATACCATTATCTTGGTTTTCTTCGCATTCAATTGTAAGCCTTTCTTCATACAATCATCTTTCATTGTTGTAACTAGTGTTTGCAGTTCGGATGGTGATTCTGCTATTAATGCCGCATCGTCTGCATAAAGCAGGCAGTTGACCACTGAGTCACCCACTCGCATTCCCACATTCATATTTCTTATTCTCTGAAGACAACTGTCCAGATACAGGATGAACAGCCGAGCCGACAGCACGCATCCCTGTCGGACACCAATGTTGACATCAAACCAGGGCGACAAGCTGCCGTCCACCCGCACACATGCTGTACAATCCTCATAAGTGGATTGCACAGCACGGAGTAGGTCACCGTCAACCCCATATCCGGGCAAAATGTTCCAGAGATTCTTTCGCACGACTCTATCAAATGCTTTCTCAAAGTCCACAAAACCGCAGAAAACCTTCTGGTCCAAAGCCAGATGCTTCTCTACGATGTTGCGGAGTGAAAAAACTTGATCCGTACATCCTCTGCCGCTTCGAAATCCACCCTGTGCTTCCCAAAGCATTCCATCGGATTTCACCCTCATTCTCCTTTCAATGATTTTTCCATACACTTTAGCTGCTAAGCTGATCAAACTGATGGCCCTATAGTTGGCGCAGTCCATACGTGAGCCCTTGCCTTTATACAAGGGCACGATGACTGCGCGTCTCCAATCGCTCGGGACCCTTCCGGTTCTCCAGCATAATTTGCTCAAAAACCAGAAGGCGTCCCTAACGCAGGTACCACCTAGCTTGATCATCTCAGCTGTTACCATATCGATTCCCGCTGATTTTCCATCTTTTAAACTTCGTATCGACCATTCAATCTCATCCATAGTAATGTCTTCATGGTACGCTGGCACTGCCGAGTCAATTACAGACTCATTCACAATGCCAGTGTCATGGACATAATCATACATTTCTCTAAAATATTCACTCCACCGTTCTAACACTTCCTGAGTGTTAGCAAGAATGCCACCAGCTTTACATCTTATCTTGTCCATTCTGGATGCTGACGAACCACTTCGAGACTTCTTTACCTCTCTCCAGAAGAGTTTGGTATTTGCCTCGAAGTTCTTCGTCAGCTTCTCTTCCTCAATCATATGTAGTCTTTCACGCTTCTCTTTCACTAAAGCTTTGGAGTCATTCTTGCATCGACGGTATATTTCTTTCTTAATTTCTTTCATACCATCACTCTGGTGCAAAGATGATACGTAATCCAGCCACGCTTTCCTCTTTTTTCCACGGAGGATTGAACCTCCGCATCCCACTAGGCATCTCCTCTTTAGTGTTCTACGTCTCTTTGCGCATCCACATGCTTCTTTCGCACTGTCCACCATACTTTCTTTCAGAACTTTCCAACATTCGTCTACATCTGAGTCGGAAAGACTCGCGTTCGCAAGTCTTTCACTGACAAGACGTACATACGTACTCCTCACACTTTCATCTTCCAATTGTTCACTTCTTATTCTTTCAAGGTCTCCGAAAGGAATACGCACTCGCCAGTGCCTCCACTTCTTGAAAAGGCCCACAAATCGGCTTATCACCAGATAGTGGTCCGTTTCAAGAGTGGGACCTCTGAAGGCTCTTGTATCCATTAACGACTTTCGGAGACGTCCATCTATCAAAATCAAATCAATCACACTTTTCTGTTCATTCCGTCTCCATGTGCAAGTGTGAATATCCTTGTGATGGAAGAGCGTGTTCGACACAAGGTTTCGTTCCATACATACGTCTAAAAGTAACTTACCAGCATCGTTCACTCTCTTATCTCCGTATGGACCAAGCACAGCCTCATAACTGCTTCGCTTGGTCCCAACCCATCCATTCAGATCACCACACATAATTATCCGTTCATTCGCTTCGGCCAAATCCAGAATACCCCTTACAGTCTCCCAAAACTTCTCGAGCTCCTGGGGATCAGCAGAGCTCACAGGAGCATATGCTGCAACTAAAAACACTCGCGTAATCCCCAGTTTTATCATAACCCAGAGAAGTCTTGGACCTACTAAATCGTAATCTTTCACACCAGCGGCCAAGCGAGATGAAAGCACGACACCTACGTCAGCGCTGGCATGAACGTCCTGGTCCACCCCGGACCACAGGGCCATCATGCCACCGGGCAGATCTTCGGTGTCGCTTCCCTTTCGCTTGGTCTCTGACACACACAAAGCATCTAGGCATCTCACGTTCATTATATCTATCAACTCATTCATCTTATCTTTTAGACCACCTCTCACATTCCATGTGCCTATACGACACTCAGCTCTCCTCGACCCGCCGGGATGGGCGTTGCGTGGTGGGTGGCGGCCCCACCGCCGCATGCCTTAGATTTCGCACCGACGGGGGCGGATCGGTGAGCGTCGCCTCCGGTGGACGCCCTAATCCGTGCGTCTGTGCGGTTTGGGTCCAGAATTGCAGTCCAAGTGTTGGACTGGCAGGGTCGCGGCGTGCACGCTTCAGGTACCGACCCCAACTGGGAAAACTTCTTGGCAATAAAAACCTGAACCAGAAGGCGCAGCTGGCTATACACAATGCAGTGCTGGTCCCAACGCTTACTTAAGAGTGTCGGTGTTAAAATAAGAAGAGACATGCTCCGTTGGTTCGGACATGTAGAAATAATGCAGGATGAAAGAATGACGAAGCAGATATACAATGCAAAAGTGGAAGGATGTAGGGGCCGAGGAAGGCCAAGACTTACCTACCATGATCAAAATGGTCGTGTTCTATCAGAAAGTAATGTCAAGAGCCCTAGAAACCGGCGAGCGTGCATGAAAAGAGCAATGAATGAATGTTAAAGAAGCAAGTGAGGTATGTAAGGATCGAGTCACGTGGCGCTCGGTTCTCTCTGCCTACGGAGAGATCTTATAGATAGATAGAAATAAAGGCCAAAACAAACTAAATACGTGTTTTGGGTATTTGTTATTATCACTTGCTTGGCGGTGAAAGAAAACATCGTGAGGAAACCCGCACGCCCAAGAAATTATATTTCGAAAGACGTGTGACCTTACCGAAGAATGATTTGGTTTTCCCCCTGGGTTGGGGCGGTCTCACGGCAGTCGCTACATATCAAGATCAGTATGTTCGCCAAATCCTTAAGCTTAGGTAGCGGACCCCGCCAATCCTGATAGATTGAGAGGCGGGATATAGCTGTGAAGAAGACGAAGAAAGTGGGAAGTACAAGAGGAGGATTGACACGTTCAAAGTCGAGGGAGAAGGCAAGGAGAATCGAAATGTGATTGCGCCTTTTTCCCGATAGGCAGGTAAGGTAACATCGATAACACTATTCAATAATAAAACAATCATACTTACTTATTATATCCAGTTTATCCAACATTCTTATAGTTCCCGACAACCTGGTCAAATAGTACTCCACAGGTATCCATCTCAATATTCTTGATTCGTCGTTCCACCATTCCGCTAACTGCGTGAAACTGTGCTTCGGTACTCTCTCCTTCAATATCTCGTACATGCAATTCTCAAAACTGTAGCTCGAAAGCGCCAATTCATATCGAAGCAGCCGCCAGACGTTGAATGTTATTCTTCCAATAATTTTGCCTTCAATGTCATTGTCGTCACTTCTCCATCGCTTCTGTCTATGTTTCTCTGTTATTCTAGACATTTCTCTTACTGCTTCTAAACCCAGTGTTTGCGCCCTTTCTATAATAAACCCCCATGAATTCATTTCTATCTCATATCCGCACATAATATCTGGATCATGTTTCTTAACTATTTCAATTAGTTTTTCTAAAATATCGATTTCATTATCCACATATGTAACATTTACTCCAAAAATGCATCTATCTAACAGTTTAGGCGGGGGCATGTTATCCACAACTAGAATCTCAGTTATAGATTTAGTAAGGAAATGATCTGCAGGACAATCATTCTTGACCATTATGAATATTGCTTTAATTTCGTCTACCGCTGGATCTGGGTGCAATTCTCCTCTTACCGATGCATGTACCTCTACCAGCATAACAGTCAGAAAATCTACCTGCAATCGATTAAGGTCAAATATAAAGGTTAGACGTATATCTACATGCCTCCTGATACAGCCAAAATTAAACATATAAAATACTTACATCAACTGTTGGTGTCTCTACACTAATATTTGTCATGTTTTGGCTGCCACCAAAACAGAGAAATGAACCATCAGGTTGCATTGTAACTTGAAAACTATTCATGTCACTTCTAGTATCCTGGAAAAGTAGAATGCTATATATACAATTTCGGTAAAAAATACCAAGAGTAAGCTATAAAATTTTATAATTTTAAACAAACATACCACAGGCTCTAAACTAATACTGTTATTGATTTCATCTTCTTGAAGTCCAATCGCTTGTGAATTATCTAAGTCATCTAAAATTTTAGTTGATTCATTGACTTTAGATACTAGACCATCTAAATTAATCTCTTCTAATGATTTTATTATTTCACTACTTGTAGGTGGCCTCCTTATTGACTCTAAAATAATACTTCTGTTGCCAGCTAGTACTGCCTTCAGGGATTCTGGTTTTGCAATATCATCTGACATGTCGTTTGTTTGTAAAAACAATAGCTGACGCCATTCCTCTATACTCATTATATCTAGAATTCTTTCAAGTGGTTTCTGATCCCTAGCTAGTTTGCTTTGCAATTTAAGTATCATTTGGCCTATTTCTACTTTGTCGCCTACATCTTTATGATTTGAATAATAAGGCTGACAAGTTTTAACTTTGAAAAAATTATACTTTTCTAAAGTAGATTCCATATATATTTTTGTGGGAGGTCTGACTTTGGGAGTTAAAATTATAGATGATGTTAATTCTGTTACAGTAGATTTAGAAATGTAACTATGGAATTTCCCGCTCAAAACGCCTTCTTTAATGTCTGTATCGACATTAACAGACGAATCTAAATCAATATTATCAACATGCGTATTTTTAGCCATTCCAGGAATTTCTAATGATTCATCAAATATTTTAGATGTATTGTAAAAACTCATTATTCCAAGTTTATTTTCACAGAATGATGATTCAAAGGAATCATTGATAGAATTATTTTGTTCTTCAGGGCTTTCCGTTTTAAGATGTAAAGTTGAAGGACCTGCTGTTGGTACATAGTTATTTTGAATGTCATACGATTCAGCTGCTTGCTTGCAACTTGCAACTTTATTAACCAATTCCATAATAGTCGATTCCTCCCCATTGTTAAATTCATTCGAAATGACGGTGTAACTTTGAGGTTCTGTTTTAACTTCCTTTAAATCTAGATTAGACATATCTATTGCACCTGCTGAAGCATTAATTTCGTTGATTTCATTTACATCTAGTTTTAAATTTAACTCTCCATTTGAATTTGATTGCTTCTTTGGTTTTGAAAGCCCTAGTTTTAAAGTTCTCATTTTTCTTTTCCTTACTTTTTTCACATCTGAAAAGGAACGGATAACTGAGTATGATAAGGGATCCTGATTTAATTTTGTACAACATGTTAAGAAAAACATTTATGACCCATCTAGTGGCGTAATGATACTATCTGAGGGCCGTGCTAAATTCATTAGATGGGGCCCTCCCAGTAAATCCCAGTTAATCGTTACGTTGTAATTTAATGTTAATAAATCACTTAAGTAGTTACCCAACAGTATTACTAATATTGTGGGCATTTTAGTTAAATATCTAATAGTCCTATACGACTAACATCTACAGCGCCTGAGGATGCCTCGTGGAGAGGCGACGACCGCAACAGTCGTGGCAGCGACGGTGGCGAGTACATGCGTTTCTGTTCCAGGTAACGGACCACCGCAGCAACTGAGACAGAGACAACCGGAGCAGCCATGGCAGCGACGGTATGCTGCATCTATTAACGGTAGTGAGAGGGTGCTGTCCGGCGCTAGTACGCATGAACTAATTGGAGGCGGAAGCACACAAAGCAGGTTAGATCAAATTGTAAATTAGACTTATTTAATGTAAATCAGACTTTCGCAAAATAACACCTGAATCTATTAACTAAATATCTAATAATCTTCATTTTCTAGAGCATAGGTATTACGTATCTTTAATTAAAGACTATTTAATGTTAGCAAGATATTTATTAATAAAATATTTGTCTCCGAGCTTTTTGTTCCGCAAAAGTATCATAAGATCGTATTTGAAAACTTTCATGATCTTAATCATGAAAGTTTAAAGATCAGGTCATATAATTTTCAATAGACAGAATACTGTAGCCTGTCTTGTCTCAAAGGATTTCTTAAACAGTTTTTTATCAATTTTAGACTCGAAAATGACCTTTCAGCAGTAGTTGTAGTCACAGGAATTGTAACAAACAATATTAATGCAGTATATACTTCAGGAAAGCTGCGCAAAATAAAATGATTATTTATTATTAATAAATTAGCAAGTTCTCTAATACACGAAGACAGATATTTCGTCACTGAAGGTGGACCGAAACCTATTTCCCTGGTAAATTCTTCAGGTATGTTTTTTTATATATGTCAACAAATCCAGGAGCTTTTTTAATAGTTCAGTGTGTAAAAAAATTCAGGGTTGCTGGACTATATTTCTGCTATACTTTCTTTTTTCAAATGCATGTCAAGATCAAATTATGTACATGAAAAAGTACTTATATCTTGGTTAACAAAATGCGGAATATCTCCGAGCAGCACTAGTTCGCCCACGCCACCAAAGTGACGCGATAAAAATGAAACAACCAATGGATGCGTTCTAGAATTGATCGAAATTTTTCTTATCTCATGTATGCGTTTAAATAATAATAATTTATTATTTGTATATGGTCTTAAGTTGTGTCTAACTTTAATTGATTTTAAGTACCTCATCTCGGGTCGGGTGCTCGTGGCATTTTGACAGCTACTACTCTGTAGTTACGCCACTGCTATCATCGGTAATAAACATATATGTTCATTGATATAATAGACACATGTAATAAACTTTTACAACTTACGGTCGTCATCAAAAGTCCCATCTAATTGTGGTATGTTTGCACCTTCCCAAAATGAATCATTCCAATTTGTTACTTCGTCGTAATCTTTGCTAAAAAAATTAACATCTTTTTTAAGATTAATGTCAGTTAACATAAGAAGACGCATGCACCATTTGTTCGGTTATGTAGAAAGAATGCAGGATGAAAGAATGACAACAACGCAAAAGTGGGGAGATGTAGGAGCCGAGGCCAAGACTGCCTACCATGACCAAATCGGTCGTGTTCCATCAGGTGATGTCAGGAGCCTTAGAAAAAGGCGAGCGTGCATAAGAGGAGCTTCTTCTTCACATTATCGCGTTTTTTAATCCATTAGGATAGGCGGAGTCCCTTACCTAAGTCTAAGGATTTGGCGACGATACGGATTTTTACATAGAGCAACTGCCGTCATACCTACACAACCCAGAGGGTGCGTGAGAGAGCGTGCATGAGAAGAGCAATGAATGTTAAAAAAGCGAGTGAGGAGTGTAAGGATCGAGTCACATGGCGCTCGGTTCTCTCTGCCTACCCCACAATGGATTTGGCGTGAAGTTATAGATAGATAGAAGAAAGACATAATAATACAATAAGAATACCTTTTGAATAAATCCATGAGCACAGTTTCATCATTGAAAACTTGAGAATATTCAGCATCATCCAAGTCTACATCTTTATTTGCTTCTGCCGGTGTGCACAGTATACTGTCTTCTTCAGCTGGCTTTTCATCCATGTCTTGTAACATGTCAACAAGTTCTAAATCTTCACTATTTACTGAAATATATATTTATATACATATTACTGTAAAAGCATGCACTACGGTAAATCCTAATATTTACTGGTAAAACTAACCAACGAGGTAAAAGTACAAAATGTGTTGACGACAGCCATCGTCGACGAACGCAAAACGTTTCTGTATTATATAAAGCCATCGTCGAGGAATGCTAAAAACTCTGTATTATATATAGCCACAGTCCACTACGATATCAGCGACCTACCCCGTCAGCCGAACGTTGACAAAATGAATTGTGATCTTCGTTTATTTCGAGTATTTACCATCATTCACTTACTTTCTTTACCGCCTTAGCTCGCCTAAGTAGTGATGTGTCTTTGTCTAAATTTTTGAAGACGAAATGCAACCGTTTTCTCTAGAACGAAAACTAGTTGTGGAAACGGTTTTCGTTGCAACTGGTTTTAAGACAGCATTAAGAAATTAAGAATGAACATAGAATATCAAAGAAATGGTCGCAGATGTTTTATAGAAAACGAGAGAATAATTCGTTAAATAGATATGCCATTTAACTACTTTATAAAATGAACTTCCCTTCATACTTTTTCTGGCTTAGGACTTGCTGAGAGAAATTTCTCTATCCAAGAGGCGCATTTCAAAGTTCATTTTATATACATAATCAATGAAGTTAATATTTACAATATTTAATTTTGTCTTTTTTGGATTTTGGATTTTTTAATATATTTTATTTATTTATTTACACGTTGATATGATTCAATTAATTTTAAAAATAAAAGTTAGTAACTCATATTTAGACGGAAAATATGAGTTCAGTATTGATAGCAAAGAATCTATTTGTAGAACAAATGAACGAATTTGCAAACAAACGGGAAAGCGTTGTGATGTTCAAACCGATTTCAGCTGGAGGAGAGGTTTTTGGAATCTGTGTTTCTATTTTGTAAAAAACTATTTTAAGTATTTTTATTAAAACAAATATTTAACTATCAAAACATCTTTATGGAAAATACTCACATTGTACTTGACTATAACGCAGACTGCAATTTAAGGCAACATTTTCGTCAACTATTGTTTCATCAAAATCTGCACTCAGAGTCAGGTCATAATCTTTCTTTAAGTGAAAGTTCACAGTATCACTGTGACTCATTGTATGGGGCAAATGAACACTGACATCCACAGCATCAGATAACTGTGATCCCTCCATACTTTCAGCAGGATAATAAATATTTTCCATTTCTTTTGTGACTGTAGTTTCTATTTCAATAGGATTGTTAACAGCGTTCGAAATTTTGATCAAGAACATTTGTTCAAATTTATAGTGTGACTCTGTCTCTTCTTCTCGTAATCTACCTTGAGTTAAAGATTTTGACACCATTGACATGTTCAATTGTTTTCTTCTTTCTTTCTCTTGGTTCCAGACTTCCTCTAATCCTGGATTTTCAATGCCATCCCTTTTACCGATTCTTTGTCTGTTTATAATATGACACGCAATACAATCTGCTTCATAGAAACAAATACTTTCAGATTTAATATTGATGTCATCTGGACTTTGAACAGGTTCATTGCTACTTTGTGATATACCCGATTTTCGAAATTTTACACACTGCAAATCTATATTGCTCATGCCAAAGAGGTTGAAGTCTATAAAGAATTGCAACGTGAAATTTAAATGAGACTCGTGCGGTTGGAATGCCTGTCCTAATAATGCACTATTGCTGCATAGTTCCACTGCTTGCTTGATGAGGCCAGGATTGTATAAGAAAACTTTCAGGTACAAATGTTCTTTATTGTGAAATCCATAGAACGGTCTGAAAAATGATCCTGTTTATTTATGCAACTTTGGGTTGGCATACACAAAAACATTTAAATGAATAAGTATCCACATTTCATGATTTTTTATTTCCTGCTACCTATAGTCAACAGATAATAGCTACCGTAAATATAGAACTGCCACCCAAAAATATGCGGCCAAGTTAGAAATATATTATCTCAACAGAGATCTGTCTGATATCATTAAGACATAATAGGGCACTAAAATTTAATTTTTTTCTTTCATTTCTTAAATATATTATTATTTTCTTTATTCTTTTAGATGTTATATACCACATCGGGTGTCAAAAAAAAGTCTCACCTGAGTTGCAGTTATTATAGTCTATGGATACTGGAAACACCAGAAGTATCATTGCTAACACATAAAACTCATCATCAGGTTTCTATATACACATGACTATAGATGAAACAGTGAATGTGTATGATAATGCACATTTAAAACTCATATAACTCATATATTTTAATATCCTCGGCAAATCTCTGTTTTTAAAGGTACACTTGTTATTATATGTGTGATTATATTCAATAGAATGTTACTGCTGATTATAAGACAGCATTGTAATTTTGTTCACATAAAATTGTTTGGATTTTACTTACAATCCTTTCACCAATGATATTTTGTACACATGCTGCTGAGCTGAGGTTGCTTGTTTCAATGCAATATTTAGTGCTTTATCTAAACTTGCTGCTATCTGAAATTTGAATATACCCTAATTATTGCTCACATCATGAACATTCAAAACTTTGACTCAAATTCCACAAATTTAGATACATAACTTCCAATTCGAATATAATGTTTTGAGGCATTGATTGAAAAAAATTATAAGACTGCTGTACTGATGTATTGCTGAGCAGAAACAATAAAAGGCAACTAGTCAGTAGAGTGCCTAGTACAAAGTCCCAAGGAATAACCAAAAGTCCCAGGGAAACTTATGTGACATACCTGATACAAAAACTGTGGCTGCGGGTTGGATGTAGGGCATGGTATATAAAAGTATGGGAATACGCCATGAACATGAAGACATGCTTTTCGGCCATCAGGTGTTGGCCCAAATACACGTAGTACTGGCACCTATAAAATAAAATACTTTGATAAGTATGATTTTTATTTTGTTTAGTACTGTTATGAATATCTCTTAACATTTGATTTTCTTATTATCTTCTCTAGATATTAAATTAAACAATTTTTAACGGAAGTATCGCATGTTTTTATTTTTGGCAGAGCTGCGATAGCCAGCGGAACCACATTACCCTCAAAATTGTCGTTTGGGGTAGACTGATGTCATCCAGCTAGCGTTTAGACGGTAATAGTGAGAAACTCCAAAATCGACACACTAATAGCTAACATATTGTAGTTTTGTATCCTTTAATTTGAAATTTAAATGTTCGTTGGTGAGGAAGAACAGTCCAAAATCGTTCCAATTAGAAAAAAAAACATATGGGAAAACGTATGGCCGGCCACTCTGCAGTGCAGAGTCTGCACTGCATTCCCATCAACAGAAAAAGGAACAGCACTTGTCGCTAGATGTCGTACAGGGTTCCATATATTTTTAAAAAATTTAAAATAAAATATTTAAATATTTTTTAAATTTAAAAAATATCAGCTCTGCCTACACAGCTTGCTGTTATTTACTAGTTATTTATTTTGTTAGTGTAAAATTTGAGATGCCGAGCCTACTGCAGCTGCTGGCAACACCTACTATTCAATAAGTGGGCAGAGTAGGTTAAGTTGATATGGGACAAGATCAATGGTTAGCAAAAAGCAACTGGTCCCCAGTTCAAATCCTAGATTGTACCACTAAATTTATGTTTTCGGATTTACGTACATATTGGTAATTATCGATTGCTCGGTGGTGAAGGAAACATTGTGAGGAAACCCACACGTCCAAGAAATTATGTGTCGATGTGTGACCTAACCTAAGAAGGTCTAGTTTTCCCTTTGGGTCAGAAGGCCATTGCTCCATATCAAAATCAGCATCATGGTCAAATCCTCAGGCTTGAGTAACGGACCCCACAAATCTCAATGAATTAGGAAACAGGATAATGATAAAAAGAAGTAGGTTAAGTTAGTACCTGACAAGCTCGGTATCAATCTGATGCTCGTGGGTCCGAATCCCACACAGGACAAACATTTGTGCACATGAACATGTCTGTTTGTCTTAGTCTGGATGAAGATATTCTGAGTGAGTAGTGACCAGTAAGCTCCTAAGAAGTCGCTGTGTTAACGCCGGAGAGATACTGTATTGCAAATATTCATAGGCTACTGCTTTGAATTAGGCGGACCGTGAGCTAGCATGCCACCCGAAGTTTTACAAAACAAAACATTCAGCCTGCAGACCAGCGTAACTTATTTCACTTAATATCTGACTTACTGCATGCTTCTTGCCACCTGATATAAAAGAGCAACGTTCGATATAGTTACTATTTTTCTTGCTCACCTGTTTGACGTCTGATCCTCTGAAATCGGAATAAATAACATCCAGACCTGGTACAGGTTTGGATAAATAATGATCACAGACGGTAATACGAACAGATAGTTCTGGTCTAATTAAATCTTCAGCTAAAATAAAAAAAACTATATAAAAATACAAGCTATGTCAAGATTCTAGTTGTTTGAAATTTTATGTACAAGATAGATTTTTACAAGACGATTAGCTACTTACAACTCATTTTATAACAATATTTGCTAAATTATTTATTGTTCGCACATTCATTTTCCTACAAAATATCCATGTTTGTTTATATTTATATAAAAGGCGCGTTTTTCAATTATATTGTCATAATTTTTTTTTTTGGTTCTTTTTATCCCCGAGGGGAAAGGCAAAGGGATCTAGCCCATACAGCCAAGTCATCAGTTTAGAACCATTTGAAAATCTTAATTCTATGTTCCAGCTTCAGGATCTGTGCTGAAAAAATACTTGGGAAGGGTATCTCGACCCAATCAACCCAGTTTAAATACCACCCGTAAAACGATAGTGATTTTTACAAGGTTTTCTTGATGAACTTATTCACGTCTTCCAAAAAGGGCATAAACGTGTTATATTTGAGTTTTTTCATTACTGTATAACTTCACTAGCACTTATGTTCCAAAATAGTATCGAAATTGTCACATAAAATTAATTATATACTGAATTGCAAAAATTTCAAGTAAAACAACAATGTCACTCGTCAAAAGCGCGGGAAGAAGTCCTTGTCATAATTATTGGTTCTTTGGCTTTTGGTTATTTTTATCCCCGAGGGGAAAGGCAAAGGGATCTAGCCCATACAGCCAAGTCATCAGTTTAGAACCATTTGAAAATCTTAATTCTATGTTCCAGCTTCAGGAACTGTGCTGAAAAAATATTTGGGAAGGGTACCTCGACCCAATCCTTCCAGTTTAAATACTACCCGTAAAACGACTTTTACGAACTTTACAAGGTTTACTTGATGAACTTATTCACGTCTTCCAAAAAGTGCATAAACATGTTATATTTGAGTTTTTTCATTACTGTATAATTACACTAGCACTCATGTTACAAAATACTATCGAAATTGTCACATAAAACTAATTTTACACTGAATTGTAAAAAATTCAAGTAAAACAACGTCACTCGTCAAAAGCGCGGGAAGAAGTCCTCATAATAATTTTTTTAGCAGTGTTACCAACTCCTAAAAATATTTATCCCTAAACTATCTATCTATAACTTTACGCTAAATCCCTTGCGGAGTAGGCAGAGGGAACCGAGCGATATGTGACTCGATCCTTACATACCTCACTCGCTTATTTAACATTAATTGCTCTTCTCATGCATCCCGGTTTCTACGGCTACTGATCACCTTTTGATAGAACACGATCAATTTGGTAACCGTAGGTAAGTATTGACCTTCCTCGGCACTTACATCTTTCCACTTTTATATTGTATATCTGCTTCGTCATTCTTTTATCCTGCATTCATTCTATATGTCCGAACCAACGGAGCATGCGACTTCTTTTTTTAACACCGACGCTCTCTTTCTGAATAACTTTGTTTCTAACATTATCATTGCGAAAACGGTAAATTCCCTAAACTAAAATATAAAAACCCCCTAAAAATTGAATCATTACAAATTACACATAATATATGTAAGTTATATTTTGTAAACTTAATTATGACCCAGAGAAAGTAAATACTTTCGGTGTTGATATTATGATCAATCGGATAAATACGTACGCTTATAGTCTAGCATCTTTGGTCAAATATTTATCATTTAGGAACGGTGCTCCTGAAAACAATTGAAATTTGATGGTAATCTCATATCAAAATCTCATAGGTATCGGGTGAAAAAAGTTTCACTCGAAAATCTCACTCCCTGAAGGTACAGTGTCAATTCAAAGAATCTATTACTATAAAATCGGAATTTCATACTTTAACCCCTATTATTAAATGTGCCCTGTTGCTGACAGATCCGGGGCACCACACCAAAGCGGCCGATGGCAATTCACGGGGTTGTTTAGTGGGTATACCGTTGGGCAGCCAACGGGGAGTCCCACACTATCACTGGAGGCCACCCAGGCACCGGTGGTGTGCGTAACGCATTATTCCCCGCGTAACAAAAAAAAAATCGGCCAAGTGCTAGTCGGACTCGCGCACGAAGGGTTCCGTACCATTATCTATAAAAACGGCAAAAAAATCACGTTTGTTGTTTGGGAGCCCCCCTTAAATATTTGTTTTATTTTAATTTAATTATTTATTCTTAAAGTGAATATGTATATGTATATGTATATCTTCACGCCAGGTCCCTTGCGGGGTAGGCAGAGAGAACCGAGCGCCATAAGACGCGGTCCTTACACACTTCACTCGCTTCTTTCACATTCATAGCTCTTTTCATGCACGCTCGCCGGTTCCTAAGGCTCCTGACATCACCTTCTGATAAAACACGACCAATTTGGTCATGGTAGGTTAGTCTTGGTCTTCCTCGGCTCCTACATCCTTCCACTTTCGCATTGTATATCTGTTTCGTCATTCTTTCATCTTGCATTCTTTCTACATGTCCGAACCAACGGAGCATGCCCTTTCTTATCTTAACACCGACACTCTCTTTCAGTCCAACTCTCTTTCGTACGTCATCATTTCGAACGCGGTCAGCAAGCGTTATGCCACAAATTTTTCGCAGTGCTCGCATCTCGACCGCATTTATTCTACTTTCATGCTCTCTCTGCCAAACCCAGCTCTCACTTCCATAAGTTAGCGTTGGGATTAACACCGCGCTGTGTACAGCGAGCTGTTTAAAGTGAATATATAACTAAATATTCTGTGAATATTTCAAGCTACCTCAAGCTATTTCAAGCTTCTACCTGTTGCCGTTATCAATATCGAGCAAAAATGTGCAAAAAAATCACGTTTGTTGTATGGGAGCCCCCTTAAATATTTATGTTATTCTATTTTTTAGTATTTGTTGCTATAGCGGCAACAGAAATACATCATCTGTGAAAATTTGAACTGTCTAACTATCGCGGTTCATGAGATACAGCCCGGTGACAGACGGACGGACGGACGGACAGCGTAGTCTCAGTAATAGGGTTCCGTTTTACCCTTTGGTTACGGAACCCTAAAAAAGGGTATATAAAATAAGACAATCTTCTTCTCAGCGTTATCCAGATTCCCAATCTTTCAGAAATGACTGCATCCGCCTAAGCTTAAGAATTTGGCGAAGATACTAATTCTTGAATTAGGTCATACGTCTTTAGAAATATAATTCCTTGGACTTGCGGTTTTCTTCCTGAAGATTTCCTTCACTGCAGAAGTAATGAAACACATATTTAGATATATTTATTATATTACATATATTTATATAAATTTGAAAACACGTATTTCATGGTACATGGGAGGATTTGAATCTGGATGTGGGTCATAAGGCCAATTTTTTTATCACTGCATGTAAGAAAAGTGAGTAACGGGCTCAAAACGTTAATGTATGTACAAGGAGGTGGAATCTTTGCTATTGAATGATAGTCAAATATGAACCAAAAATCTTGTAATATATTATGTGTTCCGTTCGACGTCCGAAGTCCGTTATGAGAGTGCATCGCTTTCTTTCCGACTCAGGCCGTCAGATGTCGCTGCCTTCGCCCCGCCACGTGACTTCTCAACGGCGCCCTCTAGCACCTGCGGATTAACTGATACGCACAAGCCCGCCATTTTCTTTGTTCATTGTTGCGTCGTTTTTCAAACCCTACGCACGTGTCGTTAGATTGCTGTATCGAAATTTTAATTTCAATTTAAGTTTTCCAATTTAAGTGAAAATTAAATACTTTTTTTTTTTTACTTACTTGATTCTATTGGTCCGTCACGTGAATATTACGTTATTCGCCATGAATAACGAACTACCGGCGAATAACTGCAATGAAGAAGATACGAGACGTGATTCGAGTTCACGCGATTCATTATCATCGGATTTCCTCGGGCGTGTCCTCACCGGATAGCAGTCCTCCGCCGAGCAAGAGACCTCGACAAGAGCGCTCTTCTTCAAGGGATTCAGAACTAGACAGGAGGTTTGAGGTATTATCTCAACAACTGGTGAGTCAGTTGAATAATTTTATGGCGCGAACTCTTTACACGTGTACGCCTGCTAGCTCACATCCTGTACAAGATTCATGTACTAACGGCAGGGTTAATGAAGAAAATCTGTCTCTACGCCCCCCACAAGTACACGTAAATTCCAAAATTGAAAATATATCCGAATTGTCTGTTACTGTCAAAGAACCTCCTATTCACAAAGCGAACCCAGACCGCGTCGCGAAAATTTCGGGCTTGCAAAGATTTGACTCACCCGATTGGGTAGCTGTACGCTACAACGAAACACAAAAGAAGTACACGGCTTCCCCGGCATTTGTCGAGATGAAGGTTAATGAAGAGTTGAGGCATTTTGAAGAGCAGGTTGTTCCAATCAGAGTAGACCTATTAGAACGTAGCTTAGCTGCCTTATCTAATGCCGTTCTAGTTCAAAACGAATTCATTAATAGCGCATTACAACAAGTAATCGATTGGTCGGCAAAGTCGGATGTAAAACTTTCACCAAATACCCTCTATGAAAGATTATGTGGTTTATTCGGGAAAGACTCAGATTTCAAGTCGGTATCTCAGGATATCCTGCAAATTATTTGCGGTAAACGAGCTGAGTTGATCGAGTGCCGACGACGGTCGCTATTGAAAAACCTTAAAGACGATTTTGTTCGAGAGGATATTGAAAGAATTCCTCCGTCAGCGGATTATATGTTCGTTTCCGAAACCTTATCGTCATATGTAAATAAAATTGGAGGTTTGGATAAAGTAAGGAGGGTTACTAATGCGTCTCAGCGGCCCCGTCCGAAATCTCCAGAACCTTCGACCTCTCGTCATAATAAATCCTTTCATTCTCGCTCGTACAAATCAAAGCAAAGTGAGAAAAAAGAATTTCGGTTCAAACGAAACTTCGAAGATTCTTCCTCGAAACAGAAAGGGGGAGTCCGTAAAGGAAAGGGCAAGAAAGCCTGCTTTAAAGATAAATGACTCTCAAACATTTTCAGGCGGTGGTCTAAAGTTCAACCGAGACAATTGGCGCCGTCTGAATACACCCAAACCTATTATGAAAATGATAACCGGGGCTCGAATCCCTTTCAATCAATTGCCACCTCTTGTTTTTCCAACCTCACAGATAATAACAAAGTATCAGACGCCGTTATCTGCAACTATGACGCGAGAAATAGAAAAGATGCTCGAAGATCAAATATTAGAGTTGGCCCCTTTAACACCGTCCTTTATTTCCCGGCTATTCTTAATCAAAAAGAGAAATCAGAAGGACCGGGTCATTGTAAATCTAAAAGGACTAAACCAATATATGAGACCAAAACCTTTTCGTTTATTTCACCACCAGAGGGTACCCGACTTTTTGCAACCCGGCGATTGGATGGTCAAATTAGACCTCAGTCAGGCGTATTATCATGTGCCAATGAAACAGGTGCACAGACGGTACCTGCGAATCAGTTACAACGGTTCCCTCCTTCAAATGACCTGCCTGCCGTTCGGTCTAGCTTCAGCACCGCGTATGTTTATGGGAATAACGAACTGGATAGCGGAAGTTTTACGAAAGAAAGGTCTCCGCTTGATAATATATCTAGACGACTTCTTGGTAGCTCACCAGTGCAGGGAGACTCTACTTATCCAGACAACGACTGCGGTGAGACTTTTGAGATCCCTAGGGTGGTGTATAAATCTCCAGAAGTCTGTAACTTCACCAACGCGAATGATCAAATTCCTGGGAATCGTCTGGGATACACAGTTGAACACCATGGGTCTGCCCAAAGGCAAAGTACAGAAGATTCGCCAAAGCATACAATCACGGCTAGCAGCCGGCAGTTGGACCCTCAAGCAGGCACAACACCTCTTGGGGCTTCTCAACTTCGCAACCTTCATCACCCGGCGGGGAAGGTTGCATTGCCGAACGCTACAGCGTCAGGCCAATCAGCTGCAAAAGAATTCACGAAATCCACGTCTCCTCTCAAACGAAGTGAAAGGCGACCTAAAATGGTGGTTGCAAAACATGGATCAGAAGACACCACTTCATCCCGAGAGACTGTCTACAAACTATGTTACCACGGATGCATCGGACATACAGTGGGGAGCACTTGTCAACAACCACAAAGTTCAAGGCTCCTGGAACCGTTAACAAACAAAGTGGCACTGCAACTCGAAAGAGATGTTCGCAGTGATAGCAGCAGTATCGATGCACATAGACGAGCTCAAAAACTCCACCGTAATCTTACAGAGCGACAACAGAACTGTCGTGTCGTACATCAAGAAAGAGGGAGGCACGAAATCATTTCTTTTACTGAAATTGACCAAACAGCTACTGGACCTGGTGGACAGCGTCAATATTGTACTTCTCCCCCACTACCTTCCGGGAATGTACAACACGGATGCCGATCACCTCTCACGCGATCGCGCCGGCACCGAATGGCATCTGACAGTCGAAGCAACGTCACGGATTTTCCATGTATGGGGAACGCCAGAAGTAGACTTGTTCGCGTCCCGAAACGCGCATGTTGTACGCGAGTATGTTACTCTAGACTTGTCAGACTCGAGCGCCTATTATCACGACGCATTCAGCAGGTGCTGGGATTACGACCTAGCCTGGGTCTTCCCACCACCAGGCCTGATGCCACGAGTGCTGCAACACCTGAATTCAGCCTCGGGACGGTTCATTATAGTAGCACCCAAGTGGAACAAGCCGTTTTGCAGACCAGACCTGAAAAAGCGTGCTCTGAGGCGACCAATAAAAATAAAGAATCTGAAGTCTGTCCTAACGAATACCAGGACGGGTCTTCCGCCAGCTCAAGTCGACAATCTGAGGCTGGAAGCCTGGCTCATATTGGGTGGGATACTTTAACTGACGACTGGTCTACCCAGGAGAAAGAGTTGTTGTCATCGTGTTGGAGAGCTTCAACTATGAAAACTTATACCCATATTTGGAAAAGATGGTTACATTGGTGTAAACAGACTGAGGTGAACGCTCGTTACCCAAAACCGCCTGAAGTGGCGAGATACTTAGCTCATTTGCACTTATCAGATAAATTAGTATATCGTACTATTCTCGTGCATAAATATGTTATAGCGTCTATATGTGAAACATTATCTAATGTCAAAATAGCTTCTAGCCACATCGTAAAGCACGTTCTAAAGGCGGTGTCTCTGGTGAAGCCTGTACCACCAAGAATTCCAATATGGGATGCAAGAATTTTAATTAGACATTTAAAAGATACAAGACCTAATTTGAATAGTCTGTACGATGTTTCAAGACGTACAGCTGTAATTCTTTTACTGTCATCGAGTCGTAAAGTTCATGATCTTACCCTCTTGCGATGTGATAGTGATCATTTTGTTGACAATGGGGACTCGATTACACTGCATCCTATATTTGGCTCGAAAACAGATTCCCTATCTCACCAGCAGTCTAGCTGGGTCTTGCTAAGCTCATCAGATCAAAATACTGATCCAGTTTATTGGCTTAGAATGCTGTTAAATATAACTAAAGATTCAAGAGGTTCGGTTACTAATTTATTTATTGCAACCAAAAGCCCCGCAAGGCCTGCTACGGCTACAATGATCGGGGGCTGGATAAAAAGAGTTTTATCAGAGTCAGGAATACAGGCTTCGCCGGGCAGTTTCAGATCAGCAGTGTCCTCACTGAATTGGTTGGAACGTTACCCACTCAATGATATTCTCGCCAAAGCCAATTGGCAGCATGAGTGCACATTTAAGAAATTTTATAATAAACCAATTATACCGGCGAATAATACAAATTCAGAAAGATCGTTATCTCAATACTTTTTAGTTCAATAATCTGAATAAAATTAATCTACGCTCATTAGGGCATGAACCTAGAGTTGAATTAGGTATTAATTTATAATCCAATGCGATTAATATGTATAATTTAATTAATCTCTGAATACATGTATCATTAAATGCGTTTACCACATCATCACATTGTTGCGTTTTTCTTTCACAAGCCACCAGAAGATAACAAACATGTCTCTCATAATGGACTTCGGACGTCGAACGGAACACATAATATCGAAATTTTACCTTCCAATAAAATTTTTATTATGTTTCCTAGACGTCCGAAGTCCAGATAAGGTCTTTCTGGTGCATCAGACCATACACAGAGACAGTGGCGTGCACAGAGATTTTTGACAGGGTAGGCAGATTTTTTTTAAAGCTATTAACTTACCAAAAAATACAGAATGTTGATTTTGGTTACCCAGTCTTGTGGAAATAATGATGTATGTGATCACTTGTTTTTATTCACCGAACACTACACACACCACATGAACAACTTTCGCAGTGAATATCATCTATATTTATCAACTTTAAAACTTTAAAATCTTATTTCGTCTGCTACCAGTCAATCGATTCAAAACAAAAACAATGGCGGCCGTCTTAAAATCAAAATAAAATTAACATCAATTTTATACGAAAAAAAGAAACGGCAATATCTTTCACTATAATTATATGCAGCAAACTACTTTTTAAAATAGTTACGTAGCAATGCTCGCGACACTTAGGTAATTTACGTTATAGTTCAGCTGCAAAGACATTGTCTATACTATGCGATAGTGTGCGTTATTTGTGTTATTGTGGGCAATGTAATTACAGGAATGCACACTACAGTATTTGTATTAACAACACGGCACACATACGTAAATTTAGCCAGAAATAGTTAGTGTCTTCCGCCGTTAAAAGCTGCCAATGCGGCGCTGGTGTAGCGTAGCGCCTAGCTGCGATTTGAATATGACTAGCGATGATTTTAATAATTTACCGATACCGATAGATGGAGCTGTTTTTAATTTTTTGTTTTTGATACGAAATATTAGTTAAAAACTATGTTTAAGAATGAAACATAGGATGGTATTTATCAAATTGATAGGGTAGGCAATGTCTTTTTGTCTATATGGAGTGCACGCCACTGCACAGAGACAAACAATGAACAAAGAAAATGGCGGGCTTGTGCGTATCAGTTAATCCGCAGGTGCTAGAGGGCGCCGTTGAGAAGTCACGTGGCGGGGCGAAGGCAGCGACATCTGACGGCCTGAGTCGGAAAGAAAGCGATGCACTCTCATAATGGACTTCGGACGTCTAGGAAACATAATAAAAATTTTATTGGAAGGTAAAATTTCGATATTTTTCAATTGTAAATTTAAAACGACCCCCAACAGGCGATAGGCGTGTTTTAACTTTTTAGATGACAGTAATACACCTTTTTTCTGCGGGGTCTCTAAAGCCGGAGAACTATAAATAATAAAAAAAAATTTGGTCTTGTCTTTTATCTAGAGCCGTCAAAGTATAAAAAATGCCTGCGATTTGTTTTTGTTCTGTATCTACTTCTGTCTTTCTCTGAGACTTCTGTCTAACTAAATCCTTGGTTGGTATTGTTCAATCAAAATTAAAAATTTAGTCGTGTCGTTGATACTTCATAGATCATTTGTGTCTTGATATGTCGAACGCTGTAAAATTATTGTATTCGCTTCCTCAGACCATAGAACCGTGAGACGTAAACATCTATCATCAAGTGCGTACTTTTTAAAATAAACTCGTATTATTCCCCATACGCAAGATATAATGGTTTAGAAAAAAGTAATCATTAATATTGTTTCAGCAAGTGAAGTTTTTAGTGTTTAGTGTGATATAGTGTATGTGATCTTGTGAAAAATGAAGTTTTATCTTAATATGGACAGATTTGTAATAAGTGTAAAAATCAAGAGGTAATTTGGATGGTACGGACTATGGATGATGAGGAGACGGATCTCAGGGAGCAAATATTTCACAATAATGTTCGGGAACAGATTGTAAGTGGAGTGTTATTCACCATTGTTTACTATGTTAAGTAGTACATAGTAATCAACAAAAAAAAGAAAAGAATATACAATTGGTTATTTAAATAATAACACGAATTTTTATATAGTAGTATTCCAAATGATTATATCCTTGCCAAATTAACCTCCATAAAATTTATATTTAAATGAATGTGTTGCGTCGTTAATGTGACGAAGCATACTTGTCCCAAGTGCTTAGAACAAAGTTTAATTTAAAAGACAAATTCTTTTGTATGAGGACTTTCTAGGTTTCATGTATGATAGGATACGTTATGAACACACTTAAATTATTATGCCTATGTGGCGGCCTATTATTGGTCTAGTTTTTTGATAAAGAGGAAGATATTATGGAGACCTAAATACCTAATATTTACCTGCGAGATGAAGCAAAATAACAGCAACTTATTTGTGTGAAGGTAAAATTGAATAATACTTCTAAATATATCTGTTTATGTTTTTGCAACCATCTTTTAAGGGTAGATACTATAACGGAGCACTATCGCAAATTGGAAACAACTTGAACAACTCTGTTGTTGCTTTAATTATAAATGTTTCAAATTGTGGTTAATCTTTCCTTTTGATTTAGTATTTGTGGTTTTTATGTTTACATACTAAAATTGTTTCAAAACAACCCTAATAGGATCACTTTGTTAGCTGTGTGCCTGTCAAGACCTTTTCTCAGGAATGAAGGAGAGTTAGCATATTAAGATTTTATTTTCCAGGCTTAACAAAAATTGTTGGATTGTCTAGAAAATCTTGCTCAGATATAGGATTGACAGTGACCTGCTCCGTGCTGTGCAATCCACCTATGAGGATTGCACAGCATGTATGCGAGTGGACGGTAGCTTATCGCCCTGGTTTATACCAATGGCTATTCATCCTGTATCTGGATAGTTGTCTTCAGAGAATGCGAAATATGAATGTGGGAATGCGAATGGGTGACTCAGTGGTTAACTGCCTGCTTTATGCAGATGACGCGGTATTGATAGCAGAATCATCATCTGAACTGCAAACACTAGTCACAACATTGAAAGACGATTGTGTGAAGAAAGGCTTACAATTGAATGCGAAGAAAACCAAGATAATGGTATTTGAAAGAGAGACAACCAGAACAAACATTAGGATTACGGTTGATGATGTAGTGTTGGAGCAAGTGGATGAGTTTGTATATCTTGGAAGTGCTTTTAGCGGTGATCGAAGGTACACCCCTGATGTGGAGACGAGTGAGTGTAGGGAATAGCGTGAATGGAGCGTTGGGTAAACTATTTGGCAGCTGAAATCTAAGCCAGAAGACACAGCTCGCTGTACACAACGCGGTGCTAATCCCAACGCTAACTTATGGAAGTGAGAGCTGGGTATGGCAGACAGAGCATGAAAGTAGAATAAATGGGGTCGAGATGCGAGCACTGCGAAAAATTTGTGACATAACGCTTGCTGACCACATTCGACATGATGACGTACGAAAGAGAGTTGGACTGAAAGAGAGTATCGGTGTTAAGATAAGAAATGGTATGCTCCGTGGGTTGGGACATGTAGAAAGAATGCAAGATGAAAGAATGACGAAACAGATATACAATGCAAAAGTGGAAGGATGTAGGAGCCGAGGAGGACCAAGATTAATCTCTTATTACCCGCGGGCCGCTTTTCCGTCAAGAAATGTATGGGAAAACGTATATAACGGGGTCTGACAGGTTAACCTACTGTGACCAAATTGGTAGTGTTTTATCAGAAGGTGATGGCAGGAGCCTTCGGAACCGGCGAGCGTGCATGAAAAGAGCTATGAATGTGAAAGAAGTGAGTGAAGTGTGTAATGACCCTGTCTTATGGCGCTCGGATCTCTCTGCCTACCCCACAAGGGACCTGGCGTGAAGATATACATACATACATATACAACAAATATTGTCTGTCTATAGACCAGTATGAGTCATTCAGTTTCCAGGTTATTGATTGTCTTTTATGTGGTCTCTCCAAGACTTCTTTCTGTGTATTCCTAGGTATTGTATGTTTGTTTAAGTTGTCAAACTATCTCATGTTGTGTTTTTGCAGAGCAATGTCCTTGCCTTGAGGAAAAGATTATGAGGATTAATGTAGTGGCACTGGCTCTAAGTTTCCTTTGTTTTTATTCAGGAGTGTTTGGTTTTAGCTCTTGAGGTTTCTCAGATACTTTGGTAGGAACTTTGTTTTAGTAAGGATATGCATATTGATACTTGAAAGGCTAACTGATTTATATGTAACATTTTGTGAAAGCTAATGGAGAGAGAATCGAAGTGCTTTTGTTCCTCAAAAAACCTCATAAAAAATACAGTCGGAGCTTGGTTAGGCGTCGGGAGGCATACAAGCATACGGCCCATCTGATGTAAAGCAGGTGCCGTAGCCTATTAACGCTAGCGATATATTAACGCCTTGAGGCCCGTTATATACATGGCGCTGTAACGCACATGGCGGAATTCAGCCACACAGGCTTCAGCGGGTTAAGTATCACTTGTGCGATGCTTCCTTTGCTGCTTACACAGTAACTCCTTGGGAGCTTACTGGTGGTACTTCCCCAGACAGGTGGCTTTGATGCACCCTAGCCCTCTTAAAATTATTTATCACTAAGGTGGCAAACAATATGCTTGTTTGGCCTGCCTGATAGTAAACAGTTATCATAAGCTATGGACATTTGCAACAGGGTGTCACTCATGCGTTCCCGACCCTAATCTTATTAATACAGGATAACAATAAATACTTGAAAGTTATTGTTGTGTTGTGAGAAGAAATTTAACAGAGTAAACCAAAGTGATTTCTAGAGTAAAGCAAACTGATTCAACTACATTTGGTACATAAAAAGTTGAAAGTGAATTGGTTCAGGCAAAGGTATTATTATATATGTGAAATAAAACTAAGGAATAATGAACTATACTCCATATGTTCTTTGAGTTGAATATGTCAACCAACTTAATTAACATTGGTATATTGATGATGAGTGTTCTACAGAATGAAGCAAAACTATTTCTATGGTTAGAATTTTACTGTATTGCAAGCGTTTATATAGTAACCTCTTTACATCAGGTAGGCCGTATGCTTTTATGCCTCCCGACATTGTAAAATAAAAAGTAGATATATAATATTTTACTATTACATCAATAAATATTTCAAAACAAACAAATTTTTATATTCTAATAGAAAACAAATTCATTTCAGTAACTAAGAGTATTTTATTATTTTGGTATAGGTAATGGGTCAAATGATGCAATCATGTTTATTGTGAAAAAGTTACATGTCCTTATACATATCAGAATTTTCTAACAATATGACAAAAATGATCCAAGAGACATATGATTAAAAGTTTAAAAAAGCCTAAACAGCTTAAAGGTACATAGACAATCCAGTCCCACTTCTCATACGATATACTGATAATTAATAAAATTTCACAAATGGTGACATTTTGTTGAAGCAGTAATATAATTTGTATAATAATGTTGTATAATGTTGTAATAATGCTATGTTGTTCCATAATAGGGCATTAGGCAAATAAGTGACCAGATATATTGCTGTTTGTTCTTCAAGAGTTGGTTGGTATCAGTTTGGCATTACTGTTTCAAGTAGCTTAATTATTAGAGGCAATGACCGATTGCTCTATAGGAAGTTAATTAAATTGAGGACTGCATATTTCCATATCTTCTGCAGAGCTATTACTTAACTTTATCCAAGTAAACCTGAGCCCGACTTAACATAGAATTAACTGGATTACTGTATCTAAATTAACCACACTTTAAACATTTTGATCTTCTGCAGTACCTAAGTTAGAATCAAATCTACAATGCTCTTAAACATCACTTAAATAGTACCAAAATAGAACCAAACTCGACTTAACCCGTAATCAAACCAGATTTAAGCCCAATATTTCCTGGCTTAGGCATAACCTTACCTAAGCCGAACCTAACCCATGCTAAGTCTAAATAATTAATCCGATCCTTATTTAATTCAACTTGAACCTGACTCAAACAAAAGTTAAATCACGTTAAAACAACCCAAGCCCAGCGTAAACATTGGCCAAATCCATTAAATTTCATATTATCAACTACACAATGTGGTTCATAATGTGGTATTTAATGGTGGCATTTAGTTAGTAGTATTTAATACTTATTTGTTTGGTATGATTCATTTCACTTGAGCTTTGCTCTAACACCTGGTGATTGCCTAGACCACCAAATTCTCATATTTGTCAATTTTTTTTTTGTTGAGATTGAGTTGAGATACCTACATTAATGAATAAAAATAATCAATCTATATCTTCATGGCAGGTCTATTGCGGGGTAAGCAGGGAGTACAAAAAAAATATTTCAGCAACTTAATTTAAATAGATTATATGTCTCGTGAGAATCATTCCATAAAGTTTTATATACATTATATATCTTTAGCATTTATTTTATTTCACTTGGTAAGGGGAGAATGAAAGGAAGTACATACAGTTGCACTTGAGCGAATTATTTACAAGTAGAGGTTAGATTTAAACAAACGAAAATATTTTTTTACGTTTTTATAATTTAATTCAAGTATATCAGGTATAAATAAATTATTAATAGTAAAAAAATTTGTAAAGAATTATATCTCTGATATACTTGCTTAGCAACAATACCATGTTGTTAAAGCATAGATTTACCCTATCACCATCATAAATCTTTGTTTCAGATATTCCTTCTGCTATTTATCGCGCTGTACCTCTTCTCATTTAAGTTGATTGAGAAGTTTAGGCGGCGAGACAGCGAGGACTACTTCACGGGAGATGAAGATGAGGTGAAGGTGTACCGCATCAGCTTGTTGCTGTGCACTGTGGCCCTTGCGGTTTCAATAGGATCCACATTCTTGCTGCCTGTGTCCATAGTCAGCAATGAGGTGCTCCTACTCTACCCAAATACTTACTATGTCAAGTGGCTTAATAGCTCCTTGATTCAAGGTTAGTTTCTACAATTATATTTGAATATCAAAAAACACGTAATTAAAGAAGCAAGTGAAGTGTGTAAGGACCGCATCTTATGGTGTTCGGTTCTCTCTGCCTGCCCCGCGAGATACTCATACATACCTAATATGTAGAACTAGGATATCTCCCGATTTGTGCATTTTGTTGTTTTGGAACTAAGTTATTTCCAAAAAACACAATCATCTCTTTAATTGGGATTCTCTAGCTCAATTCGATTGAATCATACTTGGTTGATATAATATGCAGATGATATCAGACATAAACTTGCATGTCAGAATAGGGATTGAGATTTAAGCCTGTTGCAATTCAATACCATAATTATATCTTGCTGCTTTTTTATTGACCTTGGTCGGAAAATAAGCATATATCACAGCCTACGCAGTGCACATTATTTGTTGCCCATCCATACTGAAAATGTAAACAAAACGTAAATTAAAAATATTCTACTGAAAATAATTCGTTATCATAGTAATTGAAGCAATCACAGAAAAAAAAATAGATTACGCCCAACTAATTCAGCTTAGAAGCAGCAGATATCAACTAAAAATAAAGAAAACTTTATACCGAAATGTATTTAAAAAATACAATAATACAAAGCGCTTCTATACAATGTCTAACACTTATTTCACTATCATATACACAACATACACATTTGGTTTTACACACTTGTTTGCTCTAAAAGAATTGAGTTTCTCTTGCCAAAATCTTTTGTTTCACCAACCCTAAATAATAATTTCAATCCATTTGGAACAACTGATCAATAGAGTTGCAAATGTTTTTGCAACGTCGCCCATTCCATGACTGAATCGCAATAATAATTTTGTCTCATAGATATATTATGCACACGTCATTTATCTGAAAATATTGACTTTTCTACGGTCCATGTTTGTTCGCCTCATGACGTAGGTTACTCGCTAATGTTTAGCCTTGTAGATGTGAATAATGCCCTAAATGCTTTTTTATTTAAAAAAAATTACATTGTAGACATCATTAAATGACCATACCAAGTTTATTCTTTCGCATTTATGGATGTGGCACGGACGGACACATAATAAAAATACATAAATAGTAGTTTCGTAAAAGCAAACTTTCCTAGCAGTTTGCACAGGAGGGTCATATGCATGTTTGCCAACTCAGTGGTGTAACAAAGGCATAGTTTATCTCGAACTCGTGTCAGCTTGTAGAAGGCATGTTGAGGAGTTAGTTCCGGTCATTGTACCTAGTCTTGCCATAAATACTGAATAGTAAGTAGTAAGTAAGTAATAAATGTTATTGCAAATAACATTTATTACTTTTACAGTGTGTTAGTTTAATACATAAATATAAAACAATTTAAAATATAAAAAGCTTATTCGAAGTGGTCTCCATTGGCTGCCATACAGTCCTTAAAACGTTGAGGCCAGTTATCAATAGAAGCACGCACTGTTTCCATGGGAAAATTCTTCACTGCCAATCGTACGGATTGTTTTAGAGACTCCAAATTATCATGGCGTTTAGAGCAAGCCGTACTCTCTAAAACTGACCATACATCATAATCCAGCGGATTAAGATCGGGACTAGACGATGGCCAGTCTTCAGCTCTGATGAAGTCCAAAACGTTCGTTTCCAACTAAGACTGCGTAGACCGAGCTTTATGACCCGACGCCGAGTCTTGCTGGAAGGACCATTCTTGGTTATTGAACATGGTGTTGTTAAGGGGCTTCACTACTTTCTCAAGAATGGTATCTTGATACGCTTGTGCCGATGTTTTGATACCTTTTTCACAAAAGTATGGCACTCCTTCATAGCTAATACCCCACCAAACCATCACTGAAGTCGGATAGTGCTTACGTTGCACTCTGTAGACTAATTGTGAAGCTTCCTTAGATCTTTGAGCATAAGTACGGTCATTTTGTTTGTTAAAATGTTGCTCAATTGTAAAAAATTTCTCATCCGTAAACAATTTTTTTCTGTGACCTCCTTTTGCGTACCGCTTCAGTAGTTGTTTCGATTTTACCACCCTATTCATTTTTAAATCATCAGTTAAGAAATGACCAGTACGTCTCTTATAGGCTGCAACTCCTAAGTCATCTTTTAAAATACGGGACATGGTTCTAGGTGCTATCTTCATCTCCCGAGATAAAATCTTTTGCTTTCGGACAGGATTTCTTCGAATTCTTTCCCTTACTGATTTGACCACCTTTTTCGTACGAACACTACGTGGACGGCCACATCTTTTTCTGTCACAAACAGAGGAGGTCTCATCGTACCTAGTGATAGCCGGATATACAAACATTTTACTGATACCAAGCGTATGGAATATTTTTAATTGTAACAGTATTTATGGCCAAACTAAGTATATGATCTATCTATCTATAACTACGCCAAATCTCTTACGGGGTATATGATGACTGACAGTCATTAAGTCAAATCACAGGTCACTGGCTAATATTCAGAGGTGCAGGGTGGCGATTATTACTACTCATCTCATTCTACGGTTGTGAGGTGTGGGATAATGATAGCATGTTCTCTTAATGTTGGTCAATTTGGTACTACAACAGACGTAGCTGATGAAGACAAAAATAAATATTTATAACACTTATATTTTATAGGTACCGCTATAATTATTAAAGAATATACATAACTACAGATTGATATGGTGTTCGGAAAATTTTGTGGGACCTAACTATTTAATATTAATCTAAGAAAATGAGACATGATTTCTAAATTTAAAATATTTCTGGGGTTCCAAATAAAGGGGTAAAAACAGTCGAGTCATGGAGAGGAGATCGATGATATGCGAGTGCGCGCAGCCCATCTTGTATGATTATAAGCGAACGCGATTATTTAAATAGCAAATTCTTATAATGACCAAGGTGCCGCTTTTTGAGTTTGGTGCTAAAATAATCTCGTACTTATCTATCTATAACTTAACGCCAAATCCCTTGCGGGGTAGGCAGTAATCCCGTATTAGTTTATTTGTAATTGTATAAATGAAAGAAATCCAGCACGCAGTTTCGAAATAAACTGCCGTAATAATCATCATCCAAGTCTTGCTGTGTTTTTGCTGGCTGTGATATAAAATTCTTTTCGGGTTATGTATTCAAGCGCGACCACGAGATCGCATTTTTTATAAAAAGTTTGGGGGGTAACAATGAATTCAAAGTCGAAAACAGGACTAAAGGGTCATGTCATATTTCAATTCCATGTTTTCTGATATGCGTAATCTAAATAATATGTCAAAACTAATTCTTGTTACAGGACTATGGAATCATGTGTTTCTCTTCTCAAACCTGTCAATGTTTGTATTCCTGCCGTTTGCCTATCTGTTTTCCGAATCGTCCGGGTTCCCCGGATGCAGGGGGCTTCGCGGGCGCGTGTACGAGACCTTCATAGTACTGGCGCTGCTTGGCCTGGCCATGCTAGGTCTCGCCTACGTGATCTCAGCTTTGTTGGATGGCGACCGATCCAGTATTGATGCTTTGCTAAGTAAGTATTGTTTATTTTGTCTCCCTTCCTATCTAAGAACATAAGTGATAAACTTGATATTTATTTCAACTTGCCAGATCAATGCCCGTTCTAAAAGAAGGATATTGACCGATAGATGAATAGCAGACTGTCGTATGGAAATAAAACCAGTTGACAATGCGCAAGCTTGCATTGCCAGAGTAACACCTGGCTCGTCAATTATATAACAATTCATTATTTTTTTTTAATTTGTCGGCCATTTTGACCATGTACCTTAAGAGATAGGAACGGTGTTCCTGAACATTCCTATTCTACTTTTTTATGCTAAATCCGAATCTGAAGTCAAAATTCGAATATTCGAAACAAAGCGACAGACAAACATATAGAATTCATTTAGGAACGGTGTTCCTGAAAAAGCCTATTGATTTCTAATATATTAATCATTTCAATACATATTGAACAACTCTGAAGAAAATAAATTTTATACATACTTATATTGTTTCCCGAAAAAAAAATGGAATATCTAACTAGCTAACTTTGATACGGCTATATGACTGCTTTCGGCCGTAAAATGAAAACATTGGCCGGTCGGTCATTGTTTGTGTGTAATTGTGCGTGAACAGGAGCATATTGCGATTGTTTAGCAGTCAATGTTGGTATTGTTAGTGGGTGCGCATGCGCTCCGGAAGCAACAATGTGACAACATTGTTGTATCCGACGGAATAATGGTCGGTTTATGTGAAGACCATAAAGTCTCTTACTTTGTATATTTGACTTTATTTATATATAGTAATGTATGGTAAAGGAATGGTCACTGTATCTATGAAAGAAAAGCTTGCTGACAAAATATTTTTGAGATCCCCTTTTAAAAACCCTTTATTTTGATACTCCACTCGATAAACTTGAAAGATTTTTTCTTCAATCTGCACAATATTGATTATACATAAGTCGCCATATTGTTTTTATTATGGCATCAAATTGCCTTGTTACCCTGATAGAATAAGGAGTATCGTGATATTTCATACATTTAAATCGGTTTAGGTGTTTAGTAGTTATTGCGGTAAAGATCTTACGAGCATATAATATGCATGAATGCTGAAAACATTACACCCATTTTTTGAGATCTGATTATCAGCCTGTGTTGTCCTATTCATCTGAAAAATGTTCTGTAATTATGTGGTTTAATTAAATAGTTTATTATGTGTAATGTTTTGTTTGCCAACAGATTTGTGGACGTACTTGCCTTTCCTGTATTCCTGTGTGTCATTTGTTGGCGTTTTAATGTTGCTAGGTAAGTGCCTTGTTCCTTTATATAGACTATAAACATATATACATTAAAATAACCTAAACGGCGAATTTACATAGTATTATTACATTATACATATTATATTGCATTTTGCATAGTACAACTAATTTCAATGGTTTGGTAAAAAATAATTGGCGTTTGTATAAAATATGTAATTTGTATAAAATATGTAATCCAACGTTATTTTAGCAAAAGCTAAATATAATATTGCATATTTTATCTAGGATCATCAAAAAATTATAATATTTTTAAATTTATATGTTTACAAATGATCAACAACGTCAATGTCAATCATCATAGAAAGTGATAAATTATAATTTATGCTTCTCTAGTAAACGTCGCGCTATCGTGATGTAAACAGGTTGTTCATTATATTATTTGCACAAGTGTCGCAACGTAGTTGAGCTCTGGCGCGGCACCACGTTCGTAGTAACTTACTCATTATCTTCCCATTATAAAGGAAGTTCTTGTAAATAATGCACCTTTTTTTTGATAGACCAGTATGTTTTCATATTTAAAATTTTTTCATAATTTTAGAGCTCGATTCAAATTCCGCTTACCGATTTTAGTTTACCAGCTAATTCTGAACTACAGTTGCTATTGGACAACAAATTTTGATACGATGGATGCACCCAAATAACAACTCCCTGGAATGTTGTTGTATTTTTGACGGAATATAACGAAACGATGGAAGCTCCTGTGGGTTTGCCGCGTAAGCAGCAATGGTGGCGACGCGAGAGTGATACATTTTTTATTGCAAGCGTTCATAAGTCCGTTTAAGTGAGATGTTACAACGAATTGACAATGATTAAAGATAGGTAGTGTGCTTGAAAGCAGCCTGACTGTGGAAGTACCTCCACGTGAAGGCTATGAAAACACATTTAAAAAACAACTCCCTGAAGGGTTTTGTGTTTCTACGAGTGAGTGAGGTTACCAGTAAGTTACTGAGCAGGTTGCTGAGCGAGGAGTGAGGATGGCAACGCGCAATCGAACTCTATAATATATATGCGTTTATTGTCTTACATTAGGTGGGACGTATACTCGTTTACCTACCGACGTTATTTAAATACATATATACCTATGAGAACACCTAGTCTATTGTGCTTCTATAAATTTAATTTATTATTAGTTCTGGGTTACGTTATCAAGAACTCCCTACATTATCAAATCCATTACGAAATGGACGTTGTAAAGTAATAAAGTAGGATTATGATTAATATTTATCGAACTAGTTCATGAATAAAAACGATTAAACATAAACCATATTTATTGATCAATATTAAAAACCAATACAACTAGTGTGAACTACGAGTTAAAATAACCCAGCCATTACAAAAAACCAACAATTGCCTAACAAACAAAAACCGTGCCGTGTGCGAGTCCGACTCGCTTGGCACGGTTTTTTGTTTGGAGGGGTTCCTTACCACTGTGTATAAAAAAAAACACCGAAAATAATACCGTTGCTGTAAGGGATTTTAAATTAAATTAAACTACTATTATTTGCCGCAACAGCGTCGATAGAAATACACACTATGAGAAAATTTATACTCTCTACTTATGGTCTGTATCTCATGTAGTTGTTTATGAGATGCAGACGCATAAGATAACGTAAAAGGAAAAATATTGCGTTCTGTCCCGTGTCCTATAAATACATTCGTACTAAATCGTTAAAAAAGTAACTATTGACATATTTTTGCGTCTTTATTTAGGCAAATTATTTATTATTTATTTATCAATTAGGCAACTATCCCAAAAGGATTTTGATTTTGTTTTTCGATTTAAGATTCATAAAACTCTAACCCGCAAATATTTGGTAAATTTTGAACGTAGACTTGACAACCCTGCGTATCGCTATTTCTTTGTTGTCTCGTGCTTACGTATTCCACGGAATGAGTAAAACTACTAGTTTGCTACTTTCTCCCCAACAAAACATTAGATCACCAGTGTTCAATCGATAATACATTATTTTAATAAGGAGGCAAGAAGGCATACTAGTACAATGACCGTCTGTTGTGTTGTTTTAGAATTTTAGTCCTCTTCGCCATCTTCTTCTGATATCTCTTCTTTCTTATCTAAGAAATATTTTACGAGGTCCTCATGTTGAGGGAAGGTCTCGTCCAGATTTTTTCTTATCTCTTGGAGCTTATCAAATTCTTCCAATTCCTTGTAGGCTTTCGCTTTGTAAAGGCGCGCTTTGAAGCTGTTCTCGTTCAGTCTCAGAGCTACATCGCAATCGCCGAATACCTGAAAAGTAATTAATTTCACTTGTATATCTTCACGTCAGGTCCCTTGCAAGATAGGCCTTTACACACCTCGCTCTCTTATTTTACATTCATAGCTCTTTTCATGCAAGCTCGCCGGTTCCAGTGAACATGTTGCTTTCAGAATTTGTTTTTAATATCAGTTTGTGAACGATTGTGCTGAAAAGTTAGTTAAGGATTTTCTTAAACGTTTCATTTAAATCAATTCAGTGGTAGAGTTGTTTGTTACACTGTTCTAATAATAACCGAAATAATAATAACGGATATAATCACCAAACTAACTCAGCGATTTGGTAGCCATTATCATTATGAGCGAAGTAATTGGAACTGTCTACTCTGATCACGTCTGATAAATGTTATGCAAAATGATAATTTTGATGTAAGTTCGGAATTATTGTTTTAGATTAGATAATGGCAATAATGACCTTTATTTGTCGCACAATTTTAAATAACAGAATGCATCCAACTCGTATAATTAATAACATTTATGTAGGTGAACTTAAATAGGGCGACTGCCATCTTTAAGATTAAAAAAATGTCGGTGTTAAATTAAGAAAATCCATGCTCCGTTGGTTCGGGCATGTAAAATACAGAATGAAAAAATGACGAAACTGATATATACAATGTGAAAGTGGACAGAGAAGACGAGGAAGTCTAAGACTCCTCTACCACGACCAAAAATTGGTTGTGTTTATCAGAAGTTGGTGTCAGGAGCCATAGGAACCGGCGAACGTGCATGAAAAGAGCTGTGAATGTTAAAGAAGCGAGCGTGGTGTGTAAGAACCGCGTACTTATGGTGCTGAGTTCTTATTCACCAACAGATCTGACGTGAAGATACACATACATAAACAAAAAATAAATACGTGCATGATATTTTAATAATAATATGTTCGGAGTACATAGTATGATAATTGACCGGAGTAGAGTAGGTCACACTGTGTCGAACGCAAGCTCACTATATTTGGACCAACCTATCGATGCGTACTGGGGCCGTGTACAATGATGATATCTTGTTAGGTACATAAGTCCAATGTCAGCGGGGTATCGCCGTGACATTAATCAATTTACTTCAGACCTGTTGCTGCGTTAAAATCATCGGGGGCTTTCATTGTCATTTGGAATGGTCTTTGACATCGTATTACGTATTGCACATATTGCGATGGATCTACATAAAACCAGTTGAGAATGCACAAGCTTGCATTGCCAGAGGAACACCCGGCTCGTCAATTATATAACTATTCAATTTTTTTTTAATTTTTCGGCCATTTTGACCATGTTCCTGAGATAGGAACGGTGTTCCTGAACATTCCTATTCTACTTTTTTATGCTGAATCCGAATCTGAAGTCAAAATTCGAATATTCGAAAAAAAAAGCGACAACAAAGCGACAAACGCACAGACAAACATATAAAATTCATATAGGAACGGTGTTCCTGAAAATAGTCTCTTAATAAACCACATGATTGCGCATGAAAGCACTCCGCGCTCACAAAAACGTTGTGTTTTAGCGCCTAAATATCTCTCCGATTCGAACCTACTGACCAATGGGAGAACATTTTAAACAATATGGCGATGATTGGCGCGATGTTGATCCGTGAACTAGTCAATAAGAGAACTGCGTGTTGTACTTTACTCGCCCGATCCGTAGCGGTGAATTGAGTTACTATACAATATCGGTCTCATCGGATCTCTATAGGTTATTTCAAGGTTGACGAGCTCGGTGGCTCAGTCGTGAATGACGCGATTTTGACACCGACGTTCGTGGGTTCGATTCCCACACAAGGCAAACATTTGTGTGCATGAACATGTCTGATTGTCTTGGTCTGGATGTTTTTGAGTGGTAGGGCGCATCAAGGCAGCCCGTCTGGGGAAGTACCTCCACCTCACAGAAAACCGCAGCTAAATAACAATTCTCTAGAGGGTTGATGTGTTCCTGCGTGTGAGTGAGGTCACCAGTAAGCTCCCAAGGAGTTGCTGTGTAAGCAGCAGAAGACGCATCGCGCGAGTGATACTTGATATATCGCAAGCGTTAATAGGTTACGGTACCCGATTTACATCAGGTGGGTCGTATGCTTGTATGTCCCCCGACGTCGTATAAAAAAAAATTCCTTCATGCCATGAATAAACAAGAAGTGTTTACAAAGCTCAAGTATCTATATTCGTAGGTCACCTTCTTAGCGTTATCCAGTTTCCTAATCCATTAGGATTGGCGCGGTCCGCTACCTAAGCCTAAGAATTTGGTGTAGATACTGATTTTTACATGGAGCGACTCCCGCCAGACCTTCGCAACCCACAGGGAAAACCAGATCATTCTTCGGTAAGGTCACACGTCTTTCGTAATATAATTTCCTGGACGTGCGGATTTCCTCACGATGTTTTCCTTCACCGCCGAGCAAGTGATAATTACAAATGTGCACATACATCCGGAGACACGAATCTAGTGGTACTCATGCCAGAATGCGAACCGATGACCTGTTGGCCACAATGCCAGTTCTGTATCCACTACGATATCAC
Source organism: Pyralis farinalis (assembly GCA_947507595.1). NCBI lineage: Eukaryota > Metazoa > Arthropoda > Insecta > Lepidoptera > Pyralidae > Pyralis > Pyralis farinalis. The sequence goes on along the minus strand of OX382266.1, from coordinate 9,966,271 downwards.
TGCTTCCAGACGGTTCCTAGATCTGTGTCGTATAATTCTATTCAACCACGGAACTGTGGTCGTATTTTGGTTTAACGCTAGCAGCTAATCTGTACAGATAAATAAAATTGGAGTGTCTGTTTGTAATATTAAAATAACCGCTTTTTACTAAATGCATATGGATGTATACGCGGTACATATACCAAACTGAATATAATTACAATTTTTGTATGTCCGTTTGTTCCGGCTAATCTCTGAAACGGCTGGACGGATTTTGACGGCACTTTCTCTGGCAGATAGCTGATGTAATAAGGAGTAACTTAGGCTACTTTTATTTTAGAATTTTTATTTCTTTTTATTATTATAGAAATATTATAAATAAATAATAAAAAAATAACTATTGCGCGAGAACGTACATAATACATATCTATTATTATTTTGCTGTTCGCTGTTTTACTCTGCTTATTTAGTTACTTATAATCAAATCAAATAAATAAAATAATAATTGGAAAAATAACTTTGTTGTTAAATTCCGCGCGGATGAAGTCGCGGGCACAGCTAGTCGAAAATAAAATAAAAACTGAATACTCTTACCGGTGCAGTCTCAAAACCACAGTTAGATATGGCCTATATTTGTCGACTGTAGTTTTATTGTGGACAAAATATCATGTATAAACAATCGACAAGTTGTGCATAACGGTGTGTGGAGAATGTGTCGCGGACTCGCGGACGATGACCTTGACCATCCACCAAGTGTTATTTGCTTTACGTTGGTTTACTTTCAGTGTGAAGATGATTTTATGACTTGTTTACTTTTCGCGATATATACACAGTAGGCTGTAGGTGATTATAATATCCCTTCACGCATAATGCTCAGCGACGCATGCTCGCCGTTTATTTGTTTTTGTGCAATACCGCTATAAAAACTAAATTCTTATCTAAATACAGTATTTGATTCAGGTTGTTGGAGCCGTTTCCGATACAAGAGTTGTTCGTTTGAAGTAAATGGATTCGCTGTGTTAACAGCAGAGGTGGGATCGCGCGAGTGATACTTAACTTATTACAGGCGTTCATAGGTTACGGAACCGCTTTGCATCAGGTGGGCTGTATGCTTGTATGCCTCCCGACGTTGTATAAAAAATGTATTATCTCTTGCTACGAGTATAAATTATATTTTGAATGACGTGTGACCTAAGCAAAGAAAGGTCTGGTTTAACTACTGGGTTGTGGAAGTCTGACGGCAGTCGTTCCATGTACAGTATCTTCGCCAAATCTTTTAGGTGGCAGACCCGGCATATGGTCATGAATTAGGAAACACGATAACGGTAGGAAGAAGAGGACATAATGTAGCAAACGGCTAGATTTAACGTATTGTTGTTAAAAATATCTAGTTACAATTTTCAAATGAGGTACCTTTAATATGTTGTCATTATTTTTGTTTTTGATTCCTACCTTTTCAAAGTTTCCCAGTTTGATATTAGTCAAGGCGCGATCACAGTATAGCATAGGATTGTCTTTGATTTGCTCTATAGCTCGGTTATAACAGGAAACAGCCCTATCGTATTCTCCTCTTCGGAATGCCTTTATTGCTTGAGTGTTCAAAGTATCGGCTTTCTCGCGACGAATCTTGCGGTCGAGAGCCCGTTTTTCGGCGTCTTTGCTCATTTCAGCCATCCACGCATCTTTATTGATCTCGCCCTGTATAACATTTAATGAAATATCTTAAGAACGTGTGTTATGAAACGTACTTCTGTGTACATTGTCATCATCATTCGTTGTTTTAGCTCTTAATTAGGAACATGATTTTTTGATATTTTAGGAGTTCAGGCATTATCATTGTAACCGAAAAGATTGATTGATTTCGATCTATCCCATTTGTTTTTTAGAACATGACGTCAACGGACAAAATGAGATTAAATTTTTCTCATTTTTTTCAATAGGAATGTACATTTTCCATATATAAGAATCATAAGAACTTCTTTTACAACTGCATATCAGACTGGTTAGAAAATAATTATTTATATAGGTACTCCTATTTGAAATGCATTTGAATTAACACAATGCGTAACTAAACAGAAAAATAAATTAAAAATGAAATAATCACGTGGAAAAATTTGGGGAAAAATTTGAATTTTATTTTGTATGTGACGTCACTGAGAAGTGAACTCCGTTGAAACGCTCGTTTATTGTTCTATGTACAAGAATGAGAAAAAATAGGCTCATTTTGTTCAATAACGTAATGTCCTATTGAACAAATGGGATCCATCCATTGATTTGAGTTTCATAAAAATACTTTAAAAGCATGTATAAAATTCAAGAAATAAACCTGGGTAAGTGATATTCTAAAAGAAAACACGTTTGTTATTTGCACATTGATGAGCGGAGAGTGGAATAAACTACTTAAAATCCATTCCCCGCGCTAGCTAAGTGGCGGTCCACCACGAGCGTTTACGTAATCATCAGTTTGTCCAAATTGCTTTTTTCTATCTCATTGTTCTGTATCTCGGAAAAACGTCTGTCAGAGTTCGTACCTACAATAATTTAGACGTTTATGCGCCCGTAAATTTATTATTAGACGCGTTCAGCTATAACGAGATTATATTTTCGTGAAATTATGAAACTATTTACTTTTGTGTGATACAAGAATAGTAGGTATATTAAAGTTGCAATTCTAATAACAACTCCCTAGAGAGTTGGTGTCCCTGCGTGTGAGTGGGGTTGTTACGTTAGTAGCAGAGGTAGCAGGGGGCGAGTGATACTTAATATATAGCAAGCGTTCATAACTGTGTGAGATGTATGGTTGTATGCCTCCCGATGTTGAGTGAAAAAAACGTGATATTTGTACTGTGCGATTGTATAACGTCAACAAAGACACCTTGAAGTGTTCAGCAATTTAAAAATCTAATGACATCACCAATGCAAACTCTATCAGGATGACGCGTCGCAGTACTAAAAACGAAAATGTACCCGTAGCGCCAGTATACATAGAAGTCTTTGGTAGCGCCCCATACATTTGAAAATTTCCCATTTTGGTTAGAAATATCCAATTTGTTTTGAATAATTATATATTATTATTACAATATCATAATTATTGTCGATAAATGCCCTACACACTACACTGTAAGAAAACTACGTCACTTACTTGATAATTTCAATAAAGTAGTTTTTTCCAAAAATGATCGAACTACTCTGTAGACTAAGGCCGGATAATGGACGCTGTGAGCACAGTTTTCTTATATCCGGCTATAGTCTACGTAACGTTCTGACGTATAAAAAAAATTATACTATAGTGTTTGGGGATTTGTGCATACGTCGCGAATACAGTGCCGTCGAGTGAATACAGTAGGCTGATTCTACTAAAAAACTGCAACTGCACTGCACCACGGCGTTTGTTAAAATGTGTACATTTTGACGTTTCTTCAAGCGATCTGACAGCAGCGACGCTTAACGAAACGTCAAAATGTAAGCATTTTGACACACGGCGCGCTGCAGTGCAGTTGCAGTTTTTTAGTAGAATCGGCCTACAGTGCCGAGTGACGAGACAATGATCGGATCGCCACACTCGTTTTACATATTAAAGTAGCTAGTAGTAGAAGTAACACGTTGTATTATGTTTTTGCTAATATAAGTCATTATATAAAGTATATATTATTTAAAAGGGGTATCGAAACCCGAAAACCATTACTGGAATGGCGACACCCCGCGCTTAAAAAAACATTGTTTTCTTTTTTCAGTAATGAGATTGAATCACTTGATGCCAAAATCAAATACGTAATTTCGAAATGTTATTCTGTACTTTGACGTTGGATTTGAAATGGAATTAGAGTCAAGTGTAACCCTACTGATTAAATAGTTACACGGTATTTGCGTGAAGGAAGTGTAACCTATGGAGAATTGATAAGACCGTTATTACGTAGTAACTTAATTCACCGCTACAGCTTGGTGGGTAAAGTAGAAAACGTATGGAGAACCGACGAAACAGTATTACATAGTAACTCAATTATATAGAATAGATAGAGGTATAGAAAACTTATGGAGAACCGATAACACCGTATTACGTAGTAACTTAATTCACCACTACAGGTTGGTGGGTAAACTAGAAAAACTATGGAGAACCGACGAGATCCATATTACGTAGTAACTCAATTCACCGCTGCAGGTTGGTGGGTAAAGTAGAAAACTTATGGAGAACCGATGATACCATATTACGTAGTAACTTAATTTACCACTACAGGTCGGGCGGTAAAGTAGAATACCTACACAACTCTTATTGACTAGTGTTCGCAGATCAACATCGCGGCAGATATCAACTTATTGGTTAGAATATCCTCCCACTGGTGAATAGGCTCCAATCGCTATGATATTTAAGCGCTCATACACACGTTTTATTGTGCGAGGGATGCCTCTATGCGCTGTTACCTGAATTATGCTCTATTCGTAAAGTACTAATAAAATTGATCTTTCTGTATATTTACTAGTGCGAAGCCGGGGCGGTCGCTAGTCTTATTTATATAGAACACGAGCCAAGTCGCTTTCGCTGATATAATAATACGATAGGTGTGCAGATAGTGTGTTATTTATAAGTTTAATGTTTAATACATTCGTCACTGTCCAAATTCAGACATAATATATATCGCAGTATTATTTTTACCCGGATACGGCGAAGCCAAAAAGAGGGTTAAGACTTCAGTAGGCTATGTATGTCACCACATATCTCCTAAACTATTCGGCGTATGTTAAACTAATGAGGTATCATTAGAGGAATCGTGCTGTGCCGCAGGGTTAGAGCCTTAGAGGGTATAGTATAAAAGTTATTAAAAATCGACGTGACTATTTATAGTAGAAAAAAATTACTACAGAAAATCTATCTATATGTTCACACTAAGTCCGTTGCGAGATAGTCAGAGGGAATCAAGCATTACTTGACTCGATACTTACACAAAAAAACGTTAAATTTCGTATTGTGTTTGGTGTCCAATGAAATGTCTTGATTAGTACATTATGAAAATATATACGAGTAGGTTACCCTTATGCCATAATACATGGTGGAAAAATGTAATATACAAGGTCTACGTAAGGACGCCTTATAAATAGTCTTTAGAGTCCCAGATGAAGTGATGCACCTGTTGTCTTCATAAAAAAATGCATTCCCCCTTACACTAACACAAAAAATAATATAAAAATATTTAGATAAAAACTAAAATCTGCGACTGCAATAAAAACTTTCCACAAAAAGTGGGTAAAAATAGTGTGTGTGTGTTTGCGTAGTGTACTTCTTTTGCGTAACAAAACAAAAGTTACTCCAAAAATTTCATCACTACGTGTATAAAACAAAACCTTAATATAAAAAATTATCAACAAATATCACCATAGTATTTTTATACGACATACAAGCATACGGTCCATCTGATGTAAAACGGTTACCGTAGCCTATGAACGCTAGTGCGATGCCACGTTTGCTGCTAACACAGCAATTCCTTCGGAGCTTACTGGTGACCTCACCCACACGCAGGAACACAATAACCCTCCTGGGAGTGTCTTATTAGACTATGGTTTTCTGTTGGATGTTTTCCCCCAGACGGCATTCTGCACCCTACTCCTCGTAAAAACACCCAAACCAATACAAATAGACACAAATGTTTATTCTATGTGGGAATCGAACCCACAAGTATTAATGTCAAAGTCGCATTATTAACCGCGGCGCCACTGAGCTCGGCAGTATATAATTTAAATGCACAAACACACATATATATAACCATATGTTATCTGTACCGATATAAAACACGTATTGTAGATTCATAATTAAGTATTTGAATACCTTGAATATAGTCACGAACAAAACATAGAGTCGTTGATTTACCAATCAACTACTTGGCGTCGATTTTAAGTGTCGGTCTCGTAAAAACTCCTTGTCATTCCGTAACAAGCCAAAAGGAGTATATAACTTCATAAAATAAAAAATAATATTAGACTGCTTATAGATTTGAATAAAAATCGGTTTTATTATAAACATGACATATTTAGTAAGGTAATGACTATTGACGTGCGACTATGGATGTACGAGGCAGACATTTATTTTCATTATCTGTATTAATATATAAAGCTGAAGAGTTTGTTTGTTTGAACGCACTAATCTCTGGAACTACCAATCAGATTTGAAAAACTCTTTTTGCATTTGAAAGCCCAATTCTTGAAGAAGGTTATAGGCTATTCAACATGCAATACAATTCTTATGAACCGAGACAAAAGAAAGAACATAGAAAAAGCGGTTCTTACGGGATACCACTATATCAGGCATACGCGCGGGCGATGTCGCGAGGCACAGCTAGTACTAATATATAAAGCGAAGGAATTTGTACGTTCGATTGTTTGTTTGAGCGCACTAATCTCTGGAACTACAAGTCGGATTTGAAAAATTCTTTTTGCATTTGATAGTTCAATTCTCGAGGAAGGCTATAGGCTACATCACGATACGATCCTTTGAAGCTGAGAAAAAAGGAAAAATATGAAAATTCAGTTCCCACGGGACACCGTGATACGCGCGAACGTAGTCGCCAGTGATGTATAAGAGCCTATATTTTTTTTGAAATTATTTTATTTATTTTTGTAGTGGACATTTTCTCTTGTAGTTTGTTTTAACACCGTACGGGGAGTGGGGGTTTGCTTTCTAGTGGTTGAATCAAGTATCGATTAAAAAAAACGTTCAAGTATTTATTCATTATTGTATATACTAACACAACAGTCAAATCCCACGGTTGAAATTTTATTCATTCATTTTGCATATATACCTACATGTTTTATCTGTGTCGTTCATGATAACCTACTTTAAAGTGTACTTTTCAATTAGTTAGACTGCCTCTTGTACTAAGTTGTGTGAATCGATTTCCGATAGCGCATATTTGCTACTTGGACTACATTTTACTACGACGTATTTTAACAACCAAATCACGAAACGAGTTCATGCAATGCCACCTTTGTTTGGTACATTGTCTGTTAAGACGCTAATATTTCTAGTATTTGTATACAATATCGGGAGGCATTCAAGCATACGGCCCATCTGATGTAAAATACCGCGTGTTACCACCACCCTTGCTACTGGTAACCTCGTCATAACATCCCTCCAGGGAGTTGTTATTAGGCTGCGATTTTCTGTGAGGTTTAAGTATTTCCCCAGTTACCTCTAGAACACCTAGACCAAGACAAACTGACATGTTCATGCCACAAATGTTTATCCAGTGTGGGAATCGAACCCGCCTCCACAAAATTTTACTAGGTCACATTATTTTTACTTACGTCTTTGTTTTCTATAGTCCTAAAAGCCTTTTTATTGATAACGGTCCTATCGTCTTTTAGCTTCATTTCAACATCATCATCTAAAATGATCTTCCCTTCAAGGTATTGATCGGCCAGGAGTTTCGCTGCGTCAGCCTTTTCCTTGTCCCCACTGGCCATATCTCTCACCATGTTGGAAACTTCTCCAATTCTCTTTACGAAGTTATTCCACTCTTCGTTCAGTTCCATTTTCGAGTGATCCTGTAGTGCAGGGTTGGATAGTATGTTTTTGTTGCTCATTATGAAGTATGTACAATGTTTATAAATGGAAATGACTCAGCGATTAGTGTTCCCTTCGCTAAATATTTGTTTACTAATTATCTGGGCGCATTGACGCAACGATGTACATAGCAACGGTTGTCAAGACAATGGCCTATTTTGTTTCGTTTATATTTTTAGACGGACCGGCCCGATCTAATTAGTGAGGAGTTCAAAATGGGCGCGGGTTGATTGCGTGTAATTAAATTTAGATCTCAGGTTTAGAATATGTAGGCTGGGCTTTTTGCTATGAACTATTCGGATGTAATGTGAGCTTTTCTGTTCAGATGTAATGTTAGTACGCGAATGAATATACTCGAACTTTTTAAAACTGGTTAGAAAGTAGTACATCGTATGTCTTTGTACGCATACTATGTGCTCGATAGTTGCTCTACGGAAAATTTAAAGAAGCGTAATTAATCATTTTGCGCAATGTATACATACATATAGCGACACCTCAAGCTAGACTGTTTGGCCTATGTAGCGTTCTTATGACGCAAGCAAGCAAAAGTAAAAATGGGGTTATAGTGTCTAGCATAACTCGTGAAGAGTTTTGTAGAGAACTACTCGTAATAATGATAATCAAGGGAGCTAAAGTTTAGTCGGGGTAATAATTGAGAATGTCATATATTTATGTATATGGAGATATTTTCACGCCAAGTCTTGCGGGGTAGGCAGAGAAAACCGAGCGCTATATGCCTCTATTCATATACACCTCACTCCCTTCATTCCCAGTTCTTCTCATGCACTTTCGGTTTCTAGGGCTAAAATACGACCAATTCGGTTACGGTAGGTAAGCCTTGGCCTTCCTCTGCTCCTACATACATCCTTGCCTTTTCGCGCTGTATAACTGTTCCGTGACTCCTATATTCGTTCTGCATCTTCAAACCAACGGAGCATGCCTCTTTTTATTTTAACACCGATGCACTCGAGTATGTTGAGGTTGCCTCCATGATTTTGAGTCTATTTATAGTGATCTCCGGTTTGATAATATACCGGGCGTTCTCCCTGAGACGCAGAGAAGGTCTAGTAATGAGTATGTTGAAGTTTTTGCACTGCGCTCGAGTGTTGATTCAAAATAACGAGTAATAATGATATTGTGTACTGTACACATAATTTTATATTATCCGGTAATAAACGAACATACAGCCCGCCTGACGGCTAACGGTTACTGAAACCTCTAGACGCTTGCAACTGAAGCTGGTGTTTATATCGGGCTCCTCAAAAGTGAGGTAGGTAGGCTTGGGCTTTGGGATTAGTATATCTATCTGTAATAGTATATCTATTGACGAGCTCGGTGGCGCAGTGGTGAAACGCGTTGTTACGCTACTTTGACACCAACGCTCGTGAGTTCGATTCCCACACAGTACAAACATTTGTGTGCATGAACATGTCTGTTTGTCTTGGTCTGGGTATTTTCTATGTATAATAAGTATGTATTTACAAAAAAAAAAATATTTACTTCCTACTCTTACAAATTTACGTATGTTTGTCAGTTGTCTAGTACCCATAACACAAGCTTCGCTTACTTTGGGGCTAGATGGCGCTGTGTAATTTGTCCGACAATATAAAATATATATATATATATATATAACTTCACGCCAAATCCTTTGCGGGGTAGGGCAGAGCGAACCGGGATTAGTGTATCTATAACTTCAGAACCAATCCTTTGCAGGGTATAGCAGCAAGAACCGTGCGCCACATGACTCGGTCCTTAAACACCTCACTAGCTTCTTCAACATTCGTTGCTGTTATCATACACGCTTGCCGCTTTTAAGGCGTCTAACGTTAGCGTATAATATCTATAATAATGGTTTATTAAATTTGGCGTAACTTTTAACGCTCTACCAAAATAAAATCACTGCACACACGCTAGGGTTAGCGGGAAGAATTTTTTTATGGAGATCAGCTCACCTTTGTACGCCATTTTCTTTATAACCTCCTCTATAAGTGTTGTTATACAATAAATTATCGATATGTTGACCAACTGCCACTCAAAGGTTACGTGAAGTAAAGAGGACCTTTATCTCAGCTTATTGTTGCAGTGCAGGCAGAAACCATGGATCGCAAGGTGCATAGATCCAAACATACCTCTCTCGCCTCTTCCACACTCATCAACCTCCTCAGGCATGCTCTTCGGTTTAAAAGTTTCTGCCTACCCCATTGTGAGACAGACGTGATGATATGTATGTATTGTTGCAGTGTTCACGCCCCTGGGTTTTGTGCGGCTGTTCGGCGTGGTCGGCGGTGTGCTCGTGAAGCCCCAGTTCCTGAGAGACCTCAACGAAGAATATTACATGTATTCATTCGAAGAGGACACCATAAGAAGAAGAATCAACAATGCTGTCTCTACCGGTATGACTATGATTTACTACGTCATCAACGTCGTCTTACTACGAGTATATCAGTTGTTCAATGTCCAGCAAATCTAAGTGTAAATAGGTAATTACTTATTCGTGTTTGCGGATGTAAAGAAAAGGCAGCCATGAGTTTTACAGTAGGTTCAATGGCCTTCATTTTCTCCAAAGCTACTGCGTATGCATGCTTAATGTATTTATTTATCTCCTGTTGAAAACTTTCCAATCCTCAGTTCATGAGAGGTGAAAACGGTGACGCACGCATACAGCGGTTAGAACGTGGATGCACAGTATCACTCATTGCTGATGTTTAGCTTCTGGCTTGCTATAAACTGCAAACTTTTGAGTCTGCACGTCGCACGTGGACCTAAGCATATCGTATTGCTAGACTTAGAAATAATAATAAGCCGCTTGTTCTTTGCATTTCTCGGCTCATATTCATTGATTAATTTCTAATGCGACTAAGCGCGGAAAAACTTATTTAAGTCTGGACTATACTAATCTTATTTTATTTTACTAATAAATAAGTAATAAGATACACCGTGGTGCACGGCAGTTGAGCTTCACTTGAGTAGCCATCTCTTTGAGGTTATTTAATGACTTATTTGTCATATTGCTGTGCCAATAGTGGAAGTCATTGCCAAAACTTCCTACTCTTACAAATTTCTTCTGTATAAATTCGTTGTGAGTTCCAAGACAGCTGTAGTTTAACCCACGGGACAGCAATGGATTCACTGTTCATTGCTTTTTTGGTGGAAGCTGCTGTTAATTCTGGTTACACAGGAAACACAGTGGTGGTAATGAGTGGTGGGCCTGTCCCGATAATAAATAAGTAAATATTTTTTTTTATAAAAAAGAAATTGAACGTAATTGTAGACCTGTCAAAGTGGTGGTAGACCCGATCGAGGTAGTATTTATGTCTTATAGCAGACTTTTTTTTATACCACTAAGGTGACAAACAAGCATACGGCCTGCCTAATGGTAAGCAGTTACCGTAGCCTATGGACATTTGCAACGCCTGGGGTGTCACTCTTGCGTTGCCAACCCTGTAAGAACCTCTTCACGCCTTTCTTGAAGAACCCCATACTGTAGTCCCTTGGGAAAACCTCGGCTAGACTATACCTAAATAACAAAATCCTAATATCTGTTGTGTTCCTGTGAGTGAATAAGTTTATATTAGCAGGGATCATCTATAGTAAGGCCGAAGGAATTTCTACGGGACAACAATGTCTCCATTTTTACAAGATAGATAGTGTCCCGGATGTAATCAAAATGTTACCTTACAAGACTTTGATACATTTACAACATACATAATCTACAGGTCTCACCTATCCTAATGTATTAGGAATGTATTAGGAAACGGGATGACGTTAAGAAGAAGAAGTATTAAAATTAACGTCAAGCAGAAAAATGTTCCGAGACCGTGAAGCCACCATACAATCAGGCCAGATAATCAGAGATAGGCACTGCCCAGTAAAGTTAGTGACCGCGCAAATGTCCGACTGAGATTACAGCTATCGGTTTGTCTGGTATTGAGATTTTGTTGTTATGTCTGGTCTGATTTAATACGTGGTTCAATCTGTATTGAAATATTTGTGTGGGCGCGAGTCCATTGCAAAATTTGTTGAGTGCTGTATAAGCCGGAGTGTTTGCACGTAACTAGGAACTGGTCGCTGCTTCTGATATTTATATTGATACATTTATTTTAATAAGAACAGGTATGTGCTGGATCAGAGCTTGCGATAAAGAGCGAATGGCTTTATTTATAATAGGCTTCAGGGAATCACTCAGGGAACTATACAGAGAAATATTTTTAGTGTTACTTCTTATTACATTTATGAAAACATTATGTATTGCGGACAATAATTGAAAGTAATTTTCAAACTTCAATGAAAATCTTAGAAATAGAAATAAATGAGTACTAATGAATGAGTAGTGAGTATGAATACGCAACTTATTCCTACGTCTAAAAGTACTTGTGTCCATAATTACATCTACGGCGGACCATTGTATACAGAAATTGTAATTTTGTAATTAGTTGTCATAGTCCTTGTAACAAAAATGATCTAAAGGGTAAAACGGAACCCTATTACTGAGACTCCGCTGTCCGTCTGTCCGTCCGTCTGTCACCAGGCTGTATCTCATGAACCGTGATAGTTAGACAGTTGAATTTTTCACAGATGATGTATTTCTGTTGCCGCTATAACAACACATACTAAAAAATAGAATAAAATAAATATTTAAGGGGGCCCCATACAACAAACGTGATTTTTTTGCTCGATATTAATATCGGCAACAGGTAGACGCTTGAAATATTCACAGCATATTTAGTTACATATTCACTTTAAGAATAAATAATTAAATTAAAATAAAACAAATATTTAAGGGGGGCTCCCACACAACAAACGTGAGTTTTTTGCCATTTTTATAGATAATGGTACGGAACCCTTCGTGCGCGAATCCGGCTCGCACTTGGCCGATTTTTCATTTATGAAGTCAAAAAAGAATAATAACACAATATTTGAATTTCACCTATTGAACTCTAAACAATGATATCTCACGCCAGGGCGAGAATACGGTCCGCCATAAAAATAATAAAATTGATTTTAGACCAAAACTGTTGACTCAAAACCAAATTTCAGTCACATTGTCTCGGAAAGCCATATTCGTAGCGGAATCGAAAAGTTTTCAAACTCAGATTCCATACATTTTGACACATAACTTTTCGATTCCGTTTAGAATATGACTTTCCGAGGCAATGTGAATATTCCCCCGTATCTGCTGTATACACGCTAAAAGATCTGGTATAGTTTTAGGAGTTGAGGTATTTTTATATACAACTACCTTACTAGCTACCCGCCCCGGTTTCGTACGGGTGATCCTGATCGCTACCAAACTTCACAGGTTCACACGCTGGATTAATCTGAAGATTACCTGAAAATTTCATCAAAATCTGCCCATCCGTTTTCTAGTCCATAGAGGACAAATATACGTACATTGATTTTGATTTATATAGACATTGTCAAGAAATGGTCCTGTCCCATCTGGCACGAGAAAAAGCTTTAGACTACTCTGGGAATCCATGCCTCAGCCGATTAAGCCAACAAAAAGATATTATTCTAATGCAAACAATTTTATGCTATAAGGAAGATAATAATATATGCGACTACTATATTATGACCAATACAATTGTGATTAAGCATATTTTTTTTTATAAAACGGAATATGAATTGTTCCGTGAGTATAAGAAGAACCTCAACCGTGAGTTGACCTCCAAAGCCCCGACCTCGCGTCGTTGGACGTGCTTATGCGTGACTGATATGGCTTCCTATTACGAGATACTGTGTGGTTAAAACTTCTCCCGACTTTTTTCATGTCTATTGCATAATTCGGCTCGAAATTACTTGTATGTTTAGTAAATGTCTGTTCGTAGAACTGGTTACCGCCGTCTGATAGTTATTACGTAATATGTTTTTGTTTTATAGCACATGGAGAGGTAAACAAGCATTCATCGTACGAAGCAGTTGGCATAGTCTATAGACGATTGTAACATAAAGAGTATAAGCTTACATATTATGGAATCCTGTTTCGAATATCATTGCATTTGATTCTTAATAATATTTTTTTTATATAACGGCGGAAGTCATCGGGTGCATACGTATCACCTGATGCTATGTTTGCGGTACAGAATGTATCGCTCACATTGCCACCCATGCTGCTAACACAGTGACTCCTTAGGTGCTCCTAAGGTACCGGTATCCCACAAACTCGCAGGAACACAACAACCCAGCGAGTTGTTACGTGGCTATGGTTTAATGTGATAAAGATAAAATTCTTTATTTGCTGTTTGGCCCTCGCAGGCATTGAGACACGTCTTACGTTTTTATTTAATAAAATTTTATTGTAGGTATCTTATTAATTAAGCATAGTTTAATTTTTCTCTTTTAAATTATTTGAGGGATGGAGGTACTTCCCTACTTTGATGCGTCCTTCCTCTCTGTAAAATATCACTCAATCTCACGAATTGAATGCCCCTCTAGGAGTTGTTATTTGCCTGCGGACCTTTCATAAAGTTAAAATGTGCAATCGCAATGTTCCTAATTAAATATCGCTCTGCCGTAACCATTTTTACCAGAGTCTCATTAGTAAATCGATAGGGTGCACCGAGTGTAGACTGTCCTGAAGCAGCTTGCTAAATTACAACAGGGAAACTGTTACGTAGCTGGTATATAGATTGAGCTCAGGACGTGCGTGGGCTGGTACAAGTGGGCAGGGTGGCAGCCAGCACTCGAGGATATATTCACATTAGCAATTTTAATACCCAAGTAATCTATTACAAACCATTGTCGAAGCTGGCATTCCATGACTACAAATTGAGTAAACTGTTAAGAGGCGTTGAGACGCTGCATTGAATATAAATAGGTACACAATTAGATGTAATTATCCAAGCGAATATGTTTAAATATTAGTTGCATGTAACTCCAGTCAACATGAAATGGATTTGCGTTCCGTATAATTTTTGAAGTGAAAACTTCTTTAGCGGCGTTGTGCACTTTTTGGGATGAGTAGAAAATGCTAAACTCGCGTCAGGCCGTCAGGACACGTGACCCTGACCGTTAGATTTTGGTGAGAATTAGAATTTAAGTTCGCTACAGCGCTAAAACATTAGTTACCTCTAATTAAACAATTAAAACATGAAGCGCTAGATCGGTCATAGGGCATTATTTTCTCGCGACCAAAACGTTGTTAACGCCATGAAATTGTTGGCGTTTACGCGTTTCGTTCAATGTAGTTTATCAACATCGCTGTTTGGTTTAAGCGGCGCAGGGCGCTTGCGCGAGTGTGCGTGTGTGTTTGAGTTTTAGAGATTTTACCACATATATGACAGTACTTTTATACTTATAAATAAAGCAATTCCTGCGAAATTATTCCCTAACCATTCCAAAATATTCAAAAATGCACAACGTTAATGTTCAAGTTTTCACTTCTGTCGGCACTCCAGGAGTGCAACCCGTTTTTTTTATACAACGTCGAGAGGCATGCCGTATACCGCTGCTGATAAGACAACTCCTTAGGAGCTTACTGGTAGGAACACAACATCCGTTCAAGGATTGTTATTTGACTGCGGTTTTCTGGGAGATATAAGTACTGTACTCCGTTCTCCAGTGAGGCTGCTTTGATGCGCCCGACCTCTCTTGAAAGCATTCAGATATTTCAGATGAAGATAAACAGACATGTTCATGGACACAAATATTTGTCCAGTCTAGTGTTGAATCGCACTCACTAGCGTTGGTGTTAAAGCAGCATTGCTAATCACTCAGCCACCGAGCGCATCAAAATACATATAGTGTATTTTGACGATTACTATAATGAAGACGTAAGCCGCTTCCACATCTGAGTTTTTTGCGGATAGTTATAAGAAACTAGCGCCATCATTGAAAATTAATCGGTCAAATGAAGTAAGATTCTTATCGTCACCGAACTCGCCCGTGAGTTCAACTAACACGAAATATAATTATACTAACTTCGTCCGCGTGTATCCTGGTACCCCATGGGAAGCGTTTTTCTTACTTTCTTTCGTATTCCTCGGCTCCTAACAGTCGTACCGTGATGTTGAATCGCCTACAACCTTTCGTCAAGAATAGGGGTAACAAATGCAATTTTTTTTTTCAAATTCGTCTGGTAGTTCTAGAGATTCAAACTAACAAACTCATTCGCTTTATATATAAGTATAGATATAGCCAATACACTTAGGATTAGTCTTAAACCTCACCACGGATCACCAAGGGGGAGGGGGGAGTTAAAAAATGCTAAAAAAACATCACGTGATTAATGGACGGCCCCTTAAGAATTCTTTGTCGAAAACTTCTATGGAACCAGCACGGCAGCAGACGGTTGTCACAAAAAATAAATGAGTCCGTACGTGACACTATAACAATTGTGTTTACAATTCACTAGGTATGTCAATATTATCAGTAGAGGAACAATAGATGCCAATATTTCAATTCAATTTAGTTCACTTAGTCAGAGATCTATGTGTCTATGTCTATAATTTAATTGTATATGTGAAATGAGGTTGCTTATTCGTCTTTAGTATTCATGTCTATAATTCCTCGGGATTATTAGTTACTCCTTTATATTTTTTTTGAAAGTAAGTGGCTCTCCGACGTCTTAAAGTAAAACATATTCCCAACTTCACATAACGCACCGTACATAATTAATAAATGGTGTTATGGCGAGAGCTACCCGACTGGGGAAGTACCTCTGCCTATAACAGCCAACTAACAACTCCCTAGAGTTATGTTCATGCGAGTGAGTACCGTTACCAGTAAGCTCCCTCCCTAAATTACCAGTGGAGGTGGCAATATGCGAACGGTAACCGCTTTATATCAGGTATGTTTATTTACCTTCCGAAGTTATAAAAAATTTGGCCGAGATCTCTCTCATGCTGTAGCCACCTATTCTATTGAATTTGTGTATCTGCTCCACGTCCAAGATCTTTGTTGTGTAGGCTGAGAGATCTGAGCGCCACATGACTCAGTACCTAATCCTTACATATCCTTACTACTTACGTCTTACAGTCGTTGTGACAGATGAGTCTTGACCTTCCTCCTCACATATATCCTCCCACTGTCGGTTTGTACATCTGTTTCTTCATTTTTTCCTCCTGCATTATTTCTTTAAGTCCGAACTTATTGAACATACCTCTTATATTAACATCGGGAGTTGATCTGAAAGAGAGCTTCGACATGCTCCGTTGGTTCGGACATTCATTCATCAATTTTAATTAAATGATCTTCCTTACTAAGAGTACCTATCATCACATCAACTCTTACTCATCCCACTGCAGGGATACTGGTCTCCCTTCAACCGAAGGGGTTTAGAGCATACTCCGCCACGCTGCTCAAATGCGGATTGGCGGAGGCCAGTGTTTTCAAGCCGCCCAAGGGCCACTGATTTAGCTTAAAGACAACAGCCGGGATCGATGGCTTAACGTGCCCTCCGAAGCTCGGAGAAACTAGATATAGCTAAACCCATCCATAGATAGGCTGCGGTCGACGTTGCTTAACCTGTGTGTTCGGTTAGAATAACACGCGCAACAACGCCATCGAGCTCTCGAGTGTACCTATGCCATCAGTTAATTCATGCAAACTGGCGTCGGCCGATATGCCTTTCCTGGTAGTAGATGGTTATAACAGCCGCCTCTTTCATAAGTGTTGTGATCATCTTTGCCTCTACTACGGACGTCTGTGTCGCATGTTCACATTCATTCCTTCACATCTGAACTAGTTCATGTCATGCACTACTACCGATAGTGGGGTTTCGATAATTTAGACATAATGGATAACTGGACATTTTGATATAATATTGACATTTTAATACTTGAGACCTTATTAGCCGAAAAGCTGGTCGATTCTAGATCTCAAAAACAAACTGCCGAACGAAACACACGAAACAACTATCGCAAAATAACACTTGCATATTGACCATACTTTTCTAATCATGCTAAAAATAACAGCGTATGACAATATTATGAAAGGAAAACTTCTTAATCATGCTGAAAATATTCGCGTCAGCGTTATATAAATAATTATCGAACACAACTTGTTTTGTCATGCTAAAAATAACAGCATAATTATGAAAATATTGATGACGTTAACGTCAAAAGTATTGATACGCATTGTAAATTGTAAACAATAAATATTTAGGTACATTCACCACAATATGATGCATCAAAGCTAACGACCCCTACATAGCCTTTCATAACAAGAGACAAGGACGAGAGACGAGACGTCAATTATACGATACTTTATTGTATGACTTTATAAAAGTGAAATTGGAATGTATGGAAAGATTTGTCACTGTGACGCTGATAAATATTTAGGTAGAACGCTAGTATCACACGCGCTGCACGCGACATTTTGTGTGATGTTGATGTGGCATACGCTCAATTGCTGTTTTGTTCGTCTTGTTCTTATTTGTCGATCCTTTTGTTATACTTATCTAAAATAAAGTCCGTTGTTCCTTATTCCTGACACATACTGTTTTCTTTATAGTTTTATATTGTCTCCACTTGCTTAATTTTCTTATTTTAAGAGCAATAATAATCCAGTGGATAGAAAACTAGCCTATTAACGAATGACGTCGGGTTCGAATCCTGGCGGGGCATGTATACCACTAAATTCATGTTTCCGGATTTATATTTGTAACTAGCTGACCAGGCACACGTTGTTCTACCATATAAATGAATTTCTTATTAATTTTTTTCTGATATTTTTTTTATGAAATATACTTTACGACCTATTCTCATACCTACCAAATATACATAACATTTTCATTAATAGTGGTCGAGCCGTTTCGGAGGAGTTCGACCACAGACACCGTTACATGATTTTTAACGGAAGTATCGCGTGTTTTATTTATTTTGTTGAACCTGACGTTTCGAATGCTTTGCAGCATCCGTGGTCGCAGGAAGACTAAGGTGACATTTGTCTTACATTGGTTATTCAATTATTACATCTACCGACATGGATGGATTAATTATATATGTTCCGATTCACACAAAAATCGCTCACGGTGTCCGAACGTTTTTGAGTAGATGTCTGGGTTTGTGACTTGGTTATTTTTAGAACTGGATTCCATGGAGGTGGTACTTGCCAACCATCTTCTCTATTGAAATTGGGGTGTTTTCTTATTTCAATAGCCTCGCGTAGCATTCTAGGCATGTAGCGATTCTCCTTGGCGAGGATTTGTGGTTTAACGAACCGCATGTAATGGTTTGGCTGGTCCAGTGTATGTTCACATACTGCAGAGTTCTTATCACGCCTATTCTTCATGTCAGCAATGTGTTCTTTCACTCGAGTACCTATGCTTCTCTTTGTTTGCCCTATGTATGATAAACCAACAATCGCGAAACCCTAAGACAATACTACCGTTACACGAGATTTTTATAGATATAGATTATCATTTGCTCGACGGTGAAAGAAATTATCCTGATTAAACCCAGCATATCCTAGAAATTATATTTTAAAAATCTTGACCTAACCTAAGAAAGGACTGTATTTCCTTGTGGGGTTGTGCATGTCAGACATCCACAACCCAGCATCTTCGCCAAATCCGCTTAAGCTTAGATAGTGGACCCCGCCGTCATTAGGAAACGGAATAAAGCTAGGAAGAATAAGCCTCAGTTTTCTTATTTTGAAGAATGTACACATACGTTTCTTGTATATAGTTTTGTAATAGTGTAGATTTTAATTTGATTAACATAGTGTTTCTTTCTTAGGAGTGGGGTACATTTCACCAGAGCCAATGTACCCTGACCGAGGGGACATATCCTCGTCATCCGTCGACGGACATATATCGATCTCAAAAGATCCCAAGACGTCAGTGCTGCGGGGCAAGGAGGTGCCCCTGTTGAGGCTCAGGAACGGAGCTCTGCAGGCGGGACTGAATGACAGACTGCAGAGGGTCGTTGCCATGAGGAAGGTGAGTTGAACCAACAATTTTCCTAGTCACCGCATAATCATATTTTATATATTAGGTCCTTACATGTGAAATTGGCGTTTTATATGGAAAAAGTAAAACGAAAAAATTATACACAGAATTATATACGAGTATTTAATCAATCGAAGTGTATAGATAATAATAATAATGGTACATACAATTATTATCTATGCACTTCGATTGATAGTGACATAGATACATACAATTATTATCTATGCACTTCGATTGATAGTGACATAGATAATAATAAAATATTTGAAGTCGATTTGGACTGCCCCATAGGAATTGTTTTTTTTTTCCTTGTAAGTAGTCGTCCAAATTGCGAGAAAAGTAATCTGTTGGAGCTGGTGTCTGGGGAGTATGGTGGGTGTCAGAGACATTCCAATCGCAGCTCCTCTAATTTAGCGACCGTCTGTCGTAAAGTGTGAGGTCTAGCGTTGTCCTGAAGCAGAAATGGGCTTTGGCAATTGACCAGCCTCGGTTGGTGAATAGCGAGCTTTTTCATCATGGTTTGCAATTGTTGACAATACAGATCTGCCGTAATCGCCTGGCCAGATTTTAAGAAGCTGTAGTGTACTAAACAGTACCTTTTTCTGAGTCAACTTTCGCTTCGGACATGGGTTTAGCCGGTTCTCCTGGGTTCAACCACTGTGATGAGCGTTTCCGATTGTCGTGCAGGATCCATTTTTCATCACAAGTAACATTCGTATACGATTTAATATTCCCTCGTTATTGTGACGGTTGAGTTGACTCAATGCGTGTTTGTTGGTGTGCTTCACTCAATTCATGTGGTACCCATTTTTCGAGCTTTTTCACTTTGCCTATTTGTTTTAAGTGAATTTAATTCACTGTTTTGTCACTCACACCAAAGCCTGCAGCTAATTCTGATGTGGTTTGCGATGGATCTGTTTCCACGATCACCTTTAATTCTTCGTTGTCAACTAGCCGTCCACAGGGTTTCGTACTGTAGATCAAAATTTCCAGAACGAAAACGTTGGAACCCAAAACGTACGATTTCTTTTACAGTAGCTTCCCCATCCGTATCAAAATACGCCCTACCTCTCTTAAAACATCCAGACCAAGGCAAACACACATGTTCACGCACACAAATGTTTGCCTTGTGTGGAAATCGAACCCACGAGCGTTGGTGTCAAAGTCGCGTTATTCACGACTTAGACTCGTTAAAACAGCACAGTATGGGGTTTTTACATAGTTAGAAAAGTATGACCTTGGCCTTGGTATGACAAGCGTTCATTGGCTACGGTAACGGACTACCAGGCCGGACGTATGGCTGTTTGCCAATTTAACGCTATAAAAAATATTATAATCAATATCAGTACACGTTGAGCGAAAGCGACGCATGGATGTATTTCATTTGGTCAAATTGCTTGAGCAAATTATATCCATTTAGGTTGGAGAATGGTTGTGTATAGGATATCGGCACAACGATTGTCATCTTTCAATAACAGCCAGGAGCGACGGCTTAACGTACTTTCTGAAGCACAGAGCAACTCTAGACGACTAAATCCGTCGTGACTAAAAACAAACTGCAGTCGACAGTACTTTACTTCTTCGATTAGACTGACGTGGTGCAACGATGCTTTCAAGTTTCTCATGTTGTTGTTGACAATACAGATCTGCCGTAATCGCCTGGCCAGATTTTAAGAAGCTGTAGTGTACTCACCAGTACCTTCTTCTGATTTAATGAATTACATATTTTGAGCGCGGTTCTAATTCCAACTTATGGAAGTGAAAGCTGGTTATAGCAAAAAGAACATGAAAGTAGAATAAACGTGGTAGAGATGCGGGCGTTCCGCTACACTATTGATAGCAGTTGATGATGATTATGATTTCCAACAAATGATACTATTCTAAAGCCCGTTCCTATCTCGAGCACACAAAACTTTTTTTGTAATGATTATAATGAGAGAAGAATTATAAATTACTACATACTACTACATCAACCCTAACTCACCTCCTGCAGGCATACGGGTCTTTCTTCAACTGAAGGGGTTTAGAGCATACTCCACTACGCTGCTCAACTGCGGATTGACGTAGACCAGTGTTTACAAGCCGCCCGAAGTCCACTGACTTAGCTTGACGACTTTTATCTATCGACAACAGCCTGGACCGACGCCCCCGATCACGGAAAAGCTAGAGATAGATAATTCCATCCATAGACAGGTGGACGTTGCTTCCTGCGTATTCGGCTAGAATCGCCAACTGCTAAAAAAATCTGCTAGAATCTCGACGAGATCGGAGGCGCACTCATGAAATACGCGACTTTGACACAAACGCTCGTGGGTTTGATTCCCACACAGGACAAACATTTGTGTGCATGAAAATGTCTGTTTGTCTTGGTCTGGATGTTTAAGTTTGGCTGCGATTTTCTGTGAGGTGGAGGCCTCACAGAAAACCGCAGTCATATAACAATGCCCTTGTTATGTTCCTGTGTGTGAGTGAGGTCACCAGTAAGCTACCAAGGAGTTGCTGTGTAAGCAGCAGAGGAGGCATCGCGCGAGTGATACTTAATATATCGCAAGCGTTAATAGCCTACGGTACTCGCTTTACATTAGGCCGGCCGTATGTTTGTATGCCTCCCGATTGAAAGAGAATATCGGTGTTAAAATAAGAAGAGATTTGCTCAGACATGTAGAATGAATGCAGGAGAAAAGAATTACCGGAACCGAGGAAGGAAGACTCACCTACCTTAATCAAATTGATTATGTTTTATCAGAAGATGTTGTCAGGATTTCTAGAAACCGGCGAGAATGCATTAGATGGGCTGTGAATGTTAAAGAAGCAAGTAATGTTGTCACTTGTATCTAGAAGGATAAGTCATGTGGCGCTCGGTCCTCCATGATTACCACACAAGGGACTTGGTGTCGAGATAGATAGAAAAAATGTAATTATTTACAAGAGCAAGTCAGGCGAGACTAATAGGTATGCCATACATCGCCACCCAATCATTAGTAGAGTGTAGACGTCAAGCCTTGACTTTGTTCTACTCTATTGTTATCTAATGGTACATTAACCGGGGCGGATAGCAGCTTGACTTGCTCACCCGAGCAGAAAGGAACTCAAGATAATTGCCTAAGAATTATTACATGTTGTTGTTGTAATATCTTTATTGTACGGTATGTACATAAAAAATAAATGCCATTAAAAATAAAGCTAGTGTTACAAAGGCGGATTTATCCCTAAAAGAGATTTCTTCCAGTCAATCTAAAGCAATTGATAGAATAATATAAATGGGCGAGAGAACATACGTACACCAATTCACTACAACGATGTTATAGATTTCGTAACGTACATCAAGGTTATCTAATACAAAACGAATTGACGAAAAAACAGTAGATGAAAATGAAAAAGAAACAAAAATATACGTATACATTAAATACAGAAGCTAAAAACAAACATATATGAGATACATTTTAACGTACATTCATAAATGCTCACAAATCACACGTTAAAACAATTTTTGACTCGTGAGTTTGAAGGAATCTATAGAGGGAGTCAATCTTACCTCCAGACATATACATGTAGTATTCTTTTTAGGGTTCCGTACCCAAAGGGTAAAACGGAACCCTATTACTGAGACTCCGCTGTCCGTCCGTCCGTCCGTCACCAGGCTGTGTATCTCATGAACCGTGATAGTTAGACAGTTGAAATTTTCACAGATGATGTATTTCTGTTGCCGCTATAACAACAAATACCAAAAAATAGAATAAAATAAATATTAGAGGGGGCTCCCATACAACAAACGTGATTTTTTTTGCTCATTTTTGCTCGATATTGATAACGGCAATAGGTTATATATTCACTTTAAGAATAAATAATTAAATTAAATTAAAACAAATATTTAAGGGGGGCTCCCATACAACAAACGTGATTTTTTGCCGTTTTTATAGATAATGGTACGGAACCCTTCGTGCGCGAGTCCGACTCGCACTTGGCCGATTTTTTCATACCGTAAAGGTGAAAACAAGCGCAGCCCGATTTATAGTATACAGTGACCTTAGCCAATTAACGTTTGCAAC
Organism: Pyralis farinalis; assembly: GCA_947507595.1. Lineage (NCBI taxonomy): Eukaryota > Metazoa > Arthropoda > Insecta > Lepidoptera > Pyralidae > Pyralis > Pyralis farinalis. The sequence goes on along the minus strand of OX382266.1, from coordinate 9,942,801 downwards.
ACCTCTGGCTTCATACTCGCAATGCCGACACAAAATAACATTTAATCTTTTCAAAGTACTCTCCACCAGCCGCTATACAAAGTATCATGTGTCTGAACCAGTTTTCGAAACACTTTCCAGTCGCAGGCACCTCATTTACAGCCTGCTCGAACGCTGAGCACATCATCCGGCGGCGAAAATCGTTTCCCTTTAAGCTGATATTTTATCTATCTATAACTTCACGCCAAATCCCTTGCGGGGTAGGCAGAGAGAACCGAGCGCCACGTGACTCGATCCTTACATATCTCACTCGCTTCTTTAACATTCATTGCTCTTCTCATGCACGCACGCCGGTTTCTAGGGCTCCTGACATCACCTTCTGATAGAACATGACCAATTTGGTCATGGTAGGTAAGTCTTGGCCTTCCCCGGCTCCTACATCCTTCCACTTTTGCATTGTATATCTGCTTCGTCATTCTTTCATCTTGCATTCTTTCTACATGCCCGAACCATCGGAGCATGCCTCTTCTTATTTTAACACCGACGCTCTCTTTCAGACCAACTCTATTTCTAACATCATCATTGCGAATACGGTCTACAAGCCTTACGCCACAAATTTTGCGCAGCGCTCGCATTTCAACCGCGTTTATTCTACTTTCATGCTCTTTCTGCCATACCCAACTCTCGCTTCCATAAGTTAGCGTTGGGACCAACACTGCATTGTGTATAGCGAGTTGTGCCTTCTGGCTCAGAAGGCACAACTCTGATATTTTATGTTCGGGAATAATAATAAGTCACACGGTACGTCAGGGCTGTAAGGACCAAACTCCTGGGTCACCCACCCAGGAGTTTGACCGGTGTGCCCCTCGTTTTGAGCGCGGTGTGCACCTGCGCATTGTCGTGGAGCAGTAGCCCGCGGAGCCCTGTGTTTGGTCGCTTGTAGCTCACAACAGAGAAAACTTCTGCCAAGTATTTGGTAGTATACCATTCGGGGTTGATCCTTTTTGGTTCTGTAAAGGAATTGACACCAGGTAGCCAGTCAAATTAAAAAAGCTCGCGATCTGTCTGTCCATACGTTGGCACCCATCCAATTATTGGCATCATTACATTTATAGACAAATGTTTATTTTAATGTGGACCGCCGGCCGGTGTGAAAATATTGACAAGGTAATGGTGTTGTGTCTGCTATTCTAAACTGGTTCACATATGTTATATGTTTTTTCTAACTCAGCTAAATCCAAATTCATCAAATTTAACTTTCCAAATGTGATTTCTACCAATACACAAGTTCTCATTGGGAATAATAAATTAGAAATTGTTAATAATACTGTGTTCCTTGGAATTACAGTAGACTCTAAATTACAATGGGGCCCCCTCATAAATAAACTTGCCAGTAAGCTCAGCTCCGCTGCATATGTAGATTAGAAGAATTAGACAATTGTCGGATGTGCCTACTGCGTCTTTAGTCTATTCCAGTAATTTTCACAGCACTATGTTGCATGATATACTGTTGTAGGGAACGGCGTCTGATATTGAAATATTTTTTATCTTGTCAAAAAAGAGGCATTTACTCTATTTATAACATGGGCTCCAGAGAATAACCCAGGAAACTTTTCAAAGAAATATATAGTTTAATAGATTCAGGCGTTATTTTGCGAAAGTCAAACTTGCTCCGGTAGTCTCTGCCTCGGCTGCTGCGGTCGAGCAGCCATGGCAGCGTCAGCATGTAGCACGCACTAACAGTAGTGGGTGGGTGCCGGCCGGCGCTAGGCCGCATGAACTAATTGGTGGCGGAAGCACACAAAGCAGGTTGGATCAAATTGCATGAAAGAAATATATATCCTTACTATTACTTCTCAATATATTTATGAAAACATATTGTATGTCCATTAAAATTTAAAGTCGTTTTAAAATTTCAGCGAAAACTTAGAAGTAAAAATAAGTTATGTATGCCGGCTTACATCGGCTTGCTGGGACTGGTATTTTTTTATAAATTTTATTCGATTCTATAATAAATTGCCTGAGGCAGTTCTGTCTTTTCTTGACAATGTTTTAAGAAAACGCATCAAAAATACTCTCTGTAAAAAGGGTTGTAATAGAAATGATGAACATGTAACTGACAAAGATATCTGGAAATAATTAAGCACAGACAACCTGTTCTTAATAATCTTTAATTCTACCATTTGACGTCATTTTTGTACCAGTATGCTGCAATGAATTTCTTGTAACATGTAATTGACAATTTTAAAAAATGAGCCTTTCAGAAAACCTCACTTCCACGAGTTTAACCAAACGCCCGCGAAAGAAAGCCCTCTCTAGACTAGGTTCTTACACACCTCAGTCGCTTCTTTAACATTCATAACCTCTTCTAATGCACGCTCGCCGGTTTCTAGGAATCCTGACAGAAACGTCAACTTCTAATAATACACAATAAATTTAGTTGTGGGAGAGTCTTGGCCTTTCTCGCATACGTTTGACGTGCCCGGTGGCTCAGTCGTCAATGACGCCACTTTGACACCGGCGACCGTGGGTTCGATTCCCACACAAGACGAACTTTTGTGTGCATGAACATGTCTTTGTCTTAGTCTAGACGTTAGAGAGGTAGGGCGCATCAAAGCTGCCCGTCTGGGGAAGTGCCTCCATCTCACAGAAAACCGCAGCCAAATAACAACTCTCTAGAGGGTTGTTGTGTTCCTGCGTGTGAATGAGGTAACCAGTAAGCTCCTAAGGAGTTGCTGTATAAGCAGCAGAGGAGGCATCGTGCGAGTGATACTTAATATATTACAAGCGTTAATAGGCTACGGTAACTGCTTTACATCAGGTGGGCTGCATGCTTGAATGCCTCCCGACGTTGTATAAATAAAATTAAAAAAACTATTTTTGGTAATTCTTTTAGGTATATATCCGATATACGAGTATCTTCTTTCTATATATCGGAGTCAACGGAGCATGCCTCTTCTTATTTTAACACCAGTTATGAATGTTAAAGAAGCGAGTGAGGTATGTCAGGATCGACTCATGTGGCGCTCAATTCTCTCTGCCTACCCCGCAAGAGATTTGGCGTGAAGATATATATATATATACTACTCTGTGTAAAAAGTATCGGGAATATGTCAATAAAAAGACCCGCGTAAAAGAGGTCGTTCTAATTTTTTTACTGCATGTTGGTAGCACTGTACTGATTTAGCGCGCAAAATTTGAGCGGGATCTGTCATTTAATTTGTTTTAAACTACACTTTTTGTTGGTCATAGTTTTGAGTCCTCGGCGATTTTTACAATGGAAAATATTGTTGAACAAAGAGTGTGCCTTAAATTTTGTGTTTCAAATGATATTTCATGTGGTGAATCACTAAGAATGTTGCGAAATACCTACGGCGAATCGTGTATATCGAAAACAAGGGCTTATGAATGGTATAAGGCTTTTAAAGAAGGCCGAGAAGTAGTAGTAGACTTGCCTCGTTCTGGTAGACCTTCAACCGCTACGACCAGAGAAAACATCGACAGAATCAAGAAGCTAGTGCTCGAAAATCGACGTATGAGTCTGAGAGAGTTGGCTAGTGAGGTGAACATATCTTTTAAGTCCGTCCACAACATTCTCATTGACATTTTAGGCATGAAACGCGTCGCCGCTCGACTAGTTCCAAAAGAGCTCAATTTTGTTCAAAAAGCGCAGCGAAAGCATGTCGCTGAAGACATGGTTTCCCGAGCTTCTACGGATCCGACCTTTATGAAACGTATAATAACTGGCGACGAGACATGGGTTTATGAGTACGACATGCAAACAAGCCAACAGTCTTCAGAATGGCGTCTCGAAAACGAGCCGAAACCCAAAAAACCGCGGCAAAGTCGCTCCAAAATCAAGGTGATGCTGACAGTTTTTTTTGACTACCGTGGTGTGGTTCACTCCGAATTCCTTCCAGAGGGAGAAACAGTGAATAAAGAATATTATTTAGGCGTCATGAAGCATTTGCGTGAGAGTATCCGCCGAAAACGTCCAGATTTGTGGCAACACAACTCATGGATGCTGCACCATGATAATGCACCATCACACACAGCCATTATAGTGAAAGAGTTTTTAGCGAAAAATTCAACAAAAGTTCTCGACCAAGCACCGTATTCACCTGATATGGCTCCGTCTGACTTTTTTTTATTTCCCAAGTTAAAATTACCACTTCGAGGAAAACGTTTTGAGTCGATAGAAGCCATAAAAGAAAATTCGCTGAATGAGCTAAAGGCCATACCGCAAATAGCCTATGAAAAATGTATGGAAGACTGGGTGAAGCGGTGGAGATGTTGTATTGCAAGCGATGGGGCCTACTTTGAAGGCGATAAAATAAATTTAGATGAATAATTTGTATTTTTTGTTTTATTGACAAATTCCCGATACTTAGTACACAGAATGTATATTAACACCGATACACTCTTTCAAACCACCTATATTTCTATTACATTTTTCATTTTTTTCAAACTGTTATTTTCTGTCCTTGTTTAGTAATTTTATCCCATTCTGTCTATATATCCACGCCAAATCCCTTGCGGTGTATGTAGAGAAAACCGAGCGCCACATGACTCACTCTCTTATTTAGCAATCATAGCTCATCTCATGTACACTCGCCGGTTTCTGTAGCTCCTGACATCACCTTCTGATAAAAGACGGTCATATGACTAACTGTTACTACCACACTCGCTTCTTGTATCGTATATTATGTAATTTCTAGAAGTGTAATTGTAAGAATCATAATGTTTTAATATAATTGCTCACTGGCAGTTAAAATTAAACGTTTAACACATTAATAATTAACATTTACATGACTACTAACTACCGTTATGAATTACGTATGAATTAGCTGGATACGCATATTTTAACTGTTATGAAACATTTTAGTTATTATATATTGTGTAGTAGCATTATTAATTTAATTATGACATGGTGACGTTACATCGGTAAATATTTCGTATGTTATTGTGTACGTATTTAAATAAGAAGAGACATGCTCCCTTGGTTCGGACATGTAGTAAGAATGCATCAAGAAATATTTAGGAAACAGATATACAACGCAAAAGTGGAAGGATTTAGGAGCCGAGGAGGGCCAAGACTAACCTACCATGATCAAATCGATCGTGTTCTATCAGAAGGTGATGTCAGTAGGCTTAGAAAACGGCGAGTGTGCATGAGAAGAACAATGAATGTTAAAGAATCGAGTGAGATATGTAAGGATCGACTCACGTGGCGCTCTGTACACTCTACCTACCCTGCAAGGGATTTGGCGTGAAGTTATTGATAGATTTTTATGCAACGTAGCGAGTCATACATTCATACGGCCCACCTGATGTAAAGCGGTTACCGTAACCTAACAACGCTGTGTGCGGTCGCTAGGTGGAGCTGCGAAGCTCGCTGTCGCCCGTGGCTGGACTGACGCGGTATAGGGAGGGAAATTTGGAATAACTATAATCGTTTCACCGGCCTTCTAAAACGGGCCAAAACAAAATTTTTAGAAAATTAACTGAAAGATGATGAATGGAAGAATGAATTGCGGAATGAAAGAGAGTATGATGAATGAATGTGTTTATTTATAATTGTAATATTAAAAAATTTATGTAATAAATAATTATGTAATAAAAAGAGCCTTGCCCCCATGGCAGGGGTGCAAGGTAGAATTATGAAAAAAAAAAACCTAAGAACGCTCGTAGTACATTAAATATCACTCGCGCAATGCCGCCCCCGCTGCTAACGCAGTATCTCCTTCGTAGCTTACTGTTGATCTTACTCACACGCAGGTACAAACAACTTGTTATTTGGCTATGGTTTCCTGTGAGATGGTGGCACTTCTACAGATGGGCTGCTTTGATGCGCTCTACTTCTCTTAAAACACTTAGACTAAAACAAACAAACATGTTCATGCACACAAATATTTGTCTTGTGTGGGAATTGAACTCACGAGCGTTAGTGTCAAAGTAGCGTTACTAACCAGTGCGCCTCCACCGAACTCGTCCAACGTGGTCACGTTCATTGTTTTAATCTATGAAGGAAATAACGTATAGAGAAACTGTGAGACTGATTTTACGTAATAACTCAATTCACCGCTACGGGTCGCGGAATTGAGTAGAACGCGCAGCTGTTATTGACTAGTTCACGGATCAACATCGCGTCACTATTCATCTTCTTCTGTTCTCCCATTGGTCAGTAGGTTTGAATAGCTGTGGTATTTAAGCGCTAAAACACAGCGTTTTGCGAGCCTTCACGCGCAGCCAAGTGGTTTAATGGTTTGTTATTGAATGCCATTAAAGGTGTTCTTTTCTTTACAAGAAAGTTAACCCTAAATTAAAAATGTATGCCCTAAATAAATACAAATATAAGAAAGAATCAGCTACGTGGCTAAAATCCTTAACTTACCTTGAAACAGAAAACCTACTGAAACATATTTCCTAAACTAATATCTTGTTCTGCTCTCATATGATATAAGTATATAAGTATGCCACTTATGAGTATGCCACTTTTCTACAGTGACACAAATTGTATCATACTCTGAGGTTCTTCGGATGCCTTGTTCAGGCGGCAGGTCTCTACAACTTGACACAAATGTAGTAACATATAAATTGTCTATTAAGTATGTGATCCATGTACTCGTAATATAAGTACACCGTTGTATTTATTCACCGGTATTCTTAGTAGATGAAACCTGTGATTTTGATATCGCTAATTACTTATGAAAAGTAATAGCCAGTACATACGTTCGCGATACAAAGAATATCCCTGGTTCGCTGCGAACATAGCGTACTGGTAACCACACACAGGACCTTCAATGCAGGAACACAAGAACTATCCAGAAAGTGGTTATTTGGCTGCAGTTTTCTGTGTCCTTTACTTTCCCAGTCCGGTTCATTTGATGTGCCCTAACTCTCATTCGTCAGAACCTCGTTTGTTAACTAGCGGGATGCACCTAGTGCAGGTGTGATGTATCTTTGACTCTAACTTAAGATGATAGTTAGTCTCTCTCACCCCTGATATTAATTCTCTTTCTTTTGTTTGATGCCCTACACTAGATTTCCTTCAATAACACAGTACATCGGTATAACATTTCCGCTAACCTTCCAGTTTGTGAATGAGTCCTCTTAAATGAGATACGGCACAGCTAGATTTCTCCCTTTATTATTTACTAGCTGTGCCCGCGACTTCGTCTGCACGGAATAGTTTTTTTTTATTATTTATTTATATTAATAAACATAAATAAAGTTTCTAAAATAAAGTAGTACTTATTACATCAGCTATCTGCCAGTGAAAGTCCCGTCAAAATCGGTCCAGCCGTTTCAGAGATTAGCTGGAACAAACAAACACGTACGTCTGTTTGTTTGTTCCAGCTAACAGACAGACAGACAAAAATTGTAAAAATATTCATTTTGGTATGTGTACCATGTATATATCCATATGCATTTAGTAAAAAGCGCTTATTTTAATATTACAAACAGACACTCCAATTTTATTTATCTGTATAGATATTCCTACCATTACACCCACTATACATACCACGTTTAGCATACCTAAGAAAATACTGAAATGCCAGAGGAATGGTAATGAGCGTGTAATATCTTCCTTGTAGTGACAGCTTACCAACCAGCGCTTATTCTGTATGCTACGGTTCACACTTAACATCAGGTAGGTAGGGCGTATTTGCGTAGCAAACCATTAAAAGGACCAAGTCACAGCAACGCTGTATGGAGATAGTTATAACCTATCCTAGGATTCTAGCTATCTTTAAATCAAATTTGCCTATTATTTATTAGTTTTAAGAATAAGAAACAAGAACACTTTTGTTCGCATTAATGATATTAAATATAAAAAAAATACAAAATCTTTATTTACCATTACGTCCCCGCTGGTACGTAATGGTAAATAAAGATACAATATACGTCTTACATTTTTTAATTGTATTTTATTCAATTCCCTTACAGTATTATTTATCTTTTTAAATCTACTACCATTTTGGAAATGACAATAGACGAAATTCCGAAAGAAACTTGCATAAATTTATGTCAGCATTTAGATACAATAATAAACTATGTCAAGCGGTAAGATTAAAGATAATTAAAGCCTGTGCTGAATTATTTCCTGACATTTTTGTCGGTTACATATTTATCAATTCTGTAATAATCCTTTTCACAGAGAGTATTTTTGATGTTTTGTTTCATTAAGTTGATTGTCTGTATCCACTGTCAACTTTACTAGAGTGGCGTAAAACAATCTCTAAAACATACATTAAACATTATTCATTGCATGTCAGGTATCTATAACAGCAATTTGAGTTTATTCATAATGTTGAAACGGTCTATTTGCACTTCCGATGTACAACGCTATCACGCCGCTGTGACCTTGCCACCTTGGCTGTGTACGTAAGTGTGCGCACACGCCGCGCCGAGCACGTGCTCACCTACGCATCTTTCACGTTTCCGAATTTCTTTGTAGCGTGAATAATGTAAATGATTCTTTAATATATATCAGTGGGCCAATGTGCCACAGACACACTATGTAGTATTCGCATATGAAAGAAAAAATCTTACGCAATAAACTTCTATTTATGGTCCTTAATTTGATTGTCTTAGGTAAGTCGGCCAAGTAAGGAATAGATATAGATAGATAAAAATCCGTCCAAGTGCGAATTTGACTCGCGTACCGAGTTTTACCTGTACATATATCATGTAACGAGTTCGTCCATCACGGAAACCAAGTCTCGGAAGATTTTTCCTGTTTTTTACTTCCTTCTTATGTTGTAAGCGGAGTATTTGATATTATCAACTTGATACCTCCACGTGTTTCTGAGAAAAAGGATCTTGAATCCGGAGTCGGAGCAGCCATGGCAGTGACGCCGTACATCTACTAACGGTCGTGCTTAGGTGCTGGCTGGCAGTAGGTCGCATATACCAATCGATGGCGGAAGTACACAAAGTACTTTCCATCAAATAGCCTGAAAATTTGACTGACTGAATCTGTTAACTATTTATAATGATGTTTGTTAAATTCATAGGAGGTAGAGAGCCAGCGTAAATCGTCGTCTCTCCAACGTAATGTGGTGTATCCGCTGGCGATGCTGCTACTGCTGGCACTCACTACCATCACGGTGCTCATGGTGTTGCAGAACATCCTAGAACTGCTCATCGGACTGAAGGCTTTGCCGCTTAGCACACGGGTAACACTCCATTTTGTATTATTTACTTGCGACCCGCCCCACCTTCGCACGGGTGATCCGATCGCTGTCAAACTTCACATTATTACCTGCTGGCCTAATCTGAAGATTCCCTGAAAATTTTATCAAAATCGGTCCAACGGTCAACATTCGGTCCGTTTTGGAATCCACACGAAACATATACAAACATCGAATCTATAATATATAAATAAAAACTATTCTAAGTATGTTTGTCGTCTATGGACTCGAAAACGGCGGGACCGATTTTGATGAGCTTTGCATATTAGCTCAGCGGGTGATCCTATGTAGTTTGATTGTGAGTGATCGGATCACACGTGCGAGATCACCCGTTTGAAGCCGGGGCGGGTACGTAGTTTTATATATAAATTTTAAACAGTTGGCTTTAGTATGTGTAATGTCTGGTTTAGTACTATATTTCTTACTATTTACATATATGCATTTTACATATGGTTGTATATAAATTCATTAGTGTATATATATATATATAGACGAGCTCAGTGGCGCAGTGGTGGAACGCGCTGTTACGCTACTTTGACACCAACGCTCGTGGGTTCGATTCCCACACAATACAAACATTTGTGTGCATGAACATGTGTGTTTGTATTGGTCTGGGTATTTCTATGTATAATATGTATGTATTTACAAAAAAAAAATGTATTTACGTATGTTTATCAGTTGTCTAGTACCCATAACACAAGCTTCGCTTACTTTGGGGCTAGGTGGCGCTGTGTAATTTGTCCGAAAATATTTATTATTTATTATTTATATATATATTATATATACTCATAAGTACTAGTTTATTTCACTTTTCCTTACGCAACATTTTTTTATACCACTAAAGTGATCAACAAGCATTCGGTCTACCTGATGGTGAGCAGTTACCGTACCCTATGTACACTTGCAACACCAAGAGTGTCACTCGTGCATTGCTGAACCTGTAAAAACATCTTCACGCCTTTTTTGAAGAACCAAGGACTTTGTTCCACAACTTTGAGTTCTTGGCCGGAAACATCTCTTGGATCGCACAGGACGCGACTATTGCGGATCCAATGTGTGAGGATGAATTCCCAACCGTCTGCGAACGATGCGATTGTACAACGAAGCTGTTGAATATCATAGCAAACAACTTCTCAGAACGCAACCCATTGTACAATCGGTAGAACACACAAGTAAAGGAAAAATCTCTCGATCTCAAGGGCTCAATACAGTGTTTGAGCTTGGGATCTTCTACAATTCTCAAGTTTCTAACTGGTATCCAGGTGCTCCTGCCCATAGAAGACTACAGCGCTTCATGTGCGGTCTGACTTGACATTTATATAGCAAGAGTATTTGCTTTGAACTGGAGTACTGGTTCGATCTATTCAGTACGCCAAGATTCTTGGACGCCTGCTTGACCCTCTCCTCAAGGTGACTTCGGAACTGAATTTCATTAGAAATTTCGTCTATAATCGCTATGCTCGCTATATATCGATTGGCGATGTTAAGTATCCAAGGCGGGATCCGGAAGTGAGGACTACCTACAGCAAGTGGGGTTGTTTTCTTAGCGGTGAACGCGCCGACTTGATAGGGATATTGGACCAAGTTTAACCGTCCCCAATTAGTTGTATTTAATACACATAATTTGCTTCATAGGAGACAGTTCGGATTTACGAGAGGTTGTTCAACTATAGACGCAGGGATTCATTTGCTTAAAAGTATATTCGCGGCATGGGAAGGTTCGCAAGATGCCTTGGGAATTTTCTGTGATCTGTCTAAAGCGTTTGACTGCGTGCACCATGACACTCTTGTCAGAAAATTACACCACTACGGTATCAGGAACAAGGCTCTCGAACTTCTGTCTTCTTATCTGGGCAATAGGATACAGAAGGTCGATGTTAATGGTAAAAGATCTTCGGGGTCCCCTGTAGTCATGGGAGTCCCACAGGGGTCAATTCTAGGTCCATTCTTATTTTTAGTATATATAAATGACTTACCTTATTATGTAAAGGATAAACATGAGATTGTATTGTTTGCGGATGATACCTCTTTGACATTCAAAATTAATAGACAGTTAGGTAATTATGACGAAGTTAACGATGCTCTCTCTAAAGTTATGCATTGGTTTAATGTTAATAATCTGCTTTTAAATGATAAAAAGACTAAAGTAATTAAGTTCTCAACACCTAATGTAAGACAGGTGACTACCAATGTACATGTTAATGGAACTAATTTAACCCCTGTGGAGACAACTGTGTTCTTGGGTATAACAATTGACTCCAAACTACAATGGGGCCCACAAATTGAAAAATTATCAGGAAAACTAAGTTCTGCAGCCTATGCAGTGAAAACTATTAGACGGCTCACTGATGTTGATGCGGCTAGAATAGTTTATTTCAGCTACTTTCATAGTATTATGTCATACGGAATTCTTCTTTGGGGTAACTCCGCGGACATTAACACCATCTTTTTATTGTAAAAGAGAGCCATAAGAGCTATCTACAAACTTGGTCCCCGTGAGAGCCTTAGAGAAAAATTCAAAGAAATAAATATTCTAACAGTCGCATCGCAATATATCTATGAAAATCTTTTGTATGTCCATAAAAACATACTCATTTTGTAAAAAGAGTGATACTCATAACGTAAATACTAGATATAAGCATAATCTTGTGTTACATGCAAGCCGTCTCCACAAAATAAGTAATTCTTTTATGGGGCAATGTATACGGTTCTATAACAAACTTCCCAGCAATATAAGAGAATTGTCAATAAACAAGTTTAAAACTACTATTAAAGCCAAATTGTGTAGCAGGGCATATTATAAAGTATCTGACTATATTAATGATAAAAATGCCTGGGATTGAGTCGATCCAATTATAATGTAATTAATAAATTATGTAAATTTGTTTGGATACCAAAAGAGGGATGCCTGAGTTTTTTGGCAGTATTTTTATCAGTGCTCACCTAGTCATGAACTGCACGGTAGGGAAAAAAATTGTGACGATTCCAAACAAATGTAGCCATTTTTACGGAATAAAAAGATTTTGACTTTGACTTTGACTTAGACACTTTAGTCCAGATACCCTCAGTTTCAAACGTAAGTTGTTTATTATGTATTATTTATGTATTTTGTTAGGGTTCCGTACCTCAAACGGAAAACGGAACCCTTATAGGATCACTTTGTTGTCCGTCTGTCTGCTTGTCGAGAACCTTTTTCTCAGGGACGGGAGATATTAAGCTGAAATCTGAAATCAAATACTCAGATCTGCAATCCCTTCGAACAGTCAAAGTATCGAACTTCTAAGTCGACGCAATCAAAATTTATTAAAAATTTCAATAATTTACAAATTTATATTTAAATTAAATTGCCTCGTTTACGTGCATATTTGTTACTCGCAAGGGAATCAAAACCTATAGGGTACTTCCCGTTGACCTAGAATCATGAAATTTGGTAAGAAGCAATGTTATGTAGCACAAGTAAAGGAAAAAAAAAAATCTGAAAACCGTAAATTTTTAGTTACATCACAAAAACATATTTTTTTTGCAAAAAATAATTCGAGAAAATATTTCTTTACGATATCAACGTTGCGCGAGTCGGACTCGCACTTGACGGCTTTTTTTTATTAAAACTTTACTTTATAAGTTGATACAAAAGACAGACATACGACGAAACAATATTTCCTGGTCACGACTTCGCCGATGGTAACCGTTTATGTTAAAGCAACATCATTAGCAGCATTTATATAATTACGATTGGTTTTATAGCAATGTTTAAGTGATGCTGCATAAGGATATATAACTGGTTTAATATTGGTCTATTTCAAGTTTATTGTGCGTACATAATGCATGGACAAATAAACTAAAAACGGAGAGGCGATGATATCATCGAACAAGCTGAGATGACGAGATACATATTATAGTAATTATGTTTATTTAAGTAGCAGTGTTTTAATAAGTGTATAATTACTTATTGTTTTTGGTGTACATATGCATAATTATGTAAAGTGCTTAAAAATAGTTTCATTCATTCATTTTTCATTCGGAAAGCATACGGCTGGTCTGATTTGATTATACCTAAACATTAACGTATTACGGTTTGATTTATATATGCCATCACAGATTTATATGTTATATAATTATAAACACAAAAATTTTATATAGATAATAATAGAAAGATTTTCTTAGTGTGTATGTCATTTCTTTCACATATTCACTCACAGTTAAGAAAGAGCGTAATCTTCTGGCACGGGCAATATTTTGCTTTAAAAGGAGTCTCCCGTGATACGTACCCCATAATACTTGTAAAAGGAATAAGTAAATATCTTATTTTGTCATAGCAGTCTATGAACGCTGGTAGTACAACAAATAATTTCATTGACGCAGCTACTTCTCAGTAGCTCATTATCGCATAGTAGGTATTGTCCACTGGCAGGAACGCTGCAACCCTCCGGAAAGTTATTATTTACCTGCAGCCTTATGTCAGCTACGAGTACTTTTCAGTAAAAGCTGAGATCAGCCGTACCTAAGTCATTCAAAAGTCAAAGCTATAATTTTCTACTAATGTTTTTTTAAGTATTATATTTCTAGTAATGTTTAATTTTCGTTAGTTGTAATTTCATGCACGTCAAACTAATTGTTTGCAAGTAAAAACATTATACTGATTTTACAGTCATATTCTGTAAGCCACCTCAAAAAGTATGACTGGTTTGCTAAATACTGTTTCGGTCAGAGTAATCATGACATTCCTTTCAACAAACATTGCGCGACAATTAATCTCTTGTGTAGACCGGAAGATGCCATCTATATGTATTGTATTAGTACCTGTTTTAGTGTTGTCAGACTATAAAAACATCTTAGTGTCAGAAGATATGTTAACCTTTGTAAAAATTACTGTATACTTTCTCTTGAAATAAATCTTAAATCTATGTTTAATGTAGTTACCGCCAGAAAAAGAAAAAAAAATGACATGTAGTGATATATATATATTATATATATATACATACAAGCATACGGCCTACCTGATGTACAGCAGTTACCGTAACCTATAAACGCTTGTAATACATTAAGTACCTTCTCTGCTGCTAACACAGCAACTCCTTATGAGCTTACTGGGGATCTCACTCACACGCAGGAACACACTAAACCTCTAGGGAGTTGTTATTTGGCTGCGATTTTCTGTGAGGTGGACGTACTACCCACGACGGGCTGCTTTGATGCGCCATACCTATCTTAAAACATCTAAACCAAGACAAACAGACATGTTCATACACACAAATGTTTGCCCTGTCTAGGAATCGAACCCCGGAGCGTTGGTGTCAAAGTCGCGTCATTCACGACTGTGCCACCGAGCTCGTCATGTCGTCATCGTATCTTATAGAAAAAAGAATGCATATTTTTTCGAATAAAATGATGGATAAATATTTACTTTGGAATAATTGTGTTGTTTATTTTTCTCTTGTAATTATCAATAAGTAGACTTTTCACCGTGTTTAAATTTAGTTTTATTTAAAGTGAGATTGTTTGAGGTCGATCATTTCAAAATATTACTCCACGATCCACATTGACAACGTCTATTCAATTGATGGTAAAAAAGATAGTATTTCATAACAGTAAGTCCATTAAACTAATGAATTCAATGGAAAAACGTCTGTTATTTATGTACGTATGATTTACATATGTATTTATAAATATCATTCATGCTTTTGGTCTTAATTAATCAGTTTCATTATAATAATGCAAGTTTATTTACATATGAGGCTATTATTCAAATTAAATATGTTATATTTATTTATTGAACGTTGGTTCGGACATGTAGAAAGAATGCAGGATGAAAGAATGACGAAACACATATACAATGCGAAAGTGGAAGGATGTAGGAGCCGTGGAAGACCAAGACTGTTTTATCAGAAGGTGATGTCAGGAGACCTAGGGACCGACGAGCGTGCATGAAAAGGGTTATGAGTGTTAAAGAAGCGAGTGGAGTGGAACCTACCCCGCAAGGGACCTGGCGTGACTATAAATACATACAAATATGTTACAATCAAAATAACTAATTATCGAGGATAAAGTTAAATTTATATTCCAAAGAAAAGAATTGTATAATAACGTAATACCACTTAATTCGCGGTAAAATTATTTAAAATTGCTGTGCCTTAAAATGGAACATAACATTTACATTTATAACATTTGAAATCCATTCTAATACAACTTATCTGTCCCTTCGATCTCTTCAATTTATCTGCCTATCTTATACATTTTATCTAACGTAAAACGTGTTTTACTTTTCACATAGTCGAAATAATGAAATAGTGTATTAATTCTTCAGTAATTTGAAGTCAGTAATTATAGGCGCCGTAAATATCTCGGACGCAAATGATAATTTTCCCATGATTCATATTATCTATTATTGATTGTTAACAGCTACTCATAAAAATGCTTTTCTCTGAACTATTGGAAAATTTCTTCCTAAGGTTATTTCGTTACCTAATCCTATTAGGATTGGCGGGGTCCGCTACCTAAGGATTCAGCGTCAGGCCTCCACAACCCAGAAGATAATTCAGACCTTTCTTAAGTCAGGTCACAAGTCTTTCGAAATATAATTTCTTGAACGTGCACGTTTAACTCATGATGTTTTCTTTCACTGTCGAGCAAATGTAACGTATATGTATATAAATCCGAAACCACGAATGTAATGGTACATGTTCCTGCCAGGATTCAAACCAGAGACCGTCAGTTAATAGGCTGATTCTTTATCCACTGGGATCAGTGCTCCTGAATTATTTGAAAAACATGTATACGAATATCAAGTTTCAAATGGCGACACTCAATTGAATTGTAAATTAATCGGAATGTTTGATGAAAATCGATTCAGATATCCCGTCGCGTGCGTCACACATTAGTCAGAGATGTAGGTATATAATTGTCAATTTATTTACAGCCTATTTTGGTATTTACAGCAATTCACCCTGGGTATCGCATCGCTATCGAAACTGGGGTGGGCGGGCGCTGCGTTGGAGGCGGTGCTGATTCTGTACCTGCACGTGGCGTCTTTGACGGGCCTCACGGTGCCGATGCGGGCGTTGAGGGTACTGCCGCGGGCTCGCCGCACGCCTCTCGCTCGAATCATCACACACAGCGCACTGCTGCTTGCACATTCCACTGCACAACCACTTCTCGTCAAAATACTCGGTATGTACTCCTCAAACTACACGATCGATTTTAATCCATTGATTGCCACGTAAAAAATAAATACGTCGTCTATGTGCCGCTTAATATTTTCAATTAACTGAACGCATCGGTGCGTTAGTAGCATGATGTTTAAATGTTGTTCAACGCAACTGGTGCGTTGATGGCAATAAATGGGTTAAAATACTTTAAGTAGCACGTTTGATATGAATATATACAAGATTGTTCAAATAGTTGGTCTTTATAGACCCGAAGTAAGGGATTATTATTTTGTATGTGACTTTAACTAAAGCTTTAGATGAAGGCTTTCTCGGTTTCATTGGAAGCGATCGCCACGCGAGGACAGGACAGGACAATACAACAAAATAGCTGGTAACTTCTGGAACACACAAACTGCAACGAAACAAATGATTAAGAAAAAAAAATGTAGTTCTTTATATTAAAATATTTAACATTACCCAGCATTTGATTGACATGAAATTCCAAGTCTTTACTACCGAACACCGCATAGTAAAGGTACAAACATTAGTATTCAAACTTGATGCGCTTTGATCCATACATCATGTTTGTGCACGAGGCTATATGCTTGTTTTGTTTGTCATACTGTTTACAGAAAATTCCCCAGTCGACTATAAAAATGATAATCACATACACCCAAATTAAAGATACTTGTGCCAGTAAGAACAGTGATATCCTAGTGTAGGCAGCCTGTTAACCGACTGGTCCCATTTTCGAATCCTGGCGTGAGCATGTATCTACCGCTCAATTCATATTTTCGGATTTATGAATACTTTTGGGGTCATTGCCTGCTCGGTGAAGCAAAACATTATGAGTAAACCTGCACATCCAAGAAATTATATTTGGAAAGGCGTGTGACGTAACCTAAAAAGGATCTCGTTTTGGCCTCTAAGTAAGGGCTCTGGATTGTGAAGGGCTGACGGTAGTCGTACTTAGGCTTACGTAGCGCACCCCGCCAATTCGAATGCATTAGGAAAACGCTAGAAATAAATATTAGTAATTTGTTGTTGTAATGTAAATAATTCTCATTGTAGGCATAACTAACTTCGACTTGTTGGGCGAGTTCGGCCGCATCGAATGGCTGGGCAACTTCAAGTTGGTATTGTTATACAACGCGATATTCGCGGCCACCGTCACGCTGTGCCTCGTCAGCAAGTTCACGGCGAGCGTGCGCAGGGAACTGTACAACAGGTTGGTCGAAAACCTCAACACCGTCGCGCATTGCGTGTCTTTCCTCAATAACTGACTCTTAGGTAATCTGCCCAATAAATATGCTGATGGTTTTATAGGCCCTACTCCGTGATATTGGCAGGACGCAACGAACAAAAGTAAATTAATAATGTAAAATAGTTGCTGTTATGTGATTGGGGTCAAGCGTTCTGATTGCCTAAACTTACGCACATATTCAGTATTGGTTCTATTCTGTGGTGGGCTTTTATCAGTTTCATGTCAATACATGTCAGGGACTTTAATATAGAAAATATCGCTTCGCAGTGACGCGAAGTACAGACATACTTCTTCGTATTAAAATTATGGGTAATGAAATTCATAGAAATATGTCATAATTATTTTCAACATTTCAAATATTTTCTACATTGTCATAGTTTTGTATTAGCAGTTTTTTTTATTACAAGAGGTTTTATCTTAATATAATAGAAGTTGTACATATTTGATACATATAAATTTATTATGTATTCGGTATCAAGATAAATTAGAAATGTTATGAAAATAGGAATTAGTAAAATTTTATGGTGAACATCGAAAGTAATATTGTCCCTGTATACCATTCAGAAATCGTGCCGAATTATCCCATTATTCTATAGTAGTAATCTACCAGGAGCAGGCTCCGATGGCCGCTTTACTGGTTTCGGTCCTCAAAATAGAATGAAAAATATAATCAGGTTTATCAAAAAGAACCATAATCGTATGGTCGAACGGGACTTACCGCGATTTGTTTTTTTATTTTTGGCTACAGTAAATAGTGTAAACAACCGTGAAAGTTTAAACTTGTACATTATTTATGTTGTCATTATTGACAGTAATTGTACCAGGATTCATATAAAAGTGCCTACCTACTATAGGAACATACTCATGTTCCTGTAGTAGTTTTTTTGCTTATTTCTCGAAATAGATTGATATTAAATGGATACATCATACGCGGATCAAATTGAATCTTCTTCAAAGTTTAGAATCTCGTTCTTTTCGGGGTCATCGTTATCCATTAGTTTGGCATAGTGTTGCCATACTTTCGATAATTTCAATATCGATAATAGTAATAAGTGGGAATCAGTTAAGCTATCCTTTTCTTCAACTAATGTTTGGTCAAATCACGAAAACAATATTACAAGTATGAAAAATAATTATCGCATCTATATCGTTATAACAATTTGATAATCCTTATAATTATTACTCATGATTTTTCGCGGCTGTGGTGATGCAATGTCTTCGTACTAAGCGCTATTTTTCTCTGTTTTTAGGGCCTCAACCATCGTATATTTATTTTGCAAGTTTATAATAATTGATGTATCATCATAAAAGACATTACATATTGATAAAAATGACCACCAACCTAGATTTAACTGTCACGATTACTAAAGGTAAATTTGTACGAATTCTTCAAATAAATTGGTATCTTGTTATTTTACCTCCTGTAAGCACTTGTTGATAATCTAATGTAGCTATGTTGTAATTTGTATGCATGTACGGCACTAATCTTTTATTATGGCCTACAATAGAGGAACGGTAGGTGCGTTTTTTTAGTATTGGATCTAATTAACACATAAACTATGAAAGTATACCCTCGAACATGAATTTTTATAATTAAAAATGTATGTTTGTTGATACAAATATTACATGCCAAACAAATAGTAAAGAACAAAAATAAGTTGTATGACATACATTATCCATACTCCTTTTAACAAACCCATGCATTTATTTATATAGTTTCTTTAATTATTGTGAATGATTGTAATTTAATTTCCTTATAGACATTTTCAGCGTTATTCATAAAAAGTTGTTAAGCAACGTTCTAAACATTAATTAACTAAGCAACTGTTTAAGTTTTAATTAGTGTTTAAAAATTTCGTATTCATAAACGGAACTTTGACGTTTCTTAGTAAAGCATTACTTAACTTTTTTCCGATTGGTAGAAATGGTAGAAATCGGGCAACACATCTTGTTAGATGTCAATTGAAGCTGTAATTCATTCATCAAGAAGTGCAAACGAATTTATTTTGAAATTGCTATTTAGTTTTCTTTTATTTAACGATCAGTTTTTGTTTCGTGGAGACAATATTACTTATGCCATGCAAATCGGCGCTATCATCTTGAATCTGTTAATATAAAATCAAATTTAGTAGATAACCACAATTACTTTGAATCATCAATATCATGTTTGAGGTTCTCGCGTACTAACCTCGTGTCGTCCCCAGTGCCTAATGACAGCCATTACTTGAATATGTACAGTCATAGAAGTAGGAGGCGGCGGGGCGCGGCGCGCTTTCCTACTTTTATGTGTACAGGTATACCACCGCCTCTTGTATCCACAATAACATCATTTTTCACAAGATTTATAATTTTGTTCATGTTTTCCTTAGAAAACCTGTACTTTTTTCTAAATTCCTCTTCGTCGTACTCCATCATGGGATCCAACCTGAGTTTGTATACTTTAGTACGAGGTTGCCGGAATTCATGAATATCTGCTAAATCTTGCTCCAAAATATTTAAATCATCACCAAAATCAAAATATTCCATTTTTGTCACTTTATGTCAACTTACAAATCAATAATTACAAATCAGTGTGCTAATTGAAAAAAGACTATGTCCGCCATTTTGTTGATTAACGACGTTAAACAGGGGTTGTAGGCTGTTTAATTTGACAGCTGCTTAAGTAACTGTTTAAAATGTCAATTAGGTCTAAACAGCGTTTATGAATACAAAAATAACATAAGCATTGTTTAAAATGTTGTTTAAAAGTTAAGTAACGTTTATGAATATGGCTGTTTATGGTCCACACGTGTGTCATATACTACTCTGTGTAAAAAGTATCGGGAATATGTCAATAAAAAGACCCGCGTAAAAGAGGTCGTTCTAATTTTTTTACTGCATGTTGGTAGCACTGTACTGATTTAGCGCGCAAAATTTGAGCGGGATCTGTCATTTAATTTGTTTTAAACTACACTTTTTGTTGGTCATAGTTTTGAGTCCTCGGCGATTTTTACAATGGAAAATATTGTTGAACAAAGAGTGTGCCTTAAATTTTGTGTTTCAAATGATATTTCATGTGGTGAATCACTAAAAATGTTGCGAAATACCTACGGCGAATCGTGTATATCGAAAACAAGGGCTTATGAATGGTATAAGGCTTTTAAAGAAGGCCGAGAAGTAGTAGTAGACTTGCCTCGTTCTGGTAGACCTTCAACCGCTACGACCAGAGAAAACATCGACAGAATCAAGAAGCTAGTGCTCGAAAATCGACGTATGAGTCTGAGAGAGTTGGCTAGTGAGGTGAACATATCTTTTAAGTCCGTCCACAACATTCTCATTGACATTTTAGGCATGAAACGCGTCGCCGCTCGACTAGTTCCAAAAGAGCTCAATTTTGTTCAAAAAGCGCAGCGAAAGCATGTCGCTGAAGACATGGTTTCCCGAGCTTCTACGGATCCGACCTTTATGAAACGTATAATAACTGGCGACGACACATGGGTTTATGAGTACGACATGCAAACAAGCCAACAGTCTTCAGAATGGCGTCTCGAAAACGAGCCGAAACCCAAAAAACCGCGGCAAAGTCGCTCCAAAATCAAGGTGATGCTGACAGTTTTTTTTGACTACCGTGGTGTGGTTCACTCCGAATTCCTTCCAGAGGGAGAAACAGTGAATAAAGAATATTATTTAGGCGTCATGAAGCGTTTGCGTGAGAGTATCCGCCGAAAACGTCCAGATTTGTGGCAACACAACTCATGGATGCTGCACCATGATAATGCACCATCACACACAGCCATTATAGTGAAAGAGTTTTTAGCGAAAAATTCAACAAAAGTTCTCGACCAAGCACCGTATTCACCTGATATGGCTCCGTCTGACTTTTTTTTATTTCCCAAGTTAAAATTACCACTTCGAGGAAAACGTTTTGAGTCGATAGAAGCCATAAAAGAAAATTCGCTGAATGAGCTAAAGGCCATACCGCAAATAGCCTGTGAAAAATGTATGGAAGACTGGGTGAAGCGGTGGAGATGTTGTATTGCAAGCGATGGGGCCTACTTTGAAGGCGATAAAATAAATTTAGATGAATAATTTGTATTTTTTGTTTTATTGACAAATTCCCGATACTTAGTACACAGAATGTATATATAATAATTATGTCGGGGCGTTGTTGAGGAAAGACTCATTATCATTAGAGATAAAATTAAATTGTTTTACAACTAATGAGACTGAATTTGTTAGATAGGGCCAGAAGATTATTTATTTTGTTAATTGTACCTAAGAGATTGGTGTTTTAATTGTCGAATTTAGTTATAATTGTAATGAAATATGATACATTTTGCCATGACATTGTAATGATTGTAATATTTTTGTGTTGTCCATAAAATTACACATACGATTGTAACTGTGCCACGAGATTTCTTTATATATATATATGTTTGCGCTACATAATTAGCAAAGCATTGTAAAAATAAAAGACATGTGAAGACTGTTTTGACATTTAGAATTATGCATATCTTTACTTTTCGTTTACTGCTCAATGTGAGAGTTTCACCTGCAATTGTTGGAGGTATTGTCAAAGTATGATATTATCATAAACGTATTTTACTTGCGTTATAGACAACAATCTCATTTTCGGGGCACCGAAACACACATGTATGTGGGCGAAATACGCGCATATGCGTTAGATTCAGTGATGTGACACTGACATCTGCGTTATCGATATTAAAATCGTATCGACGATGCTCTTTTGAAACAGTATACATACCCAGTCTGAAGAGTAAAGATATAAAATAAAATACAGCAATAAAAAAATATAACCGAAGTCTAATCAAATCAAAAATTCTTTAATAGCATTTACTCCAATGAATTCGTTTTCCCTTTATACTCGATTAAATGTAGATATACCTTAACAAAATAGTCTAAATTTTCGAGATATCGTTGAACATTTATGAACCATAAATGACAATCAGTCATATCAATTTCAATCAAGTTATGTCAACGGTTCTCTTTTCAAATACTAACTAATCGGACCCATCAAACTTACAGAGTCTAGAATCTAGCTTGGAAAGGAGCCCAATCAATAGCTGCTCGGTCCTGAACATTTTACCTGAGTCGGTTTCTAGTGAGTGTAATTGGAGTCTGTTCAGCATCTCACATTATTTACGATGCAATCACCTGCAAAAGCTAAATATGCAGAGTTCATATTTTGACAGAAGGCGAGTAAATATTTGAAACTGTTTCTACGGTAATTTTGTTGTGTATATCGCCGTAGGCTTTTACATGAACGTTTGACTATTGCGCTAGTATAATAGGTTTACGGATATTATAGTGTTACTCTGAGCAGTATTGAGGCTAACTAGCTTTTCTAGTCGTAAAGAATCTTTTGCAGGTAAAACCAGACTTATGACGACCTAACTTAATGAACTTCGAGTATTTTAAGTTTCATGTACTATTAACCATTTGTTCACCAGCTATCATCACTAACGCACACATGCACGCCCGCCGTGCAGCTTTAGGTTTAGAGCATCCTATATACAACATGCTTACCTACATTTAAGTATCTAGCCGAATAATGTAACGGCACTGTCATGATATAAAAACCAGGATAAAAATATGGTAGATTCATAATAAATATCGTAGTATCCACGCAGAAGTCGCTTAGTGTTTTTTTGGGGGGGGGCAAACGAGCACGTGGGTCACCTGATAGTAAGTGGTGTGTCGGCGGATTTCTGTCACAATTTTAATATAAAGTTAACATAGATTACAATAAGCGACTCATATATTCAACAAATGTGGTGTTTAGTTGCTTTCACTCCACCAACTGTTCTACGCTTGTGATAACGGTGTCGATATACGTTCATCTAAAATATAGCAAAAGAAGTTCTAAATAGATTAAATAGAGTTGTTAAATTTAGGGTGTCACTTATGTTCTGTGTGAATATTTTAATTTGTGAACATAGATATATAATATTTGAAGTGTGTGAATTTTATACATTTTGTATTACCTTGTACCAAATGTTGCATTTGAAATAATATAATATGAAAATAAATTGTCTGTGTTCTTTTTATTTTTACCCACACACATTGACAATATGAATGAAGTATATCATAAACTGTACATAATGCGCATTAATTTAATGGAAAATTACGCTTCTGTTTTGTATATCTGTTTATGCAGAGTGCATGTATGCATGATTTTTTCCTTTTACTTCTTCTTAGTGTTGCATTCTCATCCTGCTTGCAAATCATAATGCTTGTTGCTGATCATTGTAAATACCTGTATTCACTTATTTTGTCCTTTTATTGATTCAGTCTCATTACAGTTGTACACGTTTTAAATAGATGCGTAATATATTTTGTATAATTGTTGAGCTGTAAAATTGCACTTCTTATTTACCAAGTTCGCAAGTTCGGGTATGGTAATCAGGTACTCGTTTTAATTTCACGACATACGTTTGCAGCACTGAAATTTTATGTTCTTGATTTAGATTCAAGTGGATAGCAGATCAGTTCACGGTTGCTGAAGTTAAGGCTCCAGATAAGAAGACAACAGTCATAACAAGTAGAAGATCATCAGAGAAAACAGTGAATATGGGGTCAGCAGAGAAAACAGCGAATATGGATAAGACGGAAAATAAAGATAATGTAGAGCTGCACACTAAATCTGATTGAAATTCAAATTTCAAGAGAAGAGCAATTGAAAAATTTAAATTATTGATATAAATATTAATCATCATTGCCTTGCTTATAAAAATGACTCTTAATATACAATTTTTCAAAATTTAGTGTCAATTCTCACTGCATGAGCAACGGCGCGCAGCGGCATTTCGATGTAAATGAATCAAGAAAAAAGTTTTTATTTGAAGCGATAAAAGAGGTGGAGCGAGAAGCAGACGCCAGGCCGCAGGAGCCCTGTAGAGATTAGACACAGGAGGTATCGCGCGGTAGCTCACGCTCTTTCAGCGGGAATTGACCCTTATAGGCAGATAAATAAGTAGAGGAGCAGACCCATGTAACTGTGCTATCGTCATGTCAGCAAAAATCATATCTTAGGTACAAAAAACATAAAAATGCCAGGTTATGTGTATGATACTTAACCTTAATCTGCGATCATAGTCTACAAAGACATATTTTTGTACATAAGAAATTAAACTGTTGAAATGTAATTGGCTCCTTTATGCATTCCAGGCAGGCCAGCTAAATTGTGCTTATATATAGTCACATGACCACGAAATTTTTTTATAAAGCAAGATTCTCGGACTCATTCCATATGAGCAACTAAATGATACCATTGAATCTGTGTAAGAGTTAACATTGCATGATGTTGCCTGATAATCTCACTAGAAAGGGACAGTAATATGACTATGTATTTACTACTTGTTTCCTCAAATCTTCTATGGAGATAATATCTCCATATCATTGGAGCAATTCTATTTAATCTCTGCACATAAGAAACAACATATAGCATGTTGTTGAATGGCTAGCTTCTTCCAAAAATGTTATATATACCTATCTATATCTTTACGCCAGGCCCCTTTAACTGAGAGGTCAAGCTCCACGAGACGCAGCTCACTTGTTTCCTTTACGTTCTTAACTTTTTAGCCACAAAAGAATATGAGAAAAAGCAAGCACTTTTGTCAGTACCTGCTTTATTAGTAGACATCCTTTCACTGTGAGCAGTAGATTTATATGTGTTCAGCATCACCCACTATTATTATATGCAACTTATAACTTAGTTGCATGTTTATCTACTCATGGGATAGTAATAGACATTTAGATGACCATAATAATCACAATTATTATAGCTGTCTCTACAATAGTATATATACATCACTTTTGATGTCTATTTAGTCATTGTAGTGATTTTAGTTCAAAGATCTACAATAGAATTGTAAAATATATTATGACATTTGGAATTCAAAAGAATTTAGTATATAACTTACATAATGATATTTTATTAATTACAAAACATTTGTCATTCTTGTGCTCTCTATTACACCAAGGTCCTGCGAGCAAAGCTCAAGAATAAATACTATGATTGCCTAAAACATTGTCTGTGATTACATATTGTTATTGTATTAAATAAAGTTAAGAGGTTTTATTTTGTAAGTTATTATAAATTTATGCTATGTACTGTTTTATAACATGAATAAAAATACAAAACACTATTCAACTATTTTATTATCATTTTTGTTTAGGCATGCTGTCAGGTAATGTTTTCCCAATCTTCTACCTTCAGATTTAACTATCAATCTTCTAGCATTGTTTCTTATCACCTCTAAACTCTCATTACTATTAAGACCAAGTATGAACCCTAAGTTTATGACGTCGTGAACATCTCTAACCTGTAAGCTATTCTCTGCGCCACTGGTCACTATTATATTCTTGGATTTTCCAACAGCATGGTAAGTGTGGGCAGTGCTTATGATATTCTTCCTAGCCGTTGAGTCTCTGATTGCAGGTGAGTACATTAATTCAAAGAAAATGCCTCGATCAACCGCTTGGTTATACAATTTGCGGGTCACCTTGAATGGTATTCTTGTCTCCGGCTCAAATGTGATTATATCAATATCCATTGTACCACAGGCATATTGGAAAGCCTGTAAAGTTTTAGGAATAACAGCTATGATATCGAATTTGCGAAGATTTCCAGACTGGTTCATTTTATGTGCTATGCTCGAGTCTGAGAATTCAATTGTCACTCTTTGTAATATATTCAATTTAGTGCTTGTTGAAACATCTTTCGGAATTTCTATAGGTGGAGGTATGCAGTCGCTTTTTTCTTTTATTTCTCCCTTTTTCTTCTTCTTTTTTGGTTCGTCGTTCGCCTCTTCAACGTGAGTGTTCATAGCTATTGTATGAAAACCAAGCGATTCTATCTTCTGCAAGTTATTCCGATTGAAACTTTTACTAACAGATAAATCGCAGAATCCCCAATTTCGACAAGCCATTTCTTTGGTTTATGTTGTTGGATCGATGATGGGATGTTATGATTGATAGAAAATTAGAAATGTTATTGAAATTGTTTATGTATAAGTCTACGGTGCAATCTATTGATAGTTACATACACATCGAAAGCCCATGTATAACCTATATTGTTGTTTGGTAATTGTGGGTATAGCTTCAAGTATAAGTTGGCGGGCACAAAACTAGGAATGCAATATACTACTTATTTTTAATGAAAACTGCAGTGCAGTGACACGGACAAAATAATGTTATGTAAGCACGACAGAAGCAACATAAACTGCAGAGTACACGAGTTCGAGTCTGGATTGTACTTTCCGTATTATACAAATGTACTCTGTGGATTGTACGTTGTACGCATTTTGGCCTTTTAGGTTAGGTGTAGAGTGTAGAGGTAACGTTTTTTTTTTGGTTCTTTTTTATCTCCGAGGGGAAAGGCAAAGGGATCTAGACCATACAGCCAAGTCATCAGTTTAGAACCATTTGAAAATATTAATTCTATGTTCCAGCTTCAGGAACTGTGCTGAAAATATACTTGGGAAGTGTACATTGACCCAATCAACCCAGTTTAAATAACACCTGTAAAACGATAGTGGTTTTTATAAGGTTTTCTTGATGAACTTATTCACGTCTTCCGAAAAGTGCATAAACGTGTTATATTTGAGTTTTTTCATTACTATACAATTTTACTAGTACTTATGTTACAAAATATTATCGAAATTGTCACATAAAACTAATTTTATACTGAATTGTAAAAATTTCAGTTATAGAAACAATGTCACTCGTCAAAAGCGCGGGAAGAAGCTACCCGTACGTATTGTTGAATTGTTGCCAGTATATATATAGATAAAAGTAAAATGTGATTTTTGCGTTGCGGTATGATAAAATAAATACAGACCGTTCAGTTATTTTACCTCTAGTTGTTATATTGGCTAAATTGAGAGCTGTGTCACCATATTCAACTTCTAAGATTCCCACTTAAAAATTAAAATTGTGGTAAAAATATATTTAATCAAAATAATATGTTAAGCCCTCTTAATTCATTAATAAAAAAAATATTTGTAACTGTCGGGTTGTTACCTTTCACGACAAAATGGTTAAATAGATTTTAAAGAAATTTACATAGGCTTTGCTGATAATATCGAGGACAAAGGTTTACTTTCATGATTTTATTAACATCTGCAGCACATCAATAGTGCAAATGTGAAACTGCGGGACGAATCTAATAAATTAATATTCACACACAATAAATGTATTCTGATCATATTATTGACTGTGGTAACGGCAAATCATTATAACGTATGTTATGGCATAGGTATGTAATACATACGGAGGCCATAACATGTACATACAGCAATAATGGCGATTTTTCTTAAATTTTATTACATTGAAATGCCTAGTGCATTGCCCGCTGCTAAATTCAGTCTTACCCCGCAGTCCGAAATAGACTTTGCCCATACTTCAACTGTCAAACCAGTGCGCTGTAAGGATTGAAGTTACTATAATTCTTACATTATATTAACAGAACCTGTGAGGTAAAATAAAAAATCTAAGATATAATGCTATTATTTATTTTGAATATGAATGTTCCAAGTAGATTGCCGACGGCGCACAATCACTATCCGCTGAACTTGTCTTGGAAACTCTGCAAGTCTGTTTCACTTCTCAGAGGAAGTACTTCCTCTGAGGTTTCACTTGGTTCTTCTTCTTAAACTTTATTGAACGTTAGTGCTTAGAAGCACTTTTTTCGCATTCACATTATTATAGTGGTTGCCAAAAGTCATTAACTTATATCTCCCTCTCAATTTCCGTTCGCCTCGCCCGATCACACTTTTCTTTTCACTTTTTGTAACGCCCTCGTCACGCATTCACCAGCTTACTCCCCAAGTCAAGCGTGACAAAAGTAGTTTTATTTTAAATAAAATCGAGTGAGCTTTAGACCACACGACTGAAGTAAAACTTCTTTAGCTCCATAGTGTGATACAGACAATAGGACTGCACTGTGTCTTAGATATACGAAACTTAACTCGCTATGAGAGAAAGAGAAAAAAAATATGTGCCCACACCACTCTCACTTGCCTTGCCTGTACCCTGCAAATGAACTACTTAACTCCTGTCATGTTACCATATTTAAATCTAATAAATTGGAATTTTACTAAATGTTGACTACTATAGTTTCACACCCTATTGCCCTTGGTTGCCGGCGTGGAGTTATTTCTAACTGAAAAGAAGCTTTACTTAACCTTTCGAAACCCGGGTGGTCGTATACGACCGCGAAATGTATGGAAAAACGTATATAACGGGTTCTGACTGCTCAATCATATATTCCTACAAACATTTCCCAAAACAAAACAAATATTTTGCAATATAAATCAATTAAAATCACCGCTTCAGAATATTAATTTCTCTTCGCAAAAGTTGCTTGACTAACGTTAGCTAAACTGCAGATAAACTGCTTCAAAACTTCTGTCACCGCTATGCAAATGTCAAAACAATTTTACAGAATACGATTATATTGCAGGAAACGTGCAGGTGCAGTGCAGGTTTTTTAACAGAATAGCGAGTCATTTACTGCAGCGTTGTTGCAATGCCGCTGCTATCAGATCGCTTAACAGAATAACGAAACGTCAAAATGTACACATTTTGACACACGCCGCGCAGCAGTGCATTTGCAGCAGAATTGGCCTACTGGCAGCGCGAGCCGGTCTGCGCGGCCGCCGGCGCCGGGAACGTTTACGTGCAGCGCGACGCATGGGACGACACCGAGCTTGTGTGCGACTCTCAGCTGGTTAATGTGCCTATTGCTAATAGACAATGTATGTTGTTTAATATTACAGCGGGGAGTCTAAATCAATTAAATTCACCTAAACAAGATCTAACTGTTGTTAACTGTAACCGAGATAGTCATTTGAAATCGATAAAATCGCAACTTTATTATATTGATAACTACCTGAAGCCCGCGGCTTCGCACGCATGAGATTTGGGCTTTTAGTAGATATCTGTAGACCTGAAATTATTTCTGTTTAAAAAAAAAACAAAGTTCAGGGTCGTAGATGCAACCATAGAGCGTTTCAATTTTCATACAGCGCCATCTATTGACCTTTACGGGAGGCAACGTATTTTTATTTTATTTGTATTACATAAAAAATGTGGAGTTATTTTATGTCCCAAAAAATCCGTATTCTGTGAAAATAATAAAAATAAAATCGCAAAGTTACCGATATTTCACCCTAAATTTAACAGTTTTTCATGTTTTACGCAGGAACCCTAAATATTTACGGGATAAAAAGTAGCCTATATTCTGCTCTGAACAGTCCTCTACCTACCAGTGAAAGTCCCGTCAAAATCGGTTCAGCCATTTCGAAGATTAGCCCGGGCAAACAAACAGACAGACAGACAGACAAAAAAGTTAAAAATGCATGTTTAAGCTTTGGTAACGTGAAAATAACAATATGAGCTTAAGATAAAGGCTTTATTTTGAAATCACAGACATACACTTTAATTTTATTTATATGTATAGATTTAAAACCGGAAGTACTTATTGGTCATGCTCTTATCTTTAGAATCTTTAGTGGGATCTCCAAAAGAATTATGTGCTGTTACTCGTTCTCCGCGAGGGTGGTATGTGCATGGCCGTGCGAGCATCACTCGACAACCGCAAGGTCATTCAACACTGTTTATAAGTGATAGCGAGCATGGATTACGGGAACTTTATGATGAAATTTGTATTTTTTTTTTCCATAGAGGCTATGGGAATCTCTGCTACGCCTCGACAGACCGCCGAACATATTTGAACACTGGAAGTTCTGAAACCAACGTCTATATAAAGAAACGGCAAATGGCACGTTGGCTTACCATGGAAGAATGAAGACTGTGTAATGCCAGACACCTATCCTATTGCAATATCTAGACTGAAAGGCGTCGAACAAAAAATGGAGCGAAATCAAGAATACGCTCAACGATACCGGGAACGCATACAACATTTGCTGGACAATGGTTACGCCGAACAGCAGCAAAATAAATTCCTCTCTAGAAGGAAAGTCTTTCGCACGACCATATCAAATGCTTTCTCAAGGTTCACAAAACCGCAGAAAACCCTCTGGTTCATAGTCAGATGTTTCTCCACGATATTGTGGAGTGAAAAAACTTGATCTTGACTTGACGCGACACATTGCTGGTCAGTAATTAACAAGATATGTCTTCCGAATATGTAGTGTCGCCACTTACGTAATGCTTCAACTATGGTGGTTGCTTGTTTTCTATTGAGATTGCCGTTTCTCAGAATTAGTCAAAAACGAGAAGTAATTGCTGTTGGCCGTTTTGAGTAAGAGTTGCTGCGCTTTCGAAAGTAAAAGTTTATACAGTAAATAAAACGTTTTCATCAATTGCGAATAAATAAGCATGAACAATATTGTTTTTAGATCATTGAAAATAGAAATGTGCTCGTTATTTAACGAATACGTACCTACTAATGGAAAGCAGGGGCTTTATTTTCCCTGAAAAGTTTTTATTTTGAATAATGGGAAAGTATCCTAGCGCCCGTTTCAAGGCTGGTACATTATCAGGGATTGGCAGATCAAGCAACGGCTTTAATCGGCTTTTGTCTGTTTAATCTCTTTATTTTCAATTGTGTAACCAAACAAATTAATTGTTTCCTTGTTGAATGTACATTTGTCTTTATTAAGCGTTAAGTTGTACTTAACTGCTGCTTCTAAAAATTTTATCAATTTCAAATCGTGTTCTTGTTTTGTTTTTCTGCATACGGTAACGTCATCGAGATACACATCTTTTAAGTAGCTTTTAACAGGTTCGCAGTCCTGAAGCAATTTGAAACCTTCTTTCGACATGTCCCCTTAGTAATAATGACATTTAACACTCATGAATATTCGTATTTCGTTACGTCATTATTGCCTTCAAATATTTATAATACTTTATGTGTCATAGTGATTGCAATTTATTATATCGATAACTTCAAAAAGAAATGAAATATTTACTTACGTGTTTATTGTTAGTAGCTTTTTTATTTTATTTGAAGGATAACTTACAGAAACGCAATAAAAATATGACGGAAAAAGAAGCTGGAAAAAAGGCTAAAATGATATCAAGGGGAATGTACTGTATGTAAAATTGCATATTGTGTACCACGTTATCAAGAAAAACATTCATGTTTTAGGAAGCATATCCGTACCGTATCTAATTCAACTTTATTTTTTGTTTGAATAAGTTAATTAAGAATTTGATTGGCTAACGTGTGGTTCTTGTATATTTTACCAATACTAAAAATAAATGCCGCATGGACATACTAGTGAAACAATTCATGTGCCTCATTGGACTGCGAACCTGTTAAAATTTATTTCGGAATGATAAAATTCAAGGCGTGTTGGAACGCAGCGACAACACCCGTTACTCCAAATGGATTTTTTTATACAACTAGATTGGCAAACAAGCATGCGGCCCGCATAAGATGGTAAGCGGTCACCGCAGCCAACACCACGGGGGTCTTACTCGCGCGCTGCCAATCTTACCTGAGGCTGTTTCGTCACAGTACCCAGTAATTTCTCTGGCATATCTCAGCTTTCAAAACCTACATAAATATAGCTGCTTGACGGTAGAAATAGGTGAGACAGAGGTACCCACGCAGACGACTTTGTACAAAATCTCCCGTTGGTAAAATGAAAATTCGGCCAAGTGCGAGTCGGACTCGCGCACGAAGGGTTCCGTACCATTATCTATAAAAACAGCAAAAAATCACGTTTGTTGTATGGGAGCCCCCCTTAAATATTTGTTTTATTTTAATTTAATTATTTATTCTTAAAGTGAATATATAACTAAATATTCTGTGAATATTTCAAGCGTCTACCTGTTGCCGTTATCAATATCAAAAAAATCGGCCAAGTGCGAGTCGGACTCGCGCACGAAGGGTTCCGTACCATTATCTATAAAAACAGCAAAAAAATCACGTTTGTTGTATGGGAGCCCCCTTAAATATTTATTTTATTCTATTTTTTAGTATTTGTTGTTATAGCGGCAACAGAAATACATCATCTGTGAAAATTCCAACTGTCTAACTATCACGGTTCAAGAGATACAGCCTGGTGACAGACGGACGGACGGACGGACGGACGGACGGACGGACGGACAGCGGAGCCTCAGCAATAGGGTTCCGTTTTACCCTTTGGGTACGGAACCCTAACAAAAATGAGCAAAAAATTCACGTTTGTTGTATGGGAGCCCCCTTAAATATTTATTTTATTCTATTTTTTAGTATTTGTTGTTATAGCGGCAACAGAAATACATCATCTGTGAAAATTTCAACCGTCTAACTATCACGGTTCAAGAGATACAGCCTGGTGACAGACGGACGGACGGACGGACGGACAGCGGAGCCTCAGTAATAGGGTTCCGTTTTACCCTTTGGGTACGGAACCCTAAAAATGGAATTCAAGCAAATTGGTAAAGCTTACCATTTGCTTCAAAGGCAGTATATATTTCCTCTTTCTGAAGAATGGGATCATGATGGTAAGCACTTTTCAAATCAATTTGACTGGATAAGTTGTATTTAGCTACTTTTGATACGATTACACCGATATTTGGTAAAGGAAATGCGTCAAGTTCTGTAAATGTATTTATATTTTCAACCTTTTCCTTTGTTGCCCTCCACCTGTGATTAAACCTTGTGCTCGCCTAGGTGACGCTAGACACTAGGTTCTTTAACACCGTCTTCAAGTAGTTTGTTAATCTCTTTATTTATGAATAATTTATCTTCACTGCTCTAACGTCTTGATTCGTATTTGGTAATAAAGTAAATAAAGATGAGGGTGGTAGAGTCGCTTCCATAACATTACATATTTTTAAAGGAGTTTGTGTTCGTCCAGAGCTCAGGAATGATTGCCTATGAAAACGTCAGCGCAAAAGTTTTCGACAATTAGAAGTGATTGATATTTGTAGTGATAATTTTCAAGTTCAATATTGGCATGACATGTGCCTTGAATATAGGAAATGTGGTTTAGCGAAGCCATTGTGGTAGTTTGATTGCATGATATTACTTGTAGTGTAGGTGTTTCAGCCACACAGTTGTCTATGAGCTAACAGAGCTTCCGATATCAATCAAGGTCTCAGCGTTGTACTTATTATTTTTTATTTTTACCGTAGCTTTTTAAAGGGCGTTTGGGGACGCAGCAGATTTCCCAGACAGAGATTTATCGACATTGACTGTTGTTGCAGCGTTAGCTCTTTGATTATGTGCCGACCTACATACATTCTCAAAGCACCCATTTATAAATATAACAGAGCTGGCAGTTTTCTTTGAAAGCAGGACATTTAATTCATTGGTGAACATTTCCGCCACAAAAGAAGCATCTTCGTTTTAGATTCGGACGAAAAGTTGAAGTTACTATACTGACCCCATACTAGGGACACGGAGACGACTGGACTCCTTGAGTATATGAGTCGGGCGGTACATGAAGCGCGTCCGTTTAGGAGTGGTACCTTACTGCAGAGAGGATATGTTTTGGGGACTTTAACTCTTACCACGACTCTCACGGTTAGGATTCTCCATAACTAACCATGCAGGAAGGAAGGAAGGAATGCTCACGCGTTCACTCTTTCGCACAGCCGGACACATTTTTAATGTATTATTTATTTGGTTACGTACGAGACTTACGAGATTGGCGAAGATATGAAAAAAAAATGAAATTTTAAGTTTTCGACAATTAGAAGTGATTGATATTTGTAGTGCCTTTGCATTTTTCATAATCTTGAAAAAATTTCTCTAGGCAACTCATCTACCTCCAGACGTCACATTCGTTAATATTTTCTTTCATAAAAAACACATTTCATTCCGTTACTTGATCGGTGCAGGCAAACATCTATTGCGGAGTCTGTACTATTAGGATACATATCCTCCGTACATGCCATTAAAATATTTGAATTTAAAAAGTTGGAACTGACAACTTCAAATTTAATCGAATCATTAAATACAAGATAACAAATTCATGATTTCGTTTTTGTTAGGATATAAACGGAGACCGTTGAAAATTTAAATGAAATGGTAGCCCGAATCGTGATTGCTGGGGAATCCCAATGTAATGTTTTCGCAGAGATGTGCTTAATAGCGGATCACCTTGCCCAAAATCTTCCAAGCTTTTGTTACGAACGTATTCAAAAACCTATACGAGAATGGAAGGTACCTACATTTATATTATAATAATTCTATTCAAATTGTATGGTATGTAGGTATGAAAAGAAATTATGATACCTACTCAGTCGCGTCGAAACAAGCGATATTGTGCAGATCCTTATAGATTTTATTATTATCTATGTGTGTTATAAAATAATATTTTCTTTATATAGACATGGTTGTGCAAAATAAACCAAAAAAATAAGTGGCATCACAGAGGATGCCCTTTAATATGGAAAGAATTATTACACAAAGGAAGTAAACCTTACTACATTGGAAGTGCATCAGAATTTTTAGACTATTGTTACTCATATTATCAATTTGATAAGTTTATTGCCTCGGAAAAAATTAAAGGCCTCATTAAAAACTACAAGCAATACCAAAATAATCTTAAAGAAAACGAAAAAGTTATTTCAGAAAAAATATTGAGCGCTGAATTAGTAAAAGATCCTCCCAAAACTAGTTTTACTGTGTGTATATCGGGCGCTGGATGCCCCTTAACTATGCACATCATATCAGGGTTATTGGATATGAATATGGACAATAAAAGCATTGGAAGAATTTACATTTATGACAAGGAATGTTCTGAAGTATTTATGGAATCAGTAGAGAATGATTGTAATTACATTACTGCAAGTCAGTCGGGAAGAGTGGTAAGATACGTAGAAAAAATTGGTTCTGTTCTCGCACACTTGGACATACTAATTATTTCGGATCACGTTCCATTCAAGTTAGTATACCTACACTATTTTCTACAACTTTTTCAACACTTGTCGACCAGTATATATCTAATGCAATCTTAAAAGCCAAATGTGGCTGTAAATGCTGTGGTTGAAACCGCTTCCAATTATTATATCACGCAAAATAAGTGCAGTTTTAATGACAATACTATAATATAGTACCATCAGGCTGGTATGATGCCAGAGGACGGAGGTCGTGAGACTGATCCATGAAAGTTGACATTTCAGTTCTGTAACAATAATTATTTTCATGTTAGGGCCTTCTGGTTTTTGAGCAAATTATGCTGTTGTCCAGCATAATTTGTTCAAAAACTAGAAGGCCGGAAGGGTCCCAACTGACTGGAGACGCGCAGTCATCGTGCACTTATATAAAGGCAAGGGTTCACGTATAGACTGTGCCAACTATAGGGATATCTGTTTGATCAGTTTAGTTTCTAAAGTGTATGCAAAAATCATTGAAAGGAGAATGAGGGTGAAATCCGTTGGAATGCTTTGAGAAGCACAGGGTGGATTTCGAAGCGGGAGAGAATGTAATGGTCAAGTTTTTCACTCCACAACATCGTGGAGAAGCATTTGGCTATGGACCAGAGGGGTTTTCTACGGTTTTGTGGATATTGAGAAAGCATTTGATAGGGTCGTGCGGAACGAACTCTATAATGTTTTGACCAGATATGAGGTTGACGGCGACCTTCTCCGTGCTATGCAATCCACTTATGAGAATCGTACATCATACGTGCGGGCGGACGGCAGCTAGTCGCCAGGGATGCGTGCTGTCTGCTCGGCTATTCATTTTGCACCTGGAGTTGAATAAGAATATGAATATGAGAACACGAACAGGAATGCCTGCTTTATGCAGACGACGCGGTATGGATAGCAGGATCATCATCCCAACTGTACACTAGTTACAACAATGAAAGATCATTGTATGAAGATGATTATGATGTATGAAGAAAGACTTGAATTGAATGCCAATTGAATGCGAAAAAAACCAAGATAATGGTTTTGAAAGAAATACAACCAGAAATAACACGAGGATTACGGTTGATGATGTAGCGTTGGAGCAAGTGGATGAGAATGTATATCGTAGAAGCGCTTTTAGCAGGGATGGAAGGTACACTGCTGATGTGGAGAGACGAGTGAGTGCAAGGAACAGTGTGAATAGAGCGTTGGGTAAACTTCTAGGCAGCCGATATCTAAACCAGAAGGCACACCTCGCTGTACACAACGTGGTGCTAATCCCAACGCTAAATTATGGTTTTTCAATAGTAGAAAGCTGGGTATGACAGAGAGAGCATGAGAGTAGATTACGTCTATGGAGAGTAGAATAAATGCGATCGAGATGCACGCATTGCGCAAAATTTGTGGCATAATGCCAGCTGACCGCGTTCGTAATGATGGCGTAGGAAAGAAAGTTGGCCTGAAAGAGAAGACAAGACAAGAAACGGCATGCTCCGTTGGTTCGGACATGTAGAAAGAGTGCAGGATGAAAGAATGACGAAACAGATATACAATGTGAAAGTGGAAGGATGTAGGAGCCGAAGAAGACCAAGACCAACCTACCATGACCAAATTGGTCGTATTTTATTAGAAGGTGATGTCAAGAGTCCTAGAAACCGGCGTGCGTGCATGGTAATAATAATAATAGAGCGGTTCTACTAACCTCTTAATGGGCCTGACGTAGACCCAATCGCGTCGGTATCCTTGTTACGTTTCGGTGACCTCTTTGGGGAAACTGAAGGTTTTATCTGTGCAATTATGGATGAAGTTATCAAGACTAATAACTATCGGAGGTATATCCTGAAAGACGGTACGGTCAACATTTGTCGAGCATGCCACCGTCCTGGAGAGTCACTCAGGCATATAGTTTCCGGTTGTTCTCGTCTTGCTAACGGCGAGTACTTGCATAGACATAATCAAGTAGCTAGGATTATTCACCAGCAGCTTGCACTTAAATGTAGTCTTGGGAGCTCTGAGGTTCCGTACTACAAGTATGCACCAGCACCAGTTCTCGAGAACGGTAATGTCACGCTCTACTGGGACCGGTCTATTATCACAGATAGGACTATTATCGCCAATAGACCTGATATTGTGATAATAGACAGGGGGAGGCGCCGTGCAATTCTTGTTGATGTCACCATTCCGCATAACGAAAACTTCGTGAAGGCCAAGAAAGAGAAACTTTCTAAATATTTGGATTTGGCCCACGAGGTTACCGCCATGTGGCATGTGGACTCGACTATGATTATTCCGATAGTCGTAACAGTGAACGGACTTATAGCGAAGAGTCTCAATCGTCATCTTGAGAAACTCTCGCTCGGCAGTTGGGTCAAGAACCGGTTACAGAAGGCGGTTCTTCTCGACACGGCACGCATTGTGAGAAGGTTTCTCACTCTGGAGCCCTGACCACCAGTAGCTTGGGCCTTCGCTCCGTTACCAGTGGGTGCCCGTTTTTATATTTTTAAATGTATTTTATAATTATATAGTATATTTAAAAATAAAAAAATGAGATAAATAAGAAATAAATGGAATAATAATAATAATACATTCAAAATCAGTTTACTTATTTAGAAACATGTGATTGGTGCCCTCTTTTAAGTGCTAAAACACCTGCGCCAGAGGGCATCGCTCTTCCATAACATATTTTACATTAATTAAGATTGGAACTGTGATACATTATTTGAATAAAAACTTATTACAAAAAGGAAAAAGAAGTTAAATTCTATATTACACTGTATAGGTAAGAGTGGACTGCGTATCAGCTTGTGTGTATGAGTGTGTGTGTGTATATAGTGTAGGTATAGTGATACAGTGCCCGGCAAACAACTCGAACATGAGCAGCAACGACGTTTAACTGTCCCTTACAAATGTCATATGCAACCCGCGCAGAACGACGGCATCACCGCCGATGCGCTGACGACATTGCCGCGCACTATATCAGATGCTACTTTTTAAGAGGTCTTCTGTGTTGTCGTAATCAAGAGTCTTAAGACAATCGGTTACACGTTTTTTACAGTCGTATAAGTTCAGTGGATATTATGTTGACTTTTTGTTCACACAATTGTAGAGGTGTGCCGATTGTTTTGTTAATTGGCGGGTGGCGAAAGCAGTATTTATTTTTGGTGCGGTCACTACTATATCTTTTCGTCGACGTCCCACTAAAAGTTGTGTGTTGTACAGAAGACATTTATGCTTAAACAAAATGATTTGCAAAATATACAACTTGCGTACAGATAAGTAGGTCGGCAATCGAATCTGCGAGGCTTAAAATATATTACTTTAATTAAGGCCCTTTGAGCTCTTTCTATTTCGAGGAACTTTGTTTTAATTGCCCCGCCCCATATTGGGATGCAGTACGTTAAAATTGATTGAGCCAGTGCGGTATATACGATTTTTATGAGGTCCTTATTTGCTACGTGTCTAAGAGTCTTGAATACCCAAATAAGTTTTCTGATTCTATTAGAAATGAGCTCAATTTGCATGTGCCATGAAAGCGTTTGGTCAATTATTACTCCCAGATATTTAGTAAAAGGGACCTTATCAATTACCGGACAGTTACAGCTATCTGTCGAATTACAGCCACATAAGTGTAACTAATGTAAGACAAATACCATCTTAGTCTTCCTGCGACCACGGACGCTGCAAAGCGTTCGAAACGTCAGGTTCAACAAAATAAATAAAATACGCGATACTTCCGTTAAAAATGGTTTAATTCAATGTGTAACAATCGCGAAAACCTAAGACAATATCACATAAGTGTAATTTCAGTTTAAGGTCAACTCTGGGTTGCGTTCTTTGGTAGTAGTTATGAATGTCAAAAAAGCGAGTGAGGTGTGTAAGGACCGCGTCTCAATACGCTCGGTTCTCTCTGCCTACCCCGCAATGGACCTGGCATGAAGATATACATTAATTAAA
This sequence comes from Pyralis farinalis, assembly GCA_947507595.1. Taxonomy (NCBI): domain Eukaryota; kingdom Metazoa; phylum Arthropoda; class Insecta; order Lepidoptera; family Pyralidae; genus Pyralis; species Pyralis farinalis. The sequence goes on along the minus strand of OX382266.1, from coordinate 9,903,442 downwards.
TTTTTTTTTAATGATCCGTATACATACATTAAAACATTTTTTCAATTTTCCGTAGCAGTATTAGGCAACTTGTTTAATAGATTTTTATAGGAAGATTATTATTATTATACATATTTTGATTATATGAATATGTAACATATTCATATAATCAAAATATGTACCCTCATAATCTATTCATTGCTGCCATCTAATCGGAAGTTTATATATGTCTTTGCGATAGAACTCTGGAAATTTAGATTCGACAAACTGTGTGAAATCATTTTGTACTGCCCGGAGGAGGAAAATTAAGACAATTTTCTACGTGGTAAATTGTCCAAATCACGAAAAAAATGGTAGTCAATTGGAGCAATGTCTGGCAAGTACGGAGGATGATGTACGGTTTCTAACTGCAGCTTCTGTAGAGTTACAACGGTTTCTCGTGCAGTGTGAGGTCTTGCGTTTTGCGTTATCATGGAGCAACAATGATGAAGATCGATTCACAAGTCGGGGATGTTTAACTGCCAGTTTCGCCATCATTGTTCGAAGTTCGGCACAGTAAACATATGCTGTTATTTTGCTTGACCAGACCTGAGAAAACTAGGGCACTATTGCTGCTTTTGACCTGGGGTGAGATATCGTATTTTTGCTTACGGTTATCGTAAAGAATCCACTTTTCGTTACATGTCACATTTCGATCCTTATATAATATTCCTTCATTTCTGTACTCTGATTTAACAAGGCAACACAAGTTTCAACACATGTTTCTTTATGCAGATCAATTAAATCATGAGGCACCCATTTTTCTTTTTATGTTGTTGATTTGATACAAATGAGTCAATATTGAAGGTAAGGTAACGATAAACCATGCCGCTAATTCCTGGGTAGTTTGACTCTGTTGACTTCCACCATCTCCTTCAAGTCAGCGTTATTCACCGATCTTCCACATGTATCATGTGAAAAAAGTTTCACTCGAAAATCTCACACCATGAAGGTTTAATGTCGATTCAAAATATAAGCAATTTCATACTTTAAGCTAAAGTCTTTAACCCCTATTATTTGAAACAGAGACAACCAGATCGAACACTAGGATTACGGTTGAGCGCTTTTAGCAGCGACGGAAGGTACACCGCTGATGTGGAGAGACGAGTGAGTGCAGGGAAAAGCGTGAATGGGGGGCGTCGGGTAAACTTCTAGGCAACCGAAATCTAAGCCAGAAGGCACAGCTCGCTGTACACAACGCGATGCTAATCCCAACGCTAACTTATGGAAGTGAAAGCTGGATATGGCAGAGAGAGCATGAAAGTAGAATAAATGCGGTCGAGATGAGAGCACTGCGCAAAATTTGTGGCATAATGCTTGCTGACCGCGTTCGTAATGATGACGTAAGAAAGAGGGTTAGTCTCAAAGAGAGTGTCGGTGTTAAGATAAGAAAAGGCATGCGTTGGTTCGGACATGTAGAAAGAATGTAGGATGAAAGAATGACGAAGCAGATATACAATGCGAAAGTGGAAGGATGTAGGAGCTGAGGAAGACCAAGACTAACCTATCATGACCAAATTGGTCGTGTTTTATTAGAAGGTGATATCAGGAGCCTTAGGAACCGGCATGTGTGCATGAAAAGAGCTATGAATGTTACAAAAGCGAGTGAAGTGTATAAGGACGTCGTCTTATGACGCTCGGTTCTCTCTGCCTATAGACCTGGCGTGAAGATATACATACACACATACAATTAATCTATAACGGTAGGTACCTGCCCATATTTACTGTATTAAAATTATGTTAGTTCTGCTAAATCCAATAATTAATAAAAACAATAGAGCAGACCGCTATTTTTTGTCAGAATGATACTTCACGTAGTTTTATATTGTCTACTTAACAAATACAGAATTAAGGTGCTCATTTTCAAAATGTTTTTATTAGGTCGGCCACTTCTAATCTAATTTATTGTGAAATCAGACAATTGAATGTTGTTCAGATGACTATATTAATAATATGATACTATTGCGGTGATCTGATAATGAAAGTCGAATGTTGTTACTATGCAATGAAATCTAAAGGAAATAAGTTTTAAGCACCTTTAATTAGTTTTGAATACTAATATGAGCTGTCATGACAGTAGAAGTCAAGGTGCAACTCTTCAATTTGTAATCAATGGCAAGACCATTTACGTTGGGTTTGTTTATGCTTGATTTGTTTTTGTGCACCCTTTAGTTGTTTTTTTTTGTATTGAAATTCACATTGCATTACATCACACGTCATAGATTCACATCGGATACAACTTTACTTCACACAGCGGTAACTGTTACTATGAGACTTATTATTATGAGATAAAATTAATGAATAGGTACTTAGTGTATAATGAAGTACGAGCAAGTAAGAGCAAATATAGGTACTACCTATATTTGCTCTTACTTGCTGTTTGTTAATATCTCTTTTTTTACAATGTTTGATTTACTTTAATGGTTTTACTTACAGTTCTGAATTATCTATCGGAGATTGGCTTCATATCAATAAAAAGATCATGTTAGAAATTGCTCTAACCATAAATGCCTCAGCGTCACGAAAAATATATATACTTATTCCTAATGTGGGACCTGCTTGTTACAATGCTACAATCTTAATGAATTCTGTAACTAATATGAACAAAAGAAATATTGTAGTAGCCACCTCTAATCTGGGGTTGGATATTGCTTCATTAGCAGCAGAAATAGCGGATGTACCAATGAGGAACATGTTTTGCCCACCAGTTTGGGGTTTTGTGGGCATTAATCATTTAGTCGATATCAGAACTACCATACATAAATACAATCAATTTGAACCATATAATAGGTATATAAAAGTAAGAAACTCCTCTTTATCTATTGGATGTGTTACACCAGAAATGCGAACCATGGAATACCTCATGCAATTTGATGAAACTTTATGGGTCAAAGCAGCTGAAATAAAGGTTAACTGCTAAGCTGAAATAAATTATAGCGATACGATTCTACAATTTGTGTATAGTATATTGCTAATAAATGTTTTGTTCCAGGCAAAAATATCTGAGACGTTACCTTTAAGCAAGGCCGTGGCTGTTTTGGATATTGTGAAATTGTGGCTTTTTGATCCCAATCCTAACTACATAGTTAACTTGGGAATTTTATGTAATGGTATGATAATCTGTACATATAAAGCTCGAACTAACCCAGCGACTAAATAACATTGTTTCTCTGATTCGGACAACATAAACCGTGCGTGTAGGCTTATCTGCTATAAAGAATTACGGAAAATCTTACAAAATATCACCGTAGAACCTCATGTATATATATATACACATATCAAAAGTGTCTAGGGATCAACATATATTTTTGCAATAACTTTTCTCCTGATTGATATTAATTAAAATTTTCTTTAAGGATTCATCAAATAAAGTGTTTTCGTTTGTCTACAGTAACGATAAACCAAGTCACCTTTGCATTAATAAAGAAATTTGCCATTTTCATAATAAAGGGATTTTTGACATTTGAACCACTAACATTAAAGTTCGAAAAAAAGACTGAAAACATTATTAGTGCTACTGTTTCCCTACTACTGATTAAAACCAACGTTATTATGGAGCGGCGACGTCATTTAAGCAGGGAAGAAATGCTCAGAGCCGTGGGAATGATAGAAGCTGGTTCCCGGCAACGTACTGTGGCTTTAGCTCTGAATACAAGTCAGAGTGTTATCAGTCGACTTTGGACACGTTACCGAAGCACTGGTACCGTGGCTGAGCGCCATGGAGGACGGTATCGCTGCACCACACGGAGACAAGACCGATACACTCAAATCACAACTCGAAGAGCTCCAACAATAACCGCCATGATGTTAGCTTGACGCTTCATCACTCTTCAGGGAACTTAATTAGCGACCAAACAGTCAGAAACCGCTTGCATGAAGTGAACCTTCATTCCCGAAGACCGCTAAGGGTACCACCTATAGCAATGCACAATCGTAGGATTCGATATCAATGGGCTCTTGAATACAGAAATTGGGCAGAAGAACAATGGCGTTTCGTGTGCTTTTCTGATGAGTCTCGTTTTGGTATGAGACCGGATACAAGACGTATACGACACTGGAGAACCCCTGGACGCCAACAGCGATTAAAATCCTGCCAGGAAGTCCATCCTTATAGTGGTGGAACCATCATGGTATGGGCGGGTATTTGGATCGGCGGAAGAACTGAGTTGATTTGGATCAGAGGCAACCTCAACGCTCAAATTTATGCTGAGACGATTGTATCAGACGTCATCGTTCCTCTACAAGTGCAAATCGGTCCCTTATTTCAGTTAATGGATGATAATGCACGACCGCACACCGCAAGAGTTGTAAGACAGACTCTCGCCGCAGCTAACATCAATGTCATGCCCTGGCCTGCTCAGTCGCCAGACTTGAACCCGATTGAGCATGCATGGGATATGCTACAGAGAAGAGCTCTGCCGAATATGGAGGTTATCCAGTCGCAAGAAGACCTTTTTTTGTTGTTGCAACGAACATGGGCGGCCATTCCACAGCGTGATTTGGATGAACTCATTTTGAGTATGCCAAACCGATGTTCTTGTGTTGTTAGTGTTCGCGGTAGAAACACGGATTATTAATTGTTTAAGTTACCCAATAAAATTTTAAAGAAAACTGTTATTTCAGTCTTTTTTTCGAACTTTAATGTTAGTGGTTCAAATGTCAAAAATCTCTTTATTATGAAAATGGCAAATTTCTTTATTAATGCAAAGGTGACTTGGTTTATCGTTACTGTAGACAAACGAAAACACTTTATTTGATGAATCCTTAAAGAAAATTTTAATTGATATCAATCAGGAGAAAAGTTATTGCAAAAATATATGTTGATCCCTAGACACTTTTGATGTGTATATATATATATATATATATATATATATACAGAATTCTGTTCGATGAGGATTTAATTCTATTAAGGTCAGGAAACTTGTTTTTGGTCACTTCAGAAGATATTACACTGAGTTACATCAGCCGAAACAGTCAGCCCGTAATTACGGCACTTAAACAATAAGCACCACTATATATATCACATATATATATATATATATATATATATATATATATATATATATATATATATATATATATATCAACGTCGCTTCATTCACGACTGAGCCACCGAGCTCGTCAAAACTTGCCACAAGTTGTCGGAGTGGCAACGCACGAGTAATTCCTGTATCGCAAGCGTTCATAGACTACGTCGATCACTTTAAATCAGGTGGGCCGGATGTTGGCATGCCTCCCCACGTTGTGCAAAAAATGTATTTAATAAAAAGTTTCATTTGAAATAAGATTGTACATCAATTACAGGTTCATTTGGTTTAACTTTCGATGGTTCCTTTTCACAACCATCACGATTTATAAACGGAGAGTGGTTTCCTGCAACGGATTATATGCTACCGAAAGATCCACATATAAAAATAAATTATTTAGAAGATATTGCGTGGAAAATGATGACGTTAAAAAAAAAGGAACTACCTAAAGTGGTTTCTTACTGTCCGTGTTCATGTAAGCCAAAACGTTTTAAGAAAAAAGCAATCTCGTAAATGGTACACTCATAATTTGTGCACGATTAGGAATAAGAATCATATTTCGATTAACTACTTCAAATCGATATCATGAATTTATCGATTGTGGAAGGCGGAGTGCTTCATTTATTTCTGAACGCATGGCAGATGCTGTTTTGGAACGAACGAATGACAGCGGGTTGACAGTGACAGCTCGTGTCGGAACAACTTCTATGTATCAACATCGCTCAACTAACTAGTGCTCTACAAGACGTTGTATTAGTCGGAATACTTTTGTGTTTTGCGTAGGAATGTTATGACGTGCAGTAACTGTCTTTGTTTCAACAACATTCGTCTAGTTTTACGCTCATAGAATGAAATTTCTGTCATAATGTGATAGATCGAAATGAGAATAAGGGATCGTATAGCGATATGAATTATTCCAAAGCATGATCGTGCCAATAGGAATTATTAGCATAGTTAGGTGTTCGTATTGGTTAAGTTGTGTGAATGTTGTGCCAATAATGAGATAGTGTAGTGTTGTGATGTGGTTATGGGACATGTGGGGTGTGCTGTGGCTCGTGGTGGCCGTGGCGAAGCTGGTGGTTGTTGTGGCGACGCCTTTAGAGCCGACGCCGCCGTATCCGCAAGGTGAGAGGAGAACCTTCCCAGACTACCACCTACGCTGATCGCTGCGTCGCTTGCTTACTAATATTGCATGTATTTGTGCCCTTCGTGGTGTATGTTTAGCTTTTTATTCCATCAATTCTTTATATTATTCTTGGTAATATCGTTATTTTTAATAAATGAATGAACTGTTTCCCATCATATTGGTTACTTTGTAAAATTGGAATACATCAAACTAAAATTTTATTTAAGTTGTGAATAGTTTGTCTCTAAAAAAATTGTATTCACAATATTTGGGAACTTTACAAATAATTAGGCAGTTGATACCAGGTCGTATCCAAAGTTTAGACTATACCCACTATGAATTTCAATAGACTTCAAACGCCAGTTGACTTATGTTGATTAAACATAAACATAAATAATGACAAGTTTCTGGCAACAAAATATATTGAGAGTATTCACCATGCCTGTATCAAGCTCTCTGTCACAAGGATAAGCAAATGTGTATAATATGACTATAACTATTTATAATTTATTTCTGCAAAATCTCTATTTAAGAAAAATCTGTCAAAATTTTCTTTTCTTTCAGCAGTTTTTTAAACCCACCATTATGCAAATTTGGTGTCCTGGGTATCTAGTTGCATAAAAGGCCTTGGTAACAACTACGAAACAAAATGAATACATAATTAATACATAATGTGTATAATGCAAGCAAGATACTATAAAAGTAATGTGTGTGTGTAAAACTAGTGATGATGCCAATGAGGAAGGCATACGAGGGATGAGAATGAGAAATGCAAAACTTTATAATGAAGGAGTATTAGGGAACTGTTAGTGTGTGCAAAGGAATGAATTAATTTAACTTTTTAAATTAATTTTCCTAGATGACAACCTTAATAAACATTGAAGGTTGTGGTATTGTTATTGTAGCGATACTGAAAGGCTTAAAATATGTTATATGCAGTCCTTGTGCACCGTTTTGGTATTGTATCAATACACTGTTGTCAGATGAGATTGCTATTTAATATTTTGTAACTACAGTGGATTTAGGGTATAACGACAATGAAGGGACCACTCTATTTTTGTCGTTATATCCGGAAGTCGTTACAGGGAAAGGTAAAGAGATACAGACACGTACACATGTGTAGTTTATATTCATTTATTATTGAAAATATTTGCACACATAGTTATTTACCGGTACATTTAAAAAAATGTGTACTAAACTGAATCATAAAAGCTCCGAAACGTATACGCTTCCCTACCTACTTAGTTGATATCTATAAACAAAAGGTAAAGGTCTCCACACTTGCTGACCATCTGTGTGCAATGGATGTAAACAAAAGATAAGAAATGTTTGTGAAAGAAAAAAATCTTTGTGTCTTTGGTTAAAAACAGTCGCTACACCCGAACTCGGCGTTACATCCAAAGTCGCTATAGCCACATGAATTTTGTACTAAAGTATGCTTTAAATTCAAGGGACTTAGATTTAACGTCGCTATAGGTAAATGGTCGCTACAACCAAGGTCGTAATAAATGATATCCACTGTAGTTTCTATCTGTGGCATCTTGTGCTTGGGGTATCCCATTATGACACTGATAAGAAGCCAATGTTCTTCTTTGCAGACTACCACTTTGCTATAATCTTATTACTATACCATTGAGGGTTTAGTATGAGTAGTAACAAACAGAGCTACTTTCTCGTGTGTAATATTAGTGTAGACAATCAAATTTGATTTTAATCTGGTTGAGAGTAGGTGTAACTTGTCCATGTCAACTGTAATAGTCTAATTTTATCTCACTCGTATGTGGTGCACCCCGCTGACTAGTTAACAAGACTCTGGTGAAGGAGTACACTAGACAGGGCACAGAGATAAAGGTATCTTCAACCTACAAACTGCAGCAGAATAACAATTTCTTGTTGCGTTACATTTCTTAGAGCAAGTAAAGTCATTGTCATTGCAGAGTAACAGCATCAGTAGTGGGAGTGCCAATACAAGTGTGATACTCATTGTGTTTCATACATCCATAGTCTCGTGGCTAGTGGTCACCATATACATCAGGAGCCCATATGCTTGTTTGTCAGAAAATCTAGTATGAAAAACTGTAAGTAATAAATTTTCAACTGTATATACCTATTTGGACTCCTCTATTTAGGATATAGTGGGATTATCAGCAACCTTGATAATGATTTTCTATGATACCAATAGGGATTTTCTATCTATATGTATCCAGGTACAGGATAAAATATCAGAAATGAGCACACTTTGATTTTATTAGTGGTAAAGGATTTTCTAGGTACCCAAATACATATAACAATGGTAGTATTTATTAATATGGAGCAAAATAGTTTTTATTTGAGGCAGTAATTATAATTTTGAGCACATCATTTGCGCATTCGCAGAGTGCATTCTAACTCGGGGAAATACTACTACTACTATAACTTCACGCCAAATCACTTACGGGGCAGGCTGAGAGAACCGAGTACCACGCAACTCGATCCTTACATACCTCACTCACTTCTTTAACATTCATTGCTCTTTTCATGCACGCTCGCCGGTTTCTAGGGCTCCTGATATCACCTTCTCATGGAAATAAAAATGTAAAAATATTAATTTACAGATTTTTATGTTTTAATTTTAGTGTGTAAATTAATGTGATGCAGTTTCAAATTAAAATTGAGAGGACCATCTGTTAATTATAGGTATATTGGTGACACTAGCATCTATATAGATGCTATAATGGAACAGTGCTGAAACAAGTCGAACAACTTTAATATCTCCGTCATTGGATTGTATCTGACTTGAAAGACAATTCAGACATTAAACGAGAGTGCAGAGTGCTGTCTGTATGGTGCCAACATGATAGCCTGTAGGTTTGCTCGATGCTCCACGGTTAACCCTTCGAAACCCGGGTGGTCATATATGACCGCGAAATGTATGGGTTCTGACTGCTTAATTACACGCAGGGTTGGTTCAGCGCTTTAATAGTGCAGTATATAACACATTCTTAGTAGATTGTTTTCATGCCACAATGGGAAAGCGGTGTACATCTCTAATGTATAGGATTACAAATAGGTCACCAACAAAAATTACATGGCCATTGAAGAATATTTAACATCTGTACCACTTTTAATATAACTTATAATTAGCTAAACTTTCCATTTTGCTATCCTTTTTCTTGATATTTTTATGCAAAAAGAAATACAAATCTTTGTTAGATCAATGGATTTTGTATGTCACTCCTTTAATTTTTAACTGAGGAAGTGTTTGACATACAAAAGTGTAAACTTTTATAATGTAACATGTGACCCCCACCCCCTACATATTTTTAACTTCATATTTTAGGAGAATTATTGTAATTGCTCCAAACCTGAAGTTCAAGTTTTGTTCTATGTTTATTTTTATGTTTATTTTTCAAGGTCTTCTGATTTGTTTCATACCATTTTCGAAGCGATGTGTATGAATTTTTTCTCCTGTACCTTAGCCTTGATTAAATTTTAATTGGGAAGTCTTCATTTCTACCTCTCATACATAGTTTACAAACTCATTGGTTAGATATTTAATAAAAGAACTTAATAAGTATTCACATTTTTTTACTTTATTGTTACCAAATTTATGGGCTATTTAAAAAACAATTGGTTTGAGTCCTAAATATACTTGTCATAATGTAATCTGTGCTTTGAATCTCTTCGTAAGTAATACTATGTTGAGATTGATTTAAATATTTACTCATGTTGTCTTAGTTTTCACACAGAAAATCATTATAAACCAATGTAGAACGCATTTAGGTATGTGATTAAAAAGTGTGATAAAAAAGATTTTAGGGATTACAGAAAATATTTGAAAATTTGTTTCTTTTTTATTAAAAATAGGTGCTTAACATTTTCATTCTAGATGTTCTGATTTTAAATCTTATTTTAGGTCTGATTTTGTCTTTGTGTTTTGGGTATCTTATACTTTGATGAAATAATTTAAGTTTTTAAATTTAAACATGTCATTTATTTACGTAACTTAATTTCTACTCAATAGAATTTACATGCCTGGGCGTTTTTAATACATAATCCTTATGAATATTTTTGCATTAAAAAAGAAATCGTTTTTATTTGTACTGTTACCCTAAAGAAATATTCCATATTCGAGAGCATGCATAGGAGTAATATCTATATTCATAATACGATATTTTCATTGGAATATACGTTTATATATTTCATTTTGCTTGTAGTTGTAATTTTGTATTAGTACTACTTCTATTACTACTAGTAACTTGGGCCCTGCACCTAATTCACATAACTTAAATTATAGTCTACCTTTTAGTACACACTCATCATACTGTATGGAGGATCTATGCCATATTTTCTTTCATTTATAGGAGTAGTAGTGTTTGTATATATTCATATACTGAAGATGTAGTGTATTTCATTTTCCTGACTCCATTTCGACTGTTTGATGAGTTTTCTTTTTGATCCAGAATACTTATAAGGAGTATTAGATAAAAGAATATTTCTGATAATTTCATTAACTAGCTTCAATTCCGTTACATAATGCCAGAAGTACAATATTTGTGAGGAGAGACACCTCAAATTAGTCCAGCGGGAGTACCTACTATACTCTAGTCGGTACTCTAATGACAGACGATCGGTTTATTCGGGCCGAAGGTCGCCACAAATCCTTACAAATTGCACTCGGAGACGATAATCTGGCAGCTATCGGACGACCGAGGCAGGAGCCCGGAGAACGCGTCCGCGGCCCCGTGCCTCTACGCGCATTAGTTTCCGCTACGCGCCGGAATGTTTTCATTTTCTTTTAATCGGACTACATTGGGTATTTTCGGATTTCAATTCGTTCCGTTTCTCGTTAAGGGAATCGTTTAGTTACCGCAGTCGAAATGGGGCTTAGTGTATCTTGTCTTTCACAATGTAATAACTAGGATTAGTCGTAACAAATTTGCTTTCGGGTCATATTTGACAGGTAGTTGTGTTCTGACTAAAACGAAAAAATGATTAAATTATTCATTAAATTATGTGGATGTAGAAACAATGACGTAACGTTAGATTTGATTTTTCTTTATGATATTCATATTCTTATCCTATTTTCCTGATTTTTAAAGATACGAGTTTCGTGACGAGACTAAACTAATGAAGCCGGTCACGACCGAGGTAGGAAGTACGAATGCAGGTAGTTCGTAATTAATCTTTTTGTACGTCGATATCATTAAAGTGTAGTTAATTCAAAAACTGTAACGTTGAACTATTGTATATATAACAATGTTCGGTAAAATACTATTTTAATACAGAAGAAGATGTATGGCAATAATCTCAACTCCAATATGACATTTTTTAGGGAAACCGTACGTATTTTATGTTCTGTTTTTAAGGACAAAAATGTGCGTAGGAATAATGATTATGCCCAAATGAAAAACACCCAGTCATGTGAACCCTACTTTGTTAGATTGAATTCGCCCCAAGCTGCCCTGCGGGTGTATTATTATGTATTACTTTTATTTTTAGTCACATCTGGTTCTGAACTACTTGAGCGAAAAACATTAGGTGGGTATGCTTGTATGTCACTCGACGTTGCATAAAAGTAAAGGTATGTTTTGGATTGATGTTAACACCGTATCTCTTCCGTTTTTAAAGTAATGAATGCGTTTTAAATGACACCAATGCCAAATAAGATCCAACACACCAGCTTATAAGTCGAGCATGTTCCTTATAAGGTCTGTAGTAACTGTGAGCGACGTATCATTTTGCATTTATTGTGCGCGTATAGCTTTTAAAAACGAAATTATTCGCTTCTAAGTTTGTTTTCAAAGTTTTTCTGTTTATTTAAATGTCTGAAGAATCGTAATATTCGCATGTAGGTATCGTTTAGAGCAGAGCAGTCTCCACAGCGACTTTCGATGATAAGACGAAGATAGACACCTGATTTATTTTAATTATAGTATATATGATTTATTTACTTTTGAGTACAATTATGTTATGACCATTTCCCGTGAATTTATTCGTAGTTTTCTACTGCATTTCGACATGTATTAGTTAGATGCATGCCGAAGTGAGATGTCTATCTTCGTCTTATCTTCGAAATTCGCTTCTTCACGCAAAGTAACATCATCACAGAATACATGAACAATAGTCGGAAAAATCGGTATGCAGAATGTTTTAATCTAATGTCGGCGAACCCAATTGGATTCATCCGAATTACCTACTACGGTCCGTGTGTTCGGTTGGAACAAAGAAACCTATACCATACTCGGAGAACTTAGGAGAATTTAGAGAAAATGTAAATAAATCATAAAAAGGGTTATTTATAAATGTCGTTTTTATCACGAAATAAGCGTTCATCAAACAATATATTTAATAAAACGTTTGAAGGGACTTGCTTGCAAATAAATATTATAACGTCAAGACTAGAAGTTCTATTGTTTTTACACATATGTAATTATTTGAATACGTCATACTATATTTTTATTCTAGGAAGTTTTCATAATTGTGGGTACTAAAGAAGACCCTAAAATTTTGTAAATTTAAATGGTGAACACGTTGTTATTGTACCCATCAATGAACGTGTATAGATAATACATGCAAAGTATGAAAAATTCATGACTTTTGCTTTTATTCGGATTATTATTATTTTGTTCGAGATATGTCTATCTCGAGCACAGTTCATTCGATAAGCCCATTTTGACTGGTCGGTTGCATATCAGTCTTTAGATTTTTCACAACACATTTAAATTGATAAATAATGTTAATAATCTCACGATACTTCCTCGTTTCGTCATTTCTCATCACGAAACGAGTGTGAAACACGAACGTGGACCGTCCGTTGCGGGGGCCCGATCGTGCGATCATGAACGAGACCGTGACTGATCGGACACAATGCCCCGGGCGGGTGCAATGAAGCCGAGCAACTTTTCAAATTAGAAAGAAGGTCACTTTGAGTATATTACCTGCATACAAACGTAACTCTTGTCAATGCAGCGTCATGTGCTGTTGCGTGTTCCTTTAAAATTGAATCATAATTCTTGGAGTGCGGAAGGCGCGGACTTCGATTCCTGTTTGTGCGCGAGTCCACCGAACTAGTTTTAAAAGCAATATCGACTCGACATTGTATATTTCTGCTCTGGCTATCGGACCGAGGATAGCTTGTCCATACGAATTAACGGACTTGTTAACATTTTTCAATGTAATTCTTTTATGTTTATTATCATTTCTAAATATATGTTTTATTGGTGGAAAGGTAATGACTTTTTTCTGGTCACGGAAATGTTTGAAGGGTTCGCTATCCCGTCGGGACCATATTTTTCCCCACAAACTAATGTTGTTTCCATAATCTACGACGACGCAATTTTGAGGAGCCTGTGGCGCAAGGGCTAGTAACTCTTCTTTGACACTAACGCTCGTGGGTTCGATTCCCACACAGGGCTAACATATGTGTGAGTGAACATGACTGTTTATCTTGGTCTGGGCGCTTTTAAAATAGGTAGGGCGCATCAAAGCAGCCTGACTGAAAGTATCTTCATCTCACAGAAAACCACAGCCAAATAACAACTCCTTGGAGGATTGTTGTGTCTCTGCGTGTGAGTGAGGTCGCCAGTAAGCTCGTAAGGGGTTGCTGTATTATCAGCAGGGGCATTGCGCGAGTGATACTTAATGTACGATAAGCGTTCATAGGCTATGGTAACCGCAATCTTGTAAGCCTTCCGATGTTGTATAAAAAAATGTTTTCTTGATAGAAAAGTAATATATAGAGATAAAATAAAGCAAGGATTAGTCACTCCAATATTCTGTACCTATTTTTTCCTCTTCATTATAGTCATTACATTTGCCTCTGTAGTCCATAAAAAAATCAAGAGCGGACTCGTGATCACCGAGTTCTCTACATCTTACCTCTCATTCCTTCTACATTGCCACGCTGCCTTCACCCTACTGATAACATTAGAAAAATCTTCTCAGAGTCCAATGACGCAACACTTGGTGCTTGATAGTTAACTGACCCTTTTTTATACAACGACCCGAGGCATACAAGTACCGTATACTTGTATGCCTCGGGACCCACCTGATGTAAAGTATCTCAAGAACTTGCAAAAGGTATCTGAAGTATCGCTCGCGCGATGCCAACTCTGCTGCTAATATAGCTCCTCAGGAGCTTACTGATAACCTCACTTTTATTTGGATGTGGTTTTCTATTACGTGAAAGTAGTTTCCCGACGAGCTGTTTTGATGCGCCGTACCTCTCACAAAACAGCCCGATTAGACAAACAGACATGTTCATGAACACAAATGTTTGTACTGTGTGGAAAATGAACCCAAGACCGTTGGTGTTAAACTGACTCAGTAGGAACATATATTAAAATGTACAGAGAGTAAATTTTTACTTTTTAATCAAGGTTTTCTCTGGCTGTCCTGCACAATACAGGATTACTGTTTAATGTTCAGGAACACCGTTCCTATCTCTTAAGGAACATGGTCAAAATGGCCGACAACTAAAAAAAAAATTGAATTGTTATATAATTGACGAGCCAGGTGTTCCTCTGGCAATACAAGCTTGCGCATTCTCAACTAGTTTTTTAATTTACTCTAACTTAAAATTAAGCGGGTTTTCCCAGAAAATAATATATTTCTATGCCCTTTGATTCGTAAGGTCTAAAATATTAAAATTTTCATATTATTAAAATGTGTGTTTATTGAAAATGACAAGTTTAAAAAGTCCATATGCCATAACAATTGTCGGTCACATTCTGTTGTAAAAAATAACGTGTTTGTCACGTGCTGTTTACAAGTGCAATATTTAACTAATACTAATAAATCATATTATTATCAATGTATTAATATGTGAAGCAAAAACTTTGTAACCAGCGAACTGCTTTCTAATTTCGCTGTTTGTAACCCTTTTTACGAAAATTACGCGAACAGAGAAGCATGAAATTTGGCACAGATTATATGGAGAAGAAGTGCAGAAAGCTACCATGCGTTTGACACACAAACACATATAAACACAAATATATACATACTCTTTTATTTATGGTAGAAGTCTGTTGTCAAACTGAGAAGAAATTAATATTATTGGTTTATAGTATTATTTCTCTATATTCTTATTGAATGTCGAAAATAATCATAATTATGATAATATTATAGATAGATAGTTTGCCTAATAGATATTTGTGCATTATCCTATATCTTATATATAAAAATCTCATGCCACGGTGTTTGTGGTCGCACTCATCCGAAATGGTTCGACCGATTTTTAGGGTTCCGTACCCAAAGGGTAAAACGGAACCCTATTACTAAGGCTCCGCTGTCCGTTCGTCCGTCCGTTCGTCCGTCTGTCACCAGGCTGTATCTCATGAACCGTGATAGTTAGACAGTTGAAATTTTCACAGATGATGTGTTTCTGTTGCCGCTATAACAACAAATACTAAAAAATAAAATAAAGTAAATATTTAAGGGGGCTCCCATATTACAAACGTGATTTTTTTGATCGTTTTTGCTCGATATTGATAACGGCAACAGGTAGGCGCTTGAAATATTCACGGAATATTTAGTTATATATTCACTTTAAGAATAAATAATTAAATTAAAATAAAACAAATATTTAAGGGGGGCTCCTATACAACAAACGTGATTTTTTATGCCGTTTTTATAGATAATGGTACGGAACCCTTCGTGTGCGAGTCCGACTCGCACTTGGCCAATTTTTATTAGAATAAGTCTTAATTTCATAAAAAAAAACATACAAAAAATTATAAGAATTAATTTATATAGCAGAATAACGTTTGGAGGGTCAGCTAGTCTCCGTGAAAAAAAAATCCAAGAAAATGTGAAACAACGCATTATTGTTTTTTTTAATATGGCGTAGCCAAGGTATATCACATTTTTCCTATGACGTATTTGTAGAGACTGGTAGCTTAGGTAAATAATAGAACTAAGTTAAAATAAATGTATATATATATATATATATCATGTGGCATTCGGTTGTCTTTGCCTACCCCGTAAGGGCTGAGTGAGTGAACTTATAGATACTCGTACAATACATATACTAGGATATTAAATTTGTACACGTAAGCAAGCTACGTCATCGTATAGACTCTTGAATCTTATCTACTCGTATGTAGATATATAACTATGGACAAATGATTTAAACGTCGTTTATTTCCTTAATCACTAGAGGCAATAATTTTATACACGTCGCCAGAGGCACTTGTTAGTCAGGTATGGCTGCAGACGCTGCGGCTTAAGTGGCAATTCATTTTCATGAGCCGGTGACTAGATTCTGTACATGCAGTTATATGAGTATCTACGTAATTAGTAGGAGAGCCTGAGCGGAGCACAGCTTTGAATGCCGTCTGCCTGCGTTATGAATGGCAAATTGAACCTCGCTAAGTATCTACACTTGAGGGTTTTCTCTCTTTTTCTATACGTCTGGTCGGAAACAAGCGTATTGCTCATCTGATGTAAATTGGTTACCGTTAGTTATAAGTAAGGATATTCCGCTAATTACCACTGATGATGATGGAAATTGCTATATAACTTTGTATCCCCAATACCATTAAGGAAGAGTGAATGCAAAACATGAATTTCTACGCGTAAACTTCTTTTTACTTTATTTATTTAGTCGTTAAACTATAACGAAATAATTGTTGCGGGTAACGTTTTCCTTTTCTCTCTCTCTTTGTATACAAAAATGAAACGAAACGCTAATTTGTACACTCCCTCACACACATTCACTCATTCATTATTCTATTTTACACACTGAGAGTACAATAAACGAACTCGGTCTCGAGTCAATCGCAAGCGTTAATCAATCATCAATCAAGTTCGACGAGCTCAGTGGCGCAGTGGTGGAACGCGCTGTTACGCTACTTTGACACCAACGCTCGTGGGCTCGATTCCCACACAGTACAAACATTTGTGTGCATGAACATGTCTGTTTGTCTTGGTCTGGGTATTTTCTATGTACAATAATTATGTATTTACAAAAAAAATGTATTTGCGTATGTTTATCAGTTGTCTAGTACCCATAACACAAGCTTTGCTTACTTTGGGGCTAGATGGCGCTGTGTAATTTGCCCGACAATATATCAGTGATAAAAAAATTCTGCTCGGTGGCGCAGTGGGACTGACGCGACTTTGTCTGGGTGTTTTTAAGAGACTAGAGAGGTAGGGCGCATCAAAGTCCGTCTGGGAAAGTACATCTTCTTCACAGAAATCCCCAATCAAATATCTACTCCCTAGAGGGTTGTTTCCTGCGTGTGAGTTCACCAGTAAGCATCTAAGAAGCTGCTGTGTTATCAGCAAAATGATATTTAATGTATTGCAAGCGTTTATAGGCTACGGTAACCGCTTTACATCAGGTGGACCGTATGCTTGTATGCCTCCCGACGTCGTGTATAAAAATATATATATATTTGATGAAGTTGCACGGCGAATATTGAATCCAATGTTCGACAATAATGGCTCTGTTGAATATTGTTAAATTGCCGTTAACGACATAATGGGGCCAATCGGAATTCGTTGTTATTTATGTCATCACGGCATAAAGAAACGGCCCGTTTGATGTTGCCAGGTCTTTGTGCGTCCTAACGAGCTCCTAAACCCGCGCTCCATTTAACCAAGTGTTAAAGGCTGCCTTGTACCACATTTTACGAAAAACGACGGACGCCCAAATTTTATTCTCGTCTTCATATTTCGTTGATATGTTTGTTATATGTTTCCTTGGTATGTTTACTTCATATTACTACAGTTTTTGATGGCGTTCAACTTGCGTATAAAATAAGTAAGAGAGGTAGGTCGCATCAAAGCTGCAGAGGAAGTACCTCCACGTCACAGAAATCCGCAGCATAATAACTCTGGAGGGTTGTTGTGCGTTTTAGTGAGGTCACATTGGTGCTGGAGGTCACATTTGCTGCTAACACAGCAACTTAGGAACTTACTGAAGTTCCTAAGTTGCTGTGTTAGCAGCAAATGTGTGCAAGCGAATGACTAATGTATTACATGCGTTTATAGGCTACGGTAATAACTTTACATCAGGTGGGTCGTATGCTTGTATTGTATGCCTCCCGACGTAAAAATAAATGTCGAGATTATGTTATGCGGTATATATTGTTTTGTCTATCTATTTACGAGTATACCTTCACGTCAAATCCCTTGCGGGGTAGGCCAAAATAACCGAGCACCACATGCATCGGTCCTTACACACCTCACTCGCTTCTGTAACATTCATAACACTTCTCATGCACGTTCGCCAGTTGCTTGGGCTCTTGACACCAGGTTTTGATATTAGATTCTACAATTTCGAAAGGCACATAAACAGGCAGAAATTGCTTGCAGTACAAGTATTGGTCGCGCATTGGCACCTCCGCTGCTAACACATCAACTTCTGAGGAGCTTATTGATAACCTCACTCACTTGCAGGAACACAACAAACCTCCAGGGAGTTTTATTTGCCTTTTTCTGTGAGGTGGAGGTACTTCCCCAGTAGAGTTGCTTGTATGCTCTCTACCTTTCTTAACTAAGCTTTCCCATTGTCATCTATTGCAAACAGTTGGGACTAACTTAACGTGTCCTCCGAGCTCGGAGGAATTCAAAATGACAAAACCCAACCATACACCGACTGCGGTCCACTTCCACACCATACACACACAGACATGCTTAACTTACGCGTTAAATTATACCAAAGATTTCCAATCATTTTGGTCCCGAAGATCCCTTGCCTATATATTTTCCGCTCTTCCTAGACCCTTTGTCTAATTAATGTTTGAAACTGATGGAATCGTTGTTGCAATCGACCCCCATGGGGTTAATATAGACCACTTTACCATCCACACCACACTCCATCTAGCACTTCGATATATTTGAGAACAAATAATTGTATGCTCTAATTCCAATTAAGGAAGCCATGTAATGTTAGTATCACAAGAACTAAAACGCAATGATTGTTTTCAATTCTCTCCAAATGTTGTAAATCGCGACATAATTTCCCACTCAGGCACGTGCGTTTGCTTAATATATATTTACAGGTACTCCTCCTCCTGATACTTGATCTCCTGGTACACAACATTTCCATTTAGCCCGCCTTATTTATAATAATAGCTCACGGGAACTGAATGATCATGTCGGACAAATTGTTATAAACTCCGACGCAACAATGCACTTTAAGAACAATGCTAGAAAAAATGGTCAAGGGTTCACACATGTGGGAAAATTGAATGTTGGTAGCTTTAAGTATTGTTGGTGAGCACGTAATAATAAGGTTACAAAACAATATTATCAACGATGCGAACGTTGCGCCACGGAGTCGCAGGAGGTGATTGTGTTGGTTGGCCTCGCGGCTGCCGAGTTGAGATGGGGCCTCTGAGGCGGCGATTACTTGACTTTAATAGGTACTTATTTAATTTTTGTACACTTCATACTAATGCTAAAAGATTTGATTTCTGAGTATTCCTCCCCTGTTTTTCCCTTTGTTACTACTGGTGTATCGGAAGTCCCGCGACCTGTCTACACTGATTGTTTGTTACGGAGGATTTCTTCATCGAATTTTATGACCTAGAGACATCTATTTTCTTGGTGAATGCAGATTCTCCCGGTCTTAATTTCACCCTGCCTGTCTTCGCATCTAGTGGACAATTTTTTGACGACATTTTCTTTTTACATAGCGCGCTCGTGTGCCCTCTTCTTTTAGTTTCTCCGTATCTATTTGTTCAGACGATGGTAGCGTAAATGACAAATATTATAAATTGGGTGTACTATGCTTTCCTTCTCTGCCGGAATATTAGTCAACAGTCTTCATATGAAGAATTTAATAACCGTCGTTGCCCAGGATGCTGCACAAGGCATATATTGTTACGAACGCACTGTAGATGTTCCAAAGAGACTTAAAATAATCGGGCACACGAGCCTGTTTTCAGGCCATGGTAACCCACCGTCTTCAGAGCGTCAAGTCAACTCAGTTTACCTGCTCGCGGTACCTTGCTATAGCGCTCGAGATCCTGGCAAAAGCCAAAAGTGTCAAACCCAATCATGAACTCCTAGTTAGTGTATTTTGTTTCCATTCAAACAAAATACAACTCGCTTAACGACAACAGAATAACAGACATTTTTGTTATATGTTATAAATCTCTCATGGTGTTATAGAATAGATATTAACACGGGCAAGCTCCCTTTGCCTAACCTCTCTTGAATATTTCCGAAACTCCGTACCGTTTTGTCTGCCGCCACCTGTCTTATTATGTTATAAAAGATTAACCCGGCAATAATTCTCGTTTTCCCGTCAAGTGGCTCATTCCGATATTAGCACATAATTTTTATTACCATCAATTGTAATGCCAATTCTTAAGATTAATTAGTTAATTAATTAATTTGGCCAAGACTTACCTACCATGATCAAATTGGTCGTGTTCTATCAGAAGGTGATGTCAGGAGCCCTAGAAACCGGCGAGCGTGCATGAAAAGAGCAATAAATTAAAGAAGCGAGTGAGGTATGTAAGGATCTAGTCACGTGGCGCTCGGTTCTCTCTGCCTTCCCCGTAAGGGATTTGGCGTGAAGATATAGATAGATATATAGTAATGTTAATTCTGATTTATGCAATCAATGTTGGTAAGATAATTAAAGTAGGTATACGTATTTTATTCATTACATAATATTTTTCAATTCAAAAGGCGAACGTGCCTGAACTTTCCATACTGAATGTACAGATCATCCTGGCATCTGTATCAGCACGCTCGCTGTAAGAATTCATCAAGCTGACACTTTTACATTTGGGAATAGAGAGATATAACAGGATAAGTTCAGGCCTTTTTTGACATAAATAATAATGCTTATTTAGTGGGGGTAGGTTCATCATTTTAAAAATAGGTTTTTGACAATAGAGAGCGGCCCGCTACACAAAAGTAATCAGTCTTTTAAAGTGCGAACCGTGACTAATTTGACTTACAATTTCGGTTAAGATCGTATAGTCGCGCGTGCTTTGTGGCTGCGAGACTTTCCAACATTTCATTGAAATTCTACCGTCGGCATATGATGTTCACTGTATTGTTCTTATGGCGAGTAGAAGCGGAATTATATTGGACTTCAAACGTCAAGCGAAGGGTACACATGGTGATCTGATCTACCTAACCCCAGTAGGTCGCTTCCTCTGGTTATCGAACACTCACGGTTCAAAGAGGTGACAATATCTTATATTTTATTATGTATATTAACTTATATTTAAGAGTTAATAGATTCAGGCGTTATTTTGCGAAAGTGAAATTTACATGCAATTTGATCTAACCTGCAACTTAATGTACACCTTCACCTGATCAGCTATACTTGTGCTTATGGGTGGGTGCCGGCCGGCGCTAGGCCGCATGAACTAATTGGTGGCGGAAGCACACAAAGCAGGTTAGATCAAATTGCATTAAATTTAAGAGTTTAGCTTAAATAATTAAATGCAATCAAAAGTACCTCATTATTCAACCATTGAGTTCTGAAACATTAATTAAAGCTATATTAGATTCATGACTTAACTACTGGGACAATAGCCATTTAGAAGCAGTGACCAACAGTCTACGTATTCTACATTGCAACATTTACTGAAAGCAATAATTATCATGATGCTATATTATTGGATATTATTGAATGGTAGGTTTGTATGAATGAAGATTATATGTTCTCAGATGTTGTGCATATTAAATAAGACTCAGTTGCTAATGCATTAGGTTCATTTTTATTCAGTTAATGTTTTAGGCTTCATCTACAACTGTACTACTTATTGTGTCCATGTGTACGGGGGTCATGCGTTTCAATCCTTTCGGTCCATAACGTCTAAAGTATTCCACTTAACATATTATCAAATGTCTATTAATTGAAATTGACCAGTTTAAAACGTCTGTAAATGTAAATTACCATAGCATTAAAATGTATTAAAAATGGATGAAAAGAAAATAATAAAAAGTAAATAAATAGTAAAAATAAATGAAAATTACCTTAATATTAAATTAATACTTTAGTCCTAACTAATGTATAAATGGACATTATGATAATATAGACATTTTAATAATTTAGACCTTATGCACCGAAATGGTTTCAAGTTTTTATTGTATAATTACATTGTTGTGAATACATGTTAATTATTAATTTAGAAATATATTTCGAGTCTACCACAATTTGAGAAAAACTAAAAAACTTTAATTTCTCTTAAATTCATAGTAATCTACAGAAACACAACGGGGGTGATACGTTCGCTGCCACGTCACCTTGACGGAATCAAAGAAAGTTAGTCCTAGTTTCCTTCTCGCTCGCTTCCTGAATGTGAATTGGTACATGTACTCCGCAAAATTCCTTATAAACCCCTGAATGATTGTTGTGTTCTTGCGAGTGAGTAAGATTATCAGTAAGCTCCTAAAGAGTTGCTGTGTCAACAGTAAGTATGGAAACTCGCAACCGATACTTCCTGTATTGCAAGCCTTCACAGGCTACGTCAATCACTCTGCCTCCCAACCAGTAAGTAATATAAGATATAACAACAAAATGTATATTTTTTAAAATAAATACCAACGAAATGAATATTATAGCTATTAAAAATATATACCGTAACGATTATGTCAAATCAACATAATATCTTATGAACGTTATTGAAATGAATGAAAATGAAAGTTGAACTTTTGGACATACAAAACTAATACCATAAACTATAACTGCACTTGCGCTACAAAATGTATCAAAATGAAAGTGCTAAAATGGCCTTACTTAGCACTTCACTGTGTATGTTATATCTAATGATAATTACATATTGAGAATCTTCTACCAATTATGTTCAGTAATATATCTATAGAAATTTATCATACGTAACAACCAATAGATTTCGTGAATTTTATACCAATATAATTGTATACCAAAGGTTTATTACATTTAATAATTGTTATTTAAACGATTATGATACATTTGAAAAGTATGTTTTACGATTTTTACCTTAATTAAAAATTACACCAACCGAAATTATAAATTTCGTTGGTCTTTATTTATAAAAATATGTATTTTGTTGTTATATCTTATACATATTACTTACCCATTGGGAGGCGGAGTGATTTACGTAGCCTATGAATGTAAGGCTTGTAATACAAGAAGTATCAATCGCGAGTTTCCATACTTACTGTTGACACAGTAACTCTTTAGGAGCTTACTGATAATCTAACTCACTCGCAAGAACAACAATCATTCAGGGGTTTGTAAGGAATTTTGCGGAGTACACGTACCAATTTCCATTACGATCTATGTCTTTATATTCAGACGCCAGTTGAAGAGAGACAGAGAGCACTATGCGCGTCTAAAATATGAAATAAATAACCCTAAACGCCTGCTGTGACGAAAGGCATGCTGTATTCTATTTAATATAATACACGAAACAGGGGGTTACGTAATGATGTCATAATCCCCGACGCGCCGTGATCGATGGCCAGTTGCCGTGGAGTCAGCATCAATTGAATGCTGGTTTTTCAATCACCGCAAGTATTATTACGAAATACGTTAAACTTGTAGTGTGTACTAATCTTTGTACGTACTTAATTTAGAATATAAGTATGTAGTTAAATTTTTAAGCGATAACTATGGTCTAATAGGGCTGTAGATAAAGAACCGCCCTATTGACCAACAGGTCCCCGGTTTGAATCCTGGCATGTACCACTAAAATTCGTGTTTTCGGATTTATGTACATATTTGTATTATCACTAGGATAATTACAAATATGTACATAAATCCGTCCGTATGTACAAAAATCTCGGCGGTGAAGGAAAACATCGTGAGGAAACCCGCACGTCCAAGAAATTATATTTCGAAAGATGTGTGACCTTACCTAAGAAATGTCTGGTTTTCCCTCTGGGTTAAGGAGGTTTGACGACAGTCGCCCCATGTAAAAATCAGTTCTTCACCAAATCTTTAGGCTTAGGTAGCCCCGCCGATCGGTATTAGGACATATATATATATATATAATAGGCCGGTTATTTCTCCACTGGTCTATCACTACTCTCAATAAACGGTAAGTAACGGTAACGCGGCCTTACCGTAGCCTATGAACGTTGGTAATAGGTACATTAAGTATTACTCGCGCGATACCACCTTTGCTTCTAAAACAGCAACTCCTTAGGAGCTTACTGATGAAGTCACTCACACGCAGGAACATGACAACCCTCCACTGAGTTATTATTTGGTTGCGATTTTCTGTGAGGTGGAGGTACTTCCCTATACGAGCTGCGTTAATGCACCCTACCACTCTAAACACCCAGACCAAGACAAACAGATATGTTTATGCACAAAAATCAAAGTCGCGTAAAAAATGAACGGTTTAAATCCGGTTTCTACTTCATTTTCCATATTCGTGACCGCGACCTGTTGCCCCCAATCTATACGAATTGACTAAATGAACAGTGAAACTAGAATGGTTTATGAATACATTGCCGTGGATATTTCGATATTAACAATTTGAAGGTGGCAAATATCAGATTTTACGATACCATCCAGCCATCCCCCGGCGTTTGAGGTTTTAATTACCTCGTTCGAAATTCTCAGGCATTGCGAGTTAATTTTGACATTCCATACCTGCGTTACTTACCTTTGAATCAATTGAGGACTCCTCTTCTGTACTCGCACTGTTAAATTCGACACCAGGGTTGTGGTTTTGTGGGCGTAAAACTGTGCTCGTGTGAATAATAATGTATAGCACATTAAATAGTTAATATTCAGACGCACTTTTGCCTTTACATGGAGTTTGATCTAACCTGCTTTGTGTTCTTCCGTTGTCCATCCATCCATAACTTCACGCCAAATCCCTTGCGGGGTAGGCAGAGAGAACCGAGCGCCACGTGACCTCGATCCTTACATATCTCACTCGCTTCTTTAACGTTCATTGCTCTTCTCATGCACGCTCGCCGGTTTCTAGGGTTCCTGACTTCACCTTCTGACAGAACACGACCAATTTGGTCATGGTAGGTAAGTCTTGGCCTTCCTCGGCTCCTACATCCTTCCACTTTTCCATTGTATATCTGCTTCGTCATTCTGTCATCCTGCATTCTTTCTACATGTTCGAACCAACGGAGCATACCTTCTTCCGTTGTGTTTTGCCTTTATTATTTTAACGACTAACATCTACAACGCCCGAGGATGCCTCGTGGAGATACGAAACACGTGTCGCAGTGGCAGCGACGGTGGCGGGTGCATGCGGTTTCTGTTCCAGATGGCGGTCAACCGCAGCAGCCGAGACGGAGACTACCGGAGCAGCCACAGCAGCGACGGCATGTTGCATCTACTAACGGTAGTTGGTGGGTGCCGGCCGGCGCTAGACCCCATGAACTAATTGGTGGCGGAAGCACACAAAGCAGATTAGATCAAACTGCATCTATAGCACATTGTTACAGAAAATGGGGTTCGTATTATTCTTCATCATGTAGGAAACAACATATGGAGAAGAGACCAATTTCAATTCATCTTTACGGGACGGGGAACGTGCCGCTTGTATCGGCTGGAGAGTTCGATGGCGTCGTTGCGCGTGTCATTCTAATCGAACACGCAGGTTAAGCAACGTCGCCCGCAGCCTGTCTATGGATGGGTTTATCTATCTCGAGTTTCTCCATGCTTCGGAGGGCACGTTAAGCCGTCGGTCCCGGCTGTTGTCGATAGATGACAGTCGTTAAGCTAAGTCAGTGGCCCTCGGGCGGATTGAAAACACTGGCCTCCGCCAATATGCATTTGAGCAGCGTGGTGGAGTATGCTCTAAACCCCTTCGGTTGAAGGGAGACCCGTATCTCTGCAGTGGGATGAGTAGGGGTTGATGTGGTGGTGGTGGTAGGCTAGTGAATATATAGTGATACACGTCGCGTCATAATTACATAATTACTTACCTTTGGTAAGTAGAGGCTTGGAGCGTGTGATATTTCGGCGCTAAAACACATCTTTGTGAGCTCGGGGCACAGTTAAATGATTTACCTGTAATCCGGGTTATTTAGTAACCCAGTTCAGGCAGCACAGTCTCCCACAAATCATAAAGTGCAAAATTAGCGTACGGTACCAATAATAATTAAAAAAAATAATTAAAATATTGTCGGACAAATTACACAGCGCCACCTAGCCCCAAAGTAAGCGAAGCTTGTGTTATGGGTACTAGACAACTGATAAACATACGTAAATACATTTTTTTTTTTGTAAATACATACTTATTATACATAGAAAATACCCAGACCAATACAAACAGACATGTTCATGCACACAAATGTTTGTACTGTGTGGGAATCGAACCCACGAGCGTTGGTGTCAAAGTAGCGTAACAGCGCGTTTCACCACTGCGCCACCGAGCTCGTATAATAATTTCGCTCGAATAATGTTTTCCTTAAGTTTGTGGCGAGAAATGAATGTATATATTATTTACCATCAAGCAGCCCGTTCGCTAGTTTTCCACCTTAGTGGTGTGTAAAAAATAAGGTACAACAGGACCAAGATACTTACTCAATTTACATCACATACATTTCTCGCAGAATACAATGAGCATTAGGGTTGATTCATTGACCTTTCGACGACCTCGTTGTCAGATAGATAAGGCAGTATGTACCCTAGGTATAATTAAATTCTGATCTCTATCTACACAACTCGCATATTCTGTTTGCGTTTATGGAAAGCATAGAGCGGTTTTCGGCGGCTTTTATGCCCTTATCTAGATCTGTGATCGTGTTACATTGTTTATCATTAAATTAATTATGGCTGGTATTACGTAACTTAGTTGACTATTTACTGTAGCCAAAATAAAGTTTTTAACTAAAGGCGTCTAAAGCTGTTTATTTAACACTTTAACCTTCTATTTTCAGGAACACTGTTCCTATATGAAATTTATATGTTTGTCTGTGCGTTTGTCTGTGTGTTTGTCTGTTGTTTTTTTTTTAAATATTCGAATTTTGACTTCAGATTCGGATTCAGCATAAAAAAGTAGAATAGGAATGTTCAGCAACACCGTTCCTATCTCTTAAGGAACATGGTCAAAATGGCCGATAAAGTTTTAATAAAAATAATTAAATTGTTATATAATTGACGAGCCAGGCGTTCCTGTGGCAATGCAAGCTTGCGCATTCTCAACTGGTTATATATAAGAAGATATTATATATAATAATGAATTGCTTGATTATTTTTAATTAAATAGTAATTTATTTGAATTTAATTAACAAATCAAATTCACGTCTGTTCAATAAATTATCTCCGTAACTTGTACTAACAAGCATCAGGTAGACGGACGATGCTGAGATGTCAGACTCATAGAGACGCACTAAAATGATACTAATTAGAAGACACTACTCCACTTGTAGACCATTACCTGTCTTTCGGTTGTTAATACCGGTGTTTCTGTATGCTACTCGTAAGGGAGAATACACACTGAGCCACGGCCCGTTTTGATTTGCAACACAATTCGCAACGCACACGTGATGCTGGTACCTATGCTATTGTACTCTATGGGTTTGTACTACATTGGTTGTGTTGTCATGTACAGTAATACATTAGGCTGCCAACAATTGTTATGTGACATGCGTGTGTGTAAATACAAAGAATTTGAATATTTATCTGTATAATGTATGTATGTATGTACGTATGTATATTTTCACGCCAGGTTCCTTGCGGGGTAGGCAGAGAGATCCGCCGGTTCCTAGTGATCCTAATATCACCTTCTGATAAAACACGACCAATTTGATCATGGTAGGTTAGTCTTGGTCTTCCTCGGCTCTTATATCCTTCCACTTTCGTATTTTCTATCTGTTTCGTCATTCTTTCAGCCTGCTTCTTTCTACATGTCCGAACGGAATGTAGAACGCGTACCTAGCTCTTATTAGCTGGTTTGCGGATCAACATCGCGACACTTATCGGCTTGTTGGTTAAAAAATTATCTCATTGGTTAGTAGGCTCTACTGATTTCGTATTCAGTGTTTTACACTAGGGTTGCCATAATAGACTGAATACTAACCGGGGCTTATGAGTGATAGACCCGGTTGGTATTATCTAATAAAAAAAAAATTAAAAAACTATTAATATAATTTAATTATCATATTCTTAATACATCTGCATCTAATAGTAAACTTGTAAGTAGTGACTTGTAACTCAGGTTTTTTTTTAACCTAGCACAGGCACCCGTCTTCCACACTATGTATTAAATATCGTCGATGAAGTGCCAATACCTCCTATCTGACATTTTTGCTTAAATTTAGTTTTTGAGAATTGAGAGACTTAAAGTGGTTTATTACTGTTATTAGTAATTTAATAACCATTCCACAAACTGTATAGAGCCTTTCTGGTAATGATTGATGATTTGGTGTAATTGCTACCGATGCAAATTCCAACTTAAATCTATTGTATTAAAAAAACTCAATGTAAGTATAAATGTCAGATAGGAGGTATTGGCACTTCATCGACGATATAATATAATTAAATATAGATCCAATTAAAGCGTTTACTGCTTTTTATTATTGTGGAGAGATAATAAATAATTATTAATTAATTAATATTTATTAAACGTAACATGTTACGCTAATTGATTTAAATATATTTCCAATTTATTCACCTGCTTTAGCAAATCTGCTTTATCCCACTGAACTGGATTTTCTAATTCCAAATCTGGGATACGGATCTTCTTTCAATCGAAGGGGTTAGAGCTTACCGCTACGCTGCTTAATTGTGAGTTGATGTAGTTTCACCCATGATGTAATATAGATGAATTCGATTTATTTAAACCGAAATTCGATATTGGGACATTTTTAGATAAACCGAAACTACTAGAAGATCCAAATTAGTACCTTATCTCTTAGTAACATAGATAGTAAATTTCTTGTCGAATTGTAAAATCATTGAAACTTTTAAGTCCTTTACTTATGTTACTTGTTCTTTCTGGTAGCCACATCGACTACTCTTCTCCAGTGTGTACACTGATAGGTTTTATTTATGAAGAGGATCGCCTAGTGACTAACATGTCCGCGGTTCGAATCCTGGCATGTACCACTAATTCGTGTTTTCGGATTTATGTACATATTTGTAATTATGACTTGCTCGGCGGTGAAGGTAAAGAAATTATCTTTCAAAAGGTGTGACCTTACCTAAGAATGATTAGGATTTCCTTCTGGGTTTCGGAGGGTTGACGGCAGTCGCTCCGTGTAAAAATCAATATCTTCGCCAAATCTTAATCTCAATTGGCTTAGGTAGTGTTATATAGCTCAGAACATTTCTTCGCGTACTAAAAAGTTCGGCAATTCCTATCTTTGTCGTAGCATTAAAAAGTGGAACGCCTTGCTTGCAGAGGTGTTCCCTCCTTCCTACAATATGGGATCCTTCAAACGAAGCGTGAAGAAGCATTACATTACGGGTCAGCTTGGCAGCATCAACTGACAGGACACTGTGTAGTCTTTTGTCAGTTGCAGTTGCGATTTGGGTACCTCTTTCGCTTGCCATCAGGCCAAGAGGAGCCACTATGCTGAACTTGTATATGAAAAAAAAGGTAGCGGACCCCGCCAATCCTAATGGATTAGTAAACGGGATAACGAGGAGAAGATTTTTTTATGATAATTTTTTGTAGTTTATTTAACAATGTTAGTTGATTCTTGGATATTGACTTATTTAATACCAAGTATGTGACATTAAGACCTCTATTGCTACTTCTTTAAATAATATTCGGCGATGGTCTCTGAATCAGTGCATATCGTGATATTGATACTTGAAGAGCGGTAGGGCGCATCAAAGCGGTCCGCTAGGGGAAATACCTCCACCTCACAGAAAACCGCAGCCAAATAACTCCCTGGAGAATTGTTGTCATAATGTAAGTGAGGTCACATGCAAGCTCCTAAGGAGTAGCCGTGTTACTGGCAGAGGTGGCATATCGCGAGTGATACTTAATGCGTTGCAAGAATTTGTAGGCTACGGTAACACCCTTTGCCCGATCAGCTGTATGTTTGTACACCTCCCGAAGTTGTATAAAAATTATATTAGTTGTAGTCAATAAAGCAATGAAGACTTCGAATCAAAGAAAGAACGAAGGAATAAATCAAGTAAGGTACTTCATGTGCCATATTAATATTTGAGAGAACTTGTAAGTGAGCATTTATTGTTGCAATTTAAACCAATCTTACCAGCTGTAAGTATTCCATTAAAAATAAAATATTGGGAAAGTGAGTAGCAATTTAACTAAAACCGATGCAAAGTTTCTCCTTACATTTGCGAGATATATAGGCACTTGGTAAATGTCAGGCCATCAATATCAGCTATTTTGAAATGAAAATAGGTCTGTAACTTGATATTAAAAGGCCATTATTGAATCCGTCTAGACGAATGAAGGGCGCTTCTCAACTCCGGGGGGTTTCTTTCCGAGCTTCATGTGGTACTCGAAAGGAATCAATTGAGAGAACCTCTGGAGAGTTTGCTGATCTCAGACAAACTTGATTTTTCTATGAAATTCAGATAAATTTTCCACCTGTAAGACGAAAAGTAAACATGTCATAATTGATTCAATACAAGACGCTATTGCTAAAGAGTTTCCATTAGTTAATATATTTAAAAGTAATAATTTTAAATTAGCTTGCGGTGAAATAATTTACTATGGTCTTATCCTTTACCTTCTATTCTTGATCTTTTTCTTCCGTTTCGTGCTTCCTCCTCCTCACCTATCATATAATAAACGTCCTGCGAAATAATGAACTGGATATTGACAGGTTAACATATAGTTTAGTCAACAATTTAACAAACTATTTAAGGATCAAAAACGCAAAAAAAATATGACAAATTAGTATGAAAATATATATAATTAATTAGCTCCTAGTAAAATATTTTTCCGCCCATCCCTTTTCATGTCCTTTTTTTATCTTTTATTCGCGTACTGTTTAATTATTTAATTAAACTATAATACCATGTAGCCCTATGAAAAGCTATGAATGTTAAAAAGCAAGGCAGGTATGTAAGGACGGAGATATGTGGCGTTCGGCTGTCTATCTACCCCGCAAGGGATCTGGTATGATGATATAGATAGATAGAAGTTTACTCGTCTGACGCTAAACTAATTGCTTTACATCATTAGTCCCGTATGCTCGTTTACCATTCGACTTAGACTAGACTCAAACAATTTGAAGAGACTGCGTTATTGCGGCCAGGACCTTTCATAATGCCACATCGGTTAATCCATGCACATTGTCTTGCCGAGAAGTGGCGGCGTCTTCGTGATTCTGCCAAGGCTATTCAAATGTTAGAGTTTACTAAAATTATTAACGCATCTAAAAGGTTGTACACAATCTTTTAGTTACCGTTAATGTGTGGACATCGTGATTACAGATTAGGATATATAATGCAAATGAATCTAATCTCAAACTGAGCTAAGCTGATACAAGGAGTGCTTTACAATTGATAAATGAAATAAAAAGGAATTGCTGATGTTTTTGTAAATACTTGCTTCCAAAGACAAAGTGACTCGATCATATATATAAAAGTATATACCTAGTATCTGTACGTCGTCACCATATCGTGGGAATTGGCCATTGGCAAATGATCGGACAGAACATTAGATATAATAGAATATTTTAGCATACAATCACGAATATGATCAAATCATGCGAAGGAAATCCTGATTTGCGAAACTACTATTTCTGCAGGTAGGATCTAAAGAGATCTAACGAACCGAAACTACCGTCAGCTCTGAGGGTAAGTCAAAAAATATTCTGCACACGGTTATTTCATGAATCGGCTAAGTTAATGATATAGCTACGACATAAAGGTGAATTTAGTGTTCGAAGAATATTTCGTGAATCCGTAACGTGACATTTTACACTTCTTCAGTACACTCTATAGTGTTACAGTAACTATACCACTGGTTACTATACCACTATGGAGTATACTGGAGAAGTGTAAAATGTTACGTTATCATGCACTCAGTTGTAAGAAATACGTACATTCTAAAACTGCACAGCGGTAATCTTGACCATATTTATATCTACATTAAGTACATCTTATGTACCAGAAGTACGGCGACAAATTAAGTGACTAGGTAACATCACTTTCATTTCTCGCCGTACTTATTGTATGTATATAAGTTTGAACAGATTTTCTTCATCATTACTCTGGTAATCTTTATCATAGAAACTAAATGTTAGAACGCGTGAGAAATTTAAATATTAAAATTAAGTGGTATAATCCATATATATTCTGCCGACCCTTATGGCGTAAATATATATGTAGATAGATAGACAGACAAGTAGTATATCCCCAGTACATACAGCTTAAGTTGAAGGTGGCTCATTATTTAACACAATTTTCAATATCGTCTGTAACCATGCCTTTCGCGTCCATTATATTTCATACTTGTAACATTTACTTGATTAAAACCAACGTGATATCATCGATGAAGTATTCCGATACGTCGTCATCGTGACCACCCGACTGGCGGATGCCAACCATTACTAAATTTGTGACTTGATTGCTAGGGGATATTCTTTTTATATCTTCCTTCCTAGCCTTTATGTTTTTATGACATTTCTTATTGCAATACTAAGTAACTATATATATTATCAATGGCTTTATCCTGATTTGCATACAAACGACAGCTCAAAAGAGCGAATGTAAGAACTCGAAAGTCGTGCGTAGGTCGTAAGTTAAAACAAGATAGATGGACAAAGCATATTTGAAAATTTGTCCCCTAATGTCAAAGCTTTTATGA
This sequence comes from Pyralis farinalis, assembly GCA_947507595.1. Lineage (NCBI taxonomy): Eukaryota > Metazoa > Arthropoda > Insecta > Lepidoptera > Pyralidae > Pyralis > Pyralis farinalis. Next base: position 9,870,614 of record OX382266.1, on the reverse strand, counting down.
AAAACAAAAATATCTTTACGATTTCAGATTCAGGTACTTCTGTCACCTTCCAGCTGTTTTTGATTCTAGTAATGGTGATATTTCTCACAGAAAACTAAGTTTTTCTCGCAAATCTCACCGTCTGGAGGATATCGATTTCAGATCTTTCATACCCTTCTGTAGATTTACGGACATATTGTACAACTTCTTTTCATTATTAAACTTTGAAGTTATTGATAAGTATTGGCATACAATTGTAGCACAGTCTAATTCAGGCATCTATCTATATATCTATAACTTCACGCCAAATCCCTTGCGGGGTAAGCAAAAGATATTATGTATATATTTATTAATTCAGGCATATTATTGTAAACCATGTAATTATCAACAAACAAACTAATCTATTTTTCGGTCCCGGGTTCCAATTTTGTTGTGCGCATGTACCACTAAATTAGTGTTCTCGGATTTATGTACACATTTGCAATTATCACTTGCTCAGCGGTGAAGGAAACCATCGTGAGGAAACGCGCATGTCCAAGAAATTATACTTCGAGTGACGTGGGACCTAACCTACGAAGGTCTGGATTTCCCTCTGGGTTGATCTCTGGGTCTGACGGCAGTCCAATCCATTAGGATTGGCGGGATCCGCAACCTACGCCTAAGGATTTATAACTATTTCGTTTTCTCCTCGTCGTATTCCCAAACAAGAAATATTACAATAAATACGTTATAATAAAAATAATAAATGTAATATTTGTCTTATACGTGAATCTGAGTCTACAACCTGTATTATGATATGACAAGGCTTGTTTATATTATAAAACATGGTTATGTCGTGAAGTCTCAATAATGCGAGATTCAATAAGGCCCGTCTTGTCTATGTACAACTACCAACGCAGCCTGTAGAAGCGATTACGTCACTCAACAGCAATAACATTCAATTCCATTACACTGCTGTCTATCCATACGGACTAAATAAGGTGGAATTGTGTCCTTGGATCTAACAATAGCAATAAAAGAAATACTTCGGAGAAGTGTTACGTTTATCGATTGAACGATATGGAACATTCACGCGTCTTCACATGAACTGTGGTAATTCATTCAAGCGAGAGTGACGAAATGTCATGTTCACGCATTATTTTTATTTTTACTACGTTGGGAATTGCACTAAATTTGTGGCATAACACTTTCTGACCGCTTACGTAATGATAATGAAAGAAAGAGAGTTGTGAGAGTGCAGGGATCAGTGTGAATGGAGCGTTGGGTAAACTTCTAGGCAGTCGAAATCTAAGCCAGAAGGCACACTTCGCTGTACACAACGCGGTGCTAATCCCAACGCTAACTTATGGAAGTGAAAGTTGGGTATGACAGAGGGCGCATGAAAATAGAATAAATGCGAACGAGATGTGAGCATGGCGCAAAATTTGCGGCGTAACACTTGCTGACCGCGTTTGCAATAATGATGTAAGAAAGAGAGGTTTGAAAGAGATTGTCAGTGTTAAGATAAGAAAAAGCATGCTCTGTTGGCTCGGACATGTAGAAAGAATGCAGGGCGAAAGAATGACGAAAGAGATATACAATGGGAAAGTGGAAGGATGGAGAAGTCGAGGAAAGCCAAGACTATCCTGACCAAATTGGTCGTGTTGTATCAGGTGACGTCAGGAGCCCTAGCAACCGGCAACCGTGCATGAAAAGAGCTATGAATGTTAAAGAACCCAGTGAGATGTGTAAGGACTACGCCTTATGGTGCTCAGTTCTCTGTCTACCCCGCAAGGGACCGGCGTGAAGATTACTACGTCAGGTGTTAAACAGCTACAGCCCGCTTGATTTGACGCGGTTAACGTATAATAATTGAGATTTGATTTCTACGATTGTTGATCGATTGATCGATGTTTACATCTATAATTGCGACTCTTTTGTTTACGAATATTATCCAAAAAAGAAGATTTGTTTCTTCTTAGTGTTTTCCTAATCCATTAGGATTGGCGGGGTCCGCAACCTAAGCCTAAGGATTTTGCGAAGATACTGATTTTTTACATACATCAGTGATAGCCCAATGTATAAGGAACCGGCCTATTGAGCACCGGCATGTTGAAATTAATATCAAATACTCAAGTCCGCAATCCCTTGGAGCAGTGCAAAAATTTCTAAGTTAACGCAATGAAAATATATGTTTCAAACCCACCAGATTGTACAGATTCCTCGGTGGGCGAGTCCAGGTCGTACTTGGCCGTTTTTTTATATTGTTATTTGGAATTTATTTCTGGGCGGCCACCTATCCACGCCAAAATAACATTCCTTGTTACAAACCACAATCTGTCGTCTTTCATACCTACATCGTGTGAGTACAATCAATAATTTAATAAAAACAAGAATATGTTTTTTAAAGTCGGACAATTTGATCTAAATAACTTTGCTTTCGCCACCAATTAGTTCATGCGAATTAGCCCTGGCTTGTTGGTACCACCCACTTCTTTTAGTAGATGCATGCCGGCGCTAACATGGCTATCTGTTGCTGATCGTCTCTGCCTCGGCTGCTGCGATCATCTTTGCGATTGCCCGCCCTTTGAAATCGTATACACCTGACAAGTTGCTGTCCTGACTGCTTTTAAGGGTTCCGTACCCAAAGGGTAAAACGGATCCCTATTACTGAGACTTCGCTGTCCGTCCGTCCGTCCGTCCGTCCGTCCGTCTGTCACCAGGCTGTATCTCATGAACCGTGATAGTTAGACAGTTGAAATTTTCACAGATGATGTATTTCTGTTGCCGCTATAACAACAAATACTAGAAAATGGAATAAAATAAATATTTAAGGGGGCTCCCATACAACAAACGTGATTTTTTTGCTCGTTTTTGCTCGATATTGATAACGGCAACAGGTAGATGCTTGAAATATTCACAGAATATTTAGTTATATATTCACTTTAAAAATTAATAATTAAATTAAAATAAAACAAATATTTAAGGGGGGCTCCCATACAACAAACGTGATTTTTTTTTGCCGTTTTTATAGATAATGGTACGGAACCCTTCGTGCGCGAGTCCAACTCGCACTTGGCCGATTTTTTTGGAATTATAATGTTGCAAGTGAACCATGCTGAATACGTTTAAAGCTGTTGTGGCCACCTTTTATGACATTTTCCACCGAAATGAAAGTTACAGTTACATTGAAAAAGACAGATAATTTGTATGTCTTAATTTGATTTAGTATCACAAAATCCCACATTTTGCAATAATTAAAATTGTTACTCCTTGTACATAGAGCTCGAAAGACTGCATATTTTTATTTTTCATAGAGATGTTGTCTTTTGACGTGCATACGTCTTCAAATTTGCTTCGATAGTGGTAATTATTTTAGAAAACGGATGACAAATAAATCGCGTGATACAGTTTGGTGTTGTATCTACATATCTATCGTTTATATCCAAAATTTATTACTTATGAAATTTATAACACCACTTGATAGCTAAAGAATTAGAAATTTAACATATAGATATAGAAAAGTATAGAATTATTTCTAGTTAATTTTATGACCAGTATTTATATACTTTAATGTTTTAAATTACCATAGCGATATGAACTACGGATAGTTGATATCGCCAGAGGTGACACTTGTGTTGGGTATTAATAAATCTTATTACACTATTAAACACTAACATTGTAGTATGGTATGTTACAGTAAGAATTTATGTAAGTTTTATTCTGAGTACTTATGGAATGAGCTCCCCGAAGGTTGTCCCTAGGGACTACAGCACGAGTTTCTTTAGACGTTAAGAGGTTGCTACAGGCTCGGCGCTGTGAGTGACGCCCCTGGTTGACCATAGGCCAAGGCTTGCATACGATTAGGCCGGCTGTACGCTTGTTTACTACCTTCATGAAGCATATAAAAAATAACTCGTTTTGTGTTTCATATAATGGGATGATTATGCAATGGACAATAACATACTAAAAGTTGTACATACGACTGGATAGCCATATACAGTGGGTCTATAATACCTGTTCTTCAATAAAGGCCACCTGCGTGTCAGGATGTAAAAGGTCATTATGATGTGACCCCAACGGTCATAGCAAATGTTAGATGCATTCACTTTGTTTGATGTAGGCACATACATGCGTATACAAGTCTAGTCAAACACGTCACTGCTAAGAATAGCCACGTTTGAATTTGTAAACAGCCTGATCAATATGTTATACGTTTTATAACATATTAAGGGTAAGTGGTTCGCTATAGTCTTTAGAGTCAAAGCCAACGTCACCTGCGCGCGGTGCATCCTGATTATTAACGAGGCGAAACAAAACATCCTGACTGGGGATTGTACCTACTGATCGCACCCAATTAACAACTAGGAGGGTTGTGTTTCTGCGACTGAGTGAGGTTGTCAATATGCAACTGATGAGTTACTGTTAGCAAAGTTAGTGTTTTTAGTTTTTTTGTAGTTAGAGTTAGTGTTAGCAAAGGGGCTGCCAACGCGAGAGTGATGCTTCATAAATTGCAAGCGTTCTACGTTGACCTCTTTTTACCGCTAGGCCGTATGGCTCCCTTAGTTGTACAAAGAAAACATTTTACGACTGCGGCTGTTATCATGGCAATTAATAGCCTATGTATACATAGTCCTTCTCTTGATCCTAGACTACACTTGTACTAAGTCGCGTTATGATCAATTCACTCGTGTCAGATCAGGGCGCCACCGCCGTTTCGTCCGGGGTCATTGCGGGATCAATGCGGCGCCAAAAAAGTCCTATCCTCGACGCCCGGAAACCTCTTTTCGCACGTACATTTTTTATATTTTTTTAAATATCATAATTTGATTATAATAAATTACTACTATTACTATTATTACTATAACTTCACGCCAAATCCCTTACGGGGTAGGCAGAGAGAACCGAGCGCCACGCGACTCGATCCTTACATACCTCACTCGCTTCTTTCACATTCATTGCTCTTTTCATGCACGCTCGCCGGTTTCTAGGGCTCCTGACATCACCTTCTGATAGAACACGACCAATTTGATCATGATAGGTAAGTCTTGGCCTTCCTAGGCTCCTACATCCTTCCACTTTCGCATTGTATATCTGCTTCGTCATTCTTTCATCCTGCATTCTTTCTACATGTCCGAACCAACGGAGCATGCCTCTTCTTATTTTAACACCGACGCTCTCTTTCAGACCAACTCTGCTTCTAACCTCATCATTGCGGATACGGTCTGCAAGCGTTACACCATAGATTTTGCGCAACGCTCGCATTTCAACCGCGTTTATCCTACTTTCATGCTCTAAATAATAAACTGTAATAATAAATTACAGTTAATTATTTATTATAATTAAATTACGATTTATTAAATTAACTTTCTTTTTATTTCTAACCTCATAATTGCTAGAAAGTATAGTATATAGTGTATCTAAACTTTTAACTGAGTTTTATTTTCCTTTTTCAGGTACGTTCGACAAATGAGGAGCAAGAGTTTGTTAAAAATTTCAAAAGTATTGTAAGTAGTGCTTTTTATCACCTTAATGACTATAGGGTTATTTATTTTGAAAATAAATATAATAAGACGAATAGTTGCTCTAAAGTAATATATTACTACGCTACGCTACTCTACGCTTAGGTACAGGGATGCGCCGAGTACTATGTCTTAGTGTTTTAGGATAATTTTATTTATTTTAGATTTTATTTTAGAACCGAGTAACTCGACCGAGCACTCGGTTCGGTGAAGATAAAATCGAGTTTTTTGTGGCCCCGCTTCCCCTGGTGGTAAGCGAAAACAGGAGCCCAAATTGCAACATTGCGGCAAATATTAACTTAGGTGTACTCGGCATGTTTTATAGTACTCGTACTCGTTTCGGCCGAGTACTCATTTAATGTAATTTATGGTTAAAATATTGTTTTCTTATTGGGGATTCAATAAATAAGGATATTTAACTTTGGGAATGAAATAATTGAGTGTTCGATGGCGTAGTTGTGCGTGTCATTCTAACCAAATACGCAGATTAAGCAACATCGACCGCACACTGTCTACGGATGGGTTTACCTATCTCGAGCTTCTCCGTGATTCGGTGGGCACGTTAAGCCGTCGGTCCCGGCTGTCGATGTCGATAGATGATAGTCGTTAAGCTAAATTCGAGGCCTTCGGGGGGCTTGAAAACACTGGCCTCCGTCAATCCGCAGTTTAGCAGCCTGATAGAGTATGCTCTAAACCCCCTTCGGTTGAAGGGAAACTCGTGTCTCTTCAGTGGGATGATTTACGGTTGGTGGTGTAGTAATAATACAGGTAATTAACATTTCGTTATTTGAATTACATAAAAAAATAAGGCTAATTCTATGAATTCTATAAATTAATACTGTAAATTTAATAGAGACAAGTTATGATGCAATAGGCAATTTGCTCTTTTAGCTCTGGGACGCGATCAAGTGCGAGAGGCGAGGGCGGTGATTTTACCGCTCGCTCGCTCGCTTCACTACCTAAATTGAACCGAGTAACTCGACCGAGCACTCGGTTCGGTAAAGATAAAATCGAGTTTGTTTTATATTAGCTCAGCAAATTGGCTCAGCTTCCCCTGGTGGTAAGCGAAAAGAGGAGCCCAAATTGCAACTTTGCGGCAACTGACAAAAGAAAGAAGTATCCTGTCAGTTGACGCTGCCATGCTGGCCCGCAAGGTGCTTCTTCACGCTTCGTTTGAAGGATCCAATGTTGTAGGAAGGAGGAAACACATGTGCAGGCAAGGCGTTCCACTTTTTAATAATAGTACGATAGAGGTAGGAGTTGGCGAACTTTTTAGTTGGAGAAGAAATGTCCTCAACAGTGGAATGATGACATCGCAAGCCAGCACGTGTGGTTCGTAAAGGCGAGGGTGGGGTAAGGGAAAACAGTTCCTCAGAGCACTCGCCATGGTACAGGCGGTAATACTCGGTACGCGGTTACTCGGTAAATTGTGTATACGGCGCATCTCTACTCAGGTATATCCGATGCGTGTGTAGTGATGTTGTTAAAGCTATAATTATAGGCACTTGCTTCGACTTGAAGTTTCTCGGAAGTGGCCTAATTAAAATAGAAAAAATAAATCTGAAATAGATTGCATGTTAGTTTCCTCTTTGTCCTTAAGCACTATTGTATGTCACTCTCAATAGTGCTATGGGGGATTTATCTTCCCGTGACTTTCTTTCCTTATGCGCCACATAGTAATAAGCCTAGGGAATGAAAGGATTTAGCCACTGTTGACTAGGTGACAGAAGTAAAAATTTAAAACTTATACTCAATAGGTGCAAATTGGAATAATTACGCCGTAATTGTTCTAAGGTTACAGGTATAATGTACATAAGCATGTCAGTGAAGCGAATCCATGATTTTCCTCTAACAAAAATCTCTCAAGTGACTAAAGAAGTGTTCACTTCAAAATATTTGAAAAAAAATATCAGGTACCTAGCTAACCACAGACTAGTGACGGTTTGATCATTTTAGCGTTATGAATGCACGATTACATGTACATTTGTACGGTTTTAAATACTAATCTGTACTAGATTCCATCCGAATTTAAAATAAATTCTTTTAATTTCGTCAAATGTTTTAAAATCTAAACTTGGATGCGTAATGTATCGTAAATTTACTAGTCCAGTCAGCATAGACCAGTGGTTCTCAACTAGTCCGGGGCCCACCAATGGCCACCCTCAAGAGTAATAATGGTCTATGAGAGGTTTAAATTCATTTTAAATATTATTTGTTTCAAATATTACATTTTACACATTTTTTTTTATCCAACGAAGAGTTTACTAATTTATTGATATTATTGATAACAATGTCATACGGAATTCTTCTTTGGGGTAACTCCGCGGACATTAACACCATCTTTTTATTGCAAAAGAGAGCCATTAGAGCTATCTACAAACTTGGTCCCCGGGAGAGCCTTAGAGAAAAATTCAAAGAAATAAATATTCTAACAGTCGCATCGCAATATATCTATGAAAGTCTTTTGTATGTCCATAAAAACATAGACTCATTTTGTAAAAAGAGTGATACTCATAACATAAATACTAGATATAAGCATAATCTTGTGTTACATGCAAGCCGTCTCCACAAAATAAGTAATTCTTTTATGGGGCAATGTATACGGTTCTATAACAAACTTCCCACCAATTTAAGAGAATTGTCAATAAACAAATTTAAAACTACTATTAAAGCCAAATTGTGTAGCAGGGCATATTATAAAGTATCTGACTATATTAATGATAAAAATGCCTGGGATTGAGTCGATCCAATTATAATGTAATTAATAAATTATGTAAATTTGTTTGGATACCAAAAGAGGGATGCCTGAGTTTTTTGGCAGTATTTTTATCAGTGCTCACCTAGTCATGAACTGCACGGTAGGGAAAAAAATTGTGACGATTCCAAACAAATGTAGCCATTTTTACGGAATAAAAAGATTTTGACTTTGACTTTGACAAGTGTAATCAATTGTAACTGTTGATATCTGTATTGCTAGATATATAATATTAACTAGAGTATCAAAGAACTTGTACAGAAGTTGCCAGCTCAAATATCGTGTAGATTCAAATCAAATTTATTTCTTTGAATATTATATTAATTATAAAAGTAAAATTCTGTTGTGCAACCACAGATTCATAAAAAACAGTTGACAATGCGCAAGCTTGCATTGCTAGAGGAACACCTGGCTCGTCAATTATATAACAATTATAGCTGCCTCTCTTCAAGACTTTTCAAACGCTACAGACGTTATTAATTCAGATCTCAGCGCTATTGCAAAATGGGCACAGAACTCGGCCTATAAATTAATGCGATAAAGTCACAATGTATCGTAATAGGCAGCCCTCACTTCATTTCCAGGTTTCAATCAGGAAGTTATCCAAATATTGTTTACAACGGTTCAATAATTCCTTATTCTTCTACTGTTAAAAACCTTAGAATTGTCATGGATCAGACACTATCTTGGGGACCCCAAATAAATGCCATCAGCCGCAAATTGTTCTCTTCCCTTCACTCTCTGAAACGCCCTCAAAATTTTCTTCCAACGGAGACCAAGGCGTTGCTGGCTCAATCTCTTCTCCTGCCGCTCCTTGATTATGCCGATGTAGTCCTCCGAAGATTTACTGAATAAACTGGACAGGCTTCAAAATCAATGTTACCGATTTGTATTTGGTCTTCGCAAGTATGACTATATTTCTCAATTTCGACAGCAACTTAACTGGCTGCCTATAAGGCTACGGCGTAAAATCCACATTCTAACCTTTCTCTATAATGTTCTTTTTAATCCTTCTTTTCCAACATACCTCAGGAAGAGGTTTCATTTTCGGATCATGGACGAGCGTCTACGATGTAGCCAAGACTCCATCTTGAAGGTGCCTGCCTCCCTGACCAACACGTTCGGGAATTCTTATACCGTGCGTGCCGCCCGTCTTTGCAACGCACTTCCGCTCGAGATCAGAGCTTCGCCTGCTATAAGTTCTTTCAAAAAACATCTAAAAAACTTTTTTAGTACTTCTGCGAGACATTGAGCTTATATTATGTATTATTTTTATTCAATTATATTAAACATTTGTTTGTATTCTATCGTTATCCATTAGTGTGTATATATGTATCTGTGCCCGTGTGTACATTTGAATGTCTATATGGATATCTACATAAATGAATATACTTGAAAATCCTTTCTCAATTTTCTTAATATATGCTGGCATCAATTTAGTTATTATGTTAACCTTATATACACTTTTTATCTACCACCGCCATGCATTATTCCACTCAGGAACTCAAAAGCAATGGTTGGCTGGAAGAGATTCCTCGAAGGAATAAGCCCGCCTTTGCAAATCAAATTCCAATATTTTACGAATGTAAACATTTATGCAATAAAGTTCTACAAACAAACAAACAAAACAAAAACAACTCAATTTTTTTTTTAATTTGTCGGCCATTTTGACCATATTCCTAGAGATAGGAAGGGTCTTCCTGAACATTCCTATTCTACTTTTTTATGCTGAATCCGAATCTGAAGTCAAAATTCAAATATTCGAAAAAAGCGATAGACAAACACATAGACAAACGCACAGACAAACATATAGATTTCATATAGGAACCGTGTTCCTGAAAATACGTTTCAAACTCAAAGTCAAAATCTTTTTATTCCGTAAAAATGGCTACATTTGTTTGGAATCGTCGCAATTTTTTCCCCTACCGTGCAGTTTATGACTAGGTGAGCACTGATAAAAATACTGCCAAAAAACTCAGGCATCCCTCTTTTGGTATCCAAACAAATTTACATAATTTATCAATTACATTATAATTGGATCGACTCAATCCCAGGCATTTTTATCATTAATATAGTCAGATACTTTATAATATGCCCTGCTACACAATTTGGCTTTAATAGTAGTTTTAAATTTGTTTATTGACAATTCTCTTATATTGCTGGGAAGTTTGTTATAGAACCGTATACATTGCCCCATAAAAGAATTACTTATTTTGTGGAGACGGCTTGGATGTAACACAAGATTATGCTTATATCTAGTATTTATGTTATGAGTATCACTCTTTTTACAAAATAAGTATGTTTTTATGGACATACAAAAGATTTCATAGATATATTGCGATACGACTGTTAGAATATTTATTTCTTTGAATTTTTCTTTAAGGCTCTCCCGGGGACCAAGTTTGTAGATAGCTCTTATGGCTCTCTTTTGCAATAAAAAGATGGTGTTAATGTCCGCGGAGTTACGCGGAGAATTCCGTATGACATAATACTATGAAAGTAGCTGAAATAAACTATTTTAGCCGTATCAACATCAGTGAGCCGTCTAATAGTTTTCACTGCATAGGCTGCAGAACTTTGTCATTCGTTGAAGGAGTTATGTCCCCTTTTGACAACAAAAATATCAAACTTGTCTCTGTTCAATAAAAAGTTGGGAACCAGGTGGCTGTAGGATCCACCGGTGATATATTCAAGAGGCTATTCGGCCTTGTTACTCAAATTTCATTGCAGTCGGTTCGGTTTGGTTTGAGTTTCGTTGCATAACTGATTATTACCTTGCTCAGCACTGTTCTCACAGTTTACAACACGCTCGCAGCTCAACAAAAACAACTGTGGGAAAATTCGATACAGTAAACATGTAGACTGCATAGCGTTACCTGCTAATTGTGGAATGTTGCCAATAAATGATCACATAAAAATTTATTGTGTAAAATATTGACGGAGAGTGGGTGGGCTGATCGGCACTTACGGATATCTTGATATTTTGCAAGCTCTGATAGTGGCCAAGTGGTTAGGAATGCTACTTTATCGCCAAGACTCCCAGACAGATCCCCAGACAGGACAAACATTTGCGTGCATGAAGACGTTTGTTTGTCTTGGTATGGGTGTTGTTTAGAGAGGTAGGGTGTATCAAATCAGTATGACTAGGGATGTACTGGAGGTACATCTCTACTCACAAAAAATCCAAGTAAAATAACAGCTGCCTGGAGGGTTACTGTGTTCCTGCGAGTGCGATAGGTTGTCTGTAAGCTCCTAATTAGCTGTGTTAGTAGTAGAGGTGACATTGCGCGAGGTACATAGTTTTAGTATGGTATATCAGAAATAAAATTGTCTATGCCACATACTTCTAACGCCATCTATGCTCATAGTTTACTGTACCTACTTTTTAGGGTTCCGTACCCAAGGGGTAAAACGGAACCCTATTACTGAGGCTCCGATGTCCGTCCGTCCGTCCGTCCGTCCGTCCGTCTGTCACCAGGCTGTATCTCATGAACGGTGATAGTTAGACAGTTGAAATTTTCACAGATGATGTATTTCTATTGCCGCTATAACAACAAATACTAAAAAATAGAATAAAATAAATATTTAAGGGGGCCCCCATACAACAAACGTGATTTTTTTTGCCGTTTTTATAGATAATGGTACGGAACCCTTCGTGTGCGAGTCCTACTCGCACTTGGCTGATTTTTTTAATAAAGTTAGTCTGTTGCGAAAGTCAAACGTGTTCCAACACTTAGATTACGGTATCCAATTTACAACCGGTGGGCCGTATGCTTGGACGTTTCAGGGTCGGCAACGCATGAGTGACACCCCTGGTGTTGCAAATGTCCATAGGCTACGGTGACTGTTTACCATCAGGCAGACCGTATGTTTATTTGCCGCCTTGATGGTATAAAAAAAACGTGTTCCAACGTCATAAAAAAGGGGTTCAGAACTAGAAGACACCGTTCAACTTATGGGACAGACCACCAGACTATTCCACTCACGATAAATAGAAATAGGTAATAAATCATCAGAGATGGGTAATAAATCAGTGCATGTATTAATATATCTTGAAAAGACATTAATTTATTGTAATAGAAATTGACGATTTGAAAAAGACCTATATTGGCAAATTTCTTTCGGCATTTCGCTGTAAACTGCCATTTTTGAAATGCTGGTAGAAATAAAAATTAAAACTACGTGAATTGAATAAGAGACAGAAAAAAATTATTTCAAAATTTATGTAAGTGCCTGCAAAGGCCCAATGCCAAATGAAGAAATATCTCTCTATCTTTAACACACCTATGAATAGTGGCGTTCATTGCAGTCTTATTAGTTTATTATTAATTCATTTTAGTCAGGTTTAGCACGGAACCTTGAAATTCAATAAACAGATTTACAACTCACAAAAGAAATTAAAGCGAGGGGAAATTTTTAAGATTTGGTTTCTTAGAAATGTATACACATATAAAGAGAGGAATGATAGCCTAAATGGCGGCTTCATTTGGCCGCCATTTTTTTCGCTCGAGTCCTGTGTAGGGCGGTTAACGATTTCTTTTATTACCATTCTGAAACTGCACGCGTGTTATGCCTAACACATTGATTCTAGTTATATTATTACAGACTAGCTGTGCCCGCGACTTTGTCCGCGCGGAATTTAACAACAAAATTTCATTGTTCAGTTATAATTTTATTTATTTGATTTGATTATAAGTACCTAAATAAGCAGAGTAAATAGCGAACAGCAAAATAATAGTAGATATGTATTATGTACTTCATCCGCGCGGAATAGTTATTTTTTTATTATTTATTTATATTAATAAAAATAAATTAACTTTCTAAAAAAAAGTAGCCTAAGTTACTTCTTATTACATCAGCTATCTGCCAGTGAAAGTCCCGTCAAAATCGGTCCAGCCGTTTCAGAGATTAGCCGGAACAAACGGACAGACAGACAAACAAAAATTGTAAAAATATTCATTTTGGTATATGTACCGTGTATACATCCATATGCATTTAGTAAAAAGCGGTGATTTTAATATTACAAACAAACACTCGCAATTTTATTTATCTGTATAGATTGTTAGATAAATGATCTCAATTATAAGTATCTCGAGGACTCTTGTGCCTATCCATATCAAGCCACACCAACGCACACCAATCCCATTGCTGGCATACGCGTCTCCTTTCAACCGAAAGGGTTTAGAGGACACATAACTTGTGCCTATAGCCACTTTGCACTTCGCCAACTTGTAATGGAACGTCCGAGAACGCCCTTATGTCGTTATACATAAGCTCTCGCGTGGAAACTCAAAAATCAAATATTTACAACAGAAAGTAATAATGGAGTGAGTGGTGAGTGACGTGCGTTGGGAATACCTACACAAGTTTAAACGAAAATTTTGAACAAAAGTAATTATTTGTTCCGAAATTGCGGCGAGCGTGCCCGCAGCGCCGCGGCCTCTCGCTGCTGACAACCTAATTGTTTAAGGAAACAGCTTTCAATTACAATGCGCCATAAATTCCCTTCCAGTTTCTATTGAGCCACTGAAAAATCTAAAACGTACGTAAATTTCAGAATTGGTCTGCAGAAACGCCCGAAAGAGGATAGAATAATGCCCGGTTGCGGTTTTGTCCCTTCGTCTCGTACAATTTTGGCATTTTAATCGTCTCATTAAAGTCCTATTAATTTGTTTCCTTGTAATTGTGTTACCGGAAACGGGCTCCGTGTCTTTATTTAATACGGGCCGGAGGACCACTTCGCAGTCAAGTACTGTGTTACTTGAATTCTCGTACTCATTTTGAAATAAGTGGGTTGTAACAAATCTCGAATATTGCCTTGAAATATAATCAACATATAAATAAATGTGCAAAGACAAAACAGTTTAGTGCCTTTTCTTCCTCTGTTTACCAATCGACTTTCTTTGTTTGTTTAGTTTAACAATAGAATAAAAAAATGGAAGCAGTTGAAAAATTGAGTTAGAATATGCAAATTCGAATAGATTTTTCAAAAGTTTTCAATAATGGTTATAATTGAATTTCGATCATTAGCGGTTTAACATTAGAATATGTAAATATGCATATGCCCAAGATGTACATACGGAACATACTTGACATGAATAAATCGCTCGCTATGAACTTTATGACCTAATAACACAGGCTATCAGGTGAACGTCCTCAAATACAAATAAAGATCTGACTAGACTGGCGACGGCATGAGACCTGAAATTCAACAACTAGAGTTTGAAACATGAATTTGAATAACAACCACAATGTGTGTTAAATTGTACACGTTAAAATATTGTCATCAAAATATATACCATTTCCTTGGTGTTTGTATTATCCTACTAATAGTATAAATGCGAAAGTTTGTATGTATGGATGTATGTTGCTCTTTCACGCTTAAACGGCTGAACGGATTTGAATGAAATTTGGCACGTAGATAGATTATAATCTGGATTAACACATAGGCTGCGTTATTTGACTCCACGCGGGCGGAGCCGCGGGCAGCAGCTAGTTTATTGTATAGAGTACAGTATTTACTTAGGTTCGCAGGGGTCTATTATTTTATAATAAACATTCTTTAGTCAATGTATTTTGAGATAATACAACTCAAAAAAATTACATAATCCTCAATTTATATATTCATAGCAATGTTGGTAAATATTTTCTTCAAAAGGTAAATACTAAAATAAAACACGCACCGAGAGTGTACCCATAGAACAAAAATTGAATTATGTTGTGTGGTATTATGACAAAAAAGGTAGAAACTGTACCCACGTAGTTCAATATTGACCTACTAATTATTAAATACTCTTATCGCAAGCCTCACTTACACTTGAGGGTTTTTATTATTTGCTGTTTTACTTTAGGGTTTGCTTTATATTCACTATGTATTTTTCATGATTTATTTTATAATTTTACTGAGTACATTGCCAGTTACATATCATAGTTCTGCCGAGCCGAATCGGTAACCGTGGGACCGGCAGTATAGAGTGTACGACCATGAGGTATTAGGTACAAAATAAGCAAACTGATGAGTATTATTTGTATTTCATGATTCAATTTCTTTTATAACAGTTCTTCAACCTGTTTTTTTACCACCTTAATGAGTGCTCCGACCGTGCTCATACCGCCCGTGGGCGTATAACTGATGATCATTAAACTTTTGTGAGAAAATTCACCGCGGCTCTATCACCGATCATTAACCTATTTGCACCCACACGTGTAATTACAAATAGACATACGAAAAATCTGAACGATCATAGGTCCTATCAACTTACTACATGCGTCATGCCCAAGGAATGGAGGTAAGGTGAACGTGTCCATTGATGTAAATTCCATATTTAGGTAAATTTGGGATGACATCACAATAAAACTAATTATTGTCACAGGGGTGAAGCCTCTGGAGCAAGAGAGAAAACAGAAAGAAGAAAACAAGAAACAAATGTAATAAATTAAATTAATACACAGGGGCTATCGCAGGGGTTAGTGCCCGTGGAACAAGAAGGGCCTGTATTTCACTAGGGTGCGAAAAATAAAAAGAGGAAAATACCGACAAGGATTTATTAAGAGAAAACGCGATTAGGGGTCGTGGGCAAGGTCGTGGTCTCCGCTATGGTTGTTCTGTAGACACTTAGCTTTCCGTGGAGTTGCAGAAGGCACGACGTAGAATAGGGTAGGTGGAGACGCAGCGGAATGCTAGGTGCGACAGGGCCTGACACAGCGGAGCAGGCAGCTCCGGTGAAGGCCAGGTGTTCCCGCAGCGCAGGCAGACTTAGAAAACCCGTACGGGTCTATCTATCTATCTATAACTTCACGCCAAATCCCTTGCGGGGTAGGCAGAGAGAACCGAGCGCCACGTGACTCGATCTTTACACACCTCACTCGCTTCTTTCACATTCATTGCTCTTTTCATGGACGCTCGCCGCTTTCTAGAGCTCCTGACATCACCTTCTGATAGAATACGACCAATTTGATCATGGTAGGTAAGTCTTGGCCTTCCTCGGCTCCTACATCGTTCCACTTCTGCGTTGTATATCTACTTCGTCATTCCTTCATCCTGCATTCTATCTACATGTCCGAACCAACGGAGCATTCTTCTTATTTTAAGACCGACGCTCTCTTTCAGGCTAACTCTTTTTCTAATATCATCATTGCATTGAGACCAGCACTGCTTTGTGTATAGTTAGTTCTGCCTTCTGGCTCAAGTTTTTCTGCCAAGAAGTTTTCCCAACGCTACATTCACACTATTCCCAGCATTCACTCGTCTTTCTACTTCAGCGGTGTACCTTCCATCCCTTGTTCCAACACTTCATCACCAACCGTAATGCTTACATTGGTTCTGGTTTCTTCTCTTTCAAATACCATTATATTTGTTTTCTTCGCATTCAATAGTAAGCCTTTCTCCATACATTCGTCTTTCATCATTGTGACCAGTGTTGCCAGTGTCTAGCAGATAGCACGCAACCCCGTATGAAACCGAGCACTTTGTAAAAAACCTTCGCAAGTTTATGTTTATGCTGTATGTATGTATATGTATGTTTTTTGCCGTTATGTTTATAGATCTATCTATAACTTCACGCCAAATCCTTTGCGGGGTAGGTAGAGAGAACCGAGCGCTACGTACCTCGATCCTTACACACCTCACTAGCTTCTATAACATTCATTGCTCTTCTCATGCAATGTTTTTAGTCTTGGCCTTCCCCGGCTCCTACATCTTTCGACTTTTGCGCTGTATATCTGCTTCGTCATTCTTTCATCCTGCATACTTTATACATGTCCGAACCAACGGAGCATGCCTCTTCTTATTTTAATTATTACTGTTATGTTTATGACTAATAAATAAATAATAAATTTCTGTATTAAAAACTGTAATTTAGATGTGTAAATAAAAAATAATAATAAACTTGTTAACTGATCAAACAGCTGAGCGTCCTCTTTAACGTATCAAATGATATTCAATATGTATATTATGTATAAATAAGGCAAAGTAAGTATTTTATATTTAATGATGATGGTTTCTCTTTGATGCAGATGAATTGAATACATTTTTTCTGAGCTTTGAATACTCGATCTTTGTCTGTCGATTCGTATCAAAATACTACTCCGTATCAAAGTTGAGGTGACATATGCATGGTAAAATGTACCACAGTTTTATTAGCTACATTTGCGGACCTTGAAATGTGAATAGATCCACAAAGTTTAAATTTCAGCTTTACGGCAACTTCGTCTGAAAATTGTCATTAAAAAGAAAATCTACTTTTAATCAAATCTTTTCGAAAATGACCATTGGCAAAGAATAAGTGCTGATATTTGCCAATAGAGGACATTTTTCAAATAATCTGTTTGTATATTTGTATTCTCTTTCACCCCTTTTTCCTAGCATTATTCTTTGTCCTAATCCATTAGGATTGACGGGGGGAGATTTCTGTCTGTCTGTCGGTCTGACCTCAACAACCCAGAGGAAAAATTTGACCTTACATAGTTTACGTAACACGTGTTTTGAAATATAATTTCTTGGACATGTGGGTTTCCTCACGATGTTTTCCTTCACCGCCGAGCAAGTGATAATTACAAATATGTACATAAATCCGAAAACACCAATTTAGAGTTACATGCCTACACCTGGATTCGAACAGGTGACCATCAGATAATGAAGTGATTTTTTATCACTGCTCTCTCGTTTGTAGTACCTTTATGGTCACAAATTACACGTAAATATATATATATATATATATATATATATATATACAGTCACTTTAATTTTACGCTTTGTACGCAATATGTACAAAGGCTTTTATCTCCACAGATCTCTACCAGCCAACCTTCAAAGGTTGAATATAATACAGTGAATTGGGGAGAACATATATGCAAAAGAAAAATTGAAGTTAATAATTACCATTCAATAGTTAATTACATAATTACAACAGATATCTGTCGATGAAATAATGTTAAGATGCCGTTTGGTACACATGTGCCTGTGCTGAATTATTATATGGTATGGTATATTTGCGTGTTAGGTATTCATCGTTTCTATAATAAATGCAATCTAAACAAACCAGCTGTGTGTGCATCAACCACCAATTAGTTCATTTAAACTAGCGCCGGTCGGCTCTGACCCACTAGAGTTAGTAGATGTATGCCGTCGCTGCCATTTCTGTTGTCTCTGCGTCGGCTGCTGTGATCATCTCAGCGATTGTCCATCATTTGGAACAGAAACCGTGTGCAGCAGCTACCGTTGCTGGTCGTTTCTGTGGCAAATGTTTCGCCTCTCGACGAGGCATCCTCAGGAGCTGTAGATGTTACCCATTAGTTCTAACGACTAACATCTACAGTGACGACACGGCACACAAGTCAGGCTTGTTAGATCAAATTACATGTAAATTTGACTTTCACAAAATAAAGCCTGAATCTATTAACTATCTATAATAAATCTTTTTGCCAAGACCATCTTTGCAGTCTTGTTTCAACTTCCTCTCAAAGACAAGTAAATGGTTGTTTCAAACAATTTAATATACATTCTGGTGTGGTATTCAACAAAGGCGTCCTAACAAGCTGATACATCGGCCTACGCACCGGTTTCTTAGATTTACAGTCTATATTTTAATAAGCAATTTTTTTTCACGATTGTCCTAAAAAGGAGTGTAATGTTTTCAAGGATTATGTAAGTTTGTTATATTAGCAAGTTCAGCCACCATAACGACTAAACAAATTAACCGATTCACATGAGGTATGCTTAGAATCCTTACGTTATCTCGGGTTAGATATGCTAGTGAAAATCAATATGGCGTATTTTGTACTCAATATTGTGCGGAAAATATATCTATATACTTATTATTTATTCATTAATATCTGTATACTTATTAGTTTAAATGTGTTTTATAGGAATAATGGCAGGCGAGTTTAATAATGTATTGTCTCAAAATAAAGTTAATCACAGATTATAAATTAAAACCTTTGCTATATAATCTTGGTTATTCATAAATTGACAACATGTCAATACGAACATAATATGTTTTGAAAATATACGTGTTAATTTATCAATATATGTTATTTACTTGTAAGGTTTCCTCGGAATCCATCTTACGGGAGCGAATGGCTCTGATCGAATGGACCGAATGAATCGATTTTTTTTTTGTTTCTCGCCCATGAAAATGTAGGCCCACAAAAGACTAACCCACGCCCGGGTGTGCGATAGTGATTCTGCCGTGAGGGTCACCCACCGGGACCCAGGACCTTTTTAGACGGCCGAATGAGTTATATCAGATTCCTACTGACTAAACACCGCCTACGGACCGGGCCCTCTTTTGTAAAAAAGGTTTTATGTTAGCGACTGAGCCCATATGACAAGGAGTATACCACAACAGTGCGAGTATACCTTAAAAAGTACATACAAAAAGTATGATAATGACAAACATCATTCATAATATATTATGTGAAACGTCATGCGCGTAGGAGATGACTGTTGCTGAAGTCGTTGACCGGTCCGCTGTTTGGGGGCTATGACACCTGAACATGACTCCACGGAGTTCCATTATTATTACTGTTGTACATATGAAATATCATTACCATTAATATAATATGACATTCGTATTGTCACAGAAAACAAAAAAAAACCTAGTGTTGCAACGAATCGTATATTCGGCCGTTTGCCGAACGTTTGACCTGCTGAGACATAAACTAATTGTCGCGCCAAATAAATCATCTACCGTCCTGCCTAATTGACTAACTGTAACCTACAGAAAGCAGAAACCGAAAAGTAGGTAGGTAAATGTGAGAGTACATAATATCTCTACTTGTCTGATTTGCGGGTGTCCTGGATTCAATACCCGAATAAGAATTTTTGAATGGAATGACGAAATTTCAAACCTTTAGTGAATACCAATTAATTACCAATACCAAAAAAATATTCGGCCGAATAGTAAATACTGAATAGTGGCCGAATATTCGTCGCAACACTAAAAATATCTATTTTATACAAGCAAAGTTCAGCACTATTTAATCCTCTATTTGTCAACCGATTTTCTTTGTTTATTTAGTATCTATTGACGAGCTTTAGTATTGTCAACGAAAACCATTTTAGAAACAGTAGAAAAGGAGGTCGAAACATGAATGTACTTTCCTCAAATTGTCAACGATTATAGCCGAGTTTCGACCACTGAGGCAAAAATACCACGTGACAATACTAACGCGTCCATTTCTTTGAGGATAAATCGTGGCTGCAAGCACTATGATGATGATGAACCTACGGTCACATGCAACACCAGGGGCTTCAGTCGTGCGTTTGCCTACCCTGTAAAACCTTTCATAGCTCATCAGTTCTTTAGGAAAACCTCGGTAATCTCTAATTCATTTATGTTCAATCTATCCACCCATTCAACTTAGCATATATGGGTTATATAAATAAATCTGTTAAGAATAAAGTAATGCGCGCTATAGTCCCAGTGGAGATGTGGTATAGTGCAAACTTACTTTAGTTCCATCCATTACAATGACTGTCAACACAGAATGTCTGTCAGGTTGTAGCGCTTCCGCAGTAGGCGTGGTTTTATCTAGTTTGTCGTCGGAGTTGGTCGGTGGTGCCGAAGGAGTTTCCCGCTACTTTTTGTAGACTGTATTTTGTCTCCAAGGAATGTATTTTTTATTCATAGTATATATCACAGCTTATATCAAAGCAAATAACAAAATAAATAATGTATACAACTATATACGTCAGTATCGTAATTACCGTACCTTAGTAACCTTAGAGCTTGATAGTGCCAAAAAGGAGATGGCTAATAGGCGCTACACAGTATGTTGCATTGAACTTATGGGCTAACTATGTCAGTTATATCTATACTTTTCAGGAACACCGTTCCTATATGAAATCTATATGTTGGTCTGTGTGTGCGTTTGTCTGTGTATACATTTTTTTCGAATATTTGAATTTTGACTTCAGATTCGGATTCAGCAATAAAAAAGTAGAATAGGAATGTTCAGGACCACCGTTCCTATCTCTTAAGTAACATGGTCAAAATGGGCGACAAATGAAAAAAAAATGAATTGTTATATAATTGACAAGTCAGGTGTTCCTCTGGCAATGCAAGCTTGCGCATTCTCAATTGGTTTTATTTGTTACCATGTGCTTGGAGTTCATGTTATATGTATGTTTATATAGTAGTCTTGCGGTAATCTGACAACGTTTAGTAAGGCAGTGTCGGATTATCCAATTTATCGGACAATCGAGTGCTACCACCGACCCCTTGTAGACCGGAACTTTTTGAAATGGGACTTGTATCCGACAAATAAAAACGGTGGGATAAAATTGATACTAAATTTACTATGTACGTACCCTTATGTAGATATGTGTGGTGGGTAATTTTATACTATAAGCACACACCATTATTTTTTTATATACAACAGGAGGCATACAAGCATATGGTTCACCTGATATAAAGCGGTTACCGTAACCTACGAACGCTTGTAATACATTAAGTATCACTCGCGCGATGCTACCTCTGCTGCTAACAACCCTCTAGAGAGCTGTTATTTGGCTGCGGTTTTCTACGACGTGGAGATACGTCCTTATCATCGTTCATTACGTTTCTTTTCTTTTTTATACTACGTCGGGACTTGTATACCACAAGCATACGGCCCACCTGATACTAAAGCAGTTACCGTAGCCTATTAACGCTTCATAAAGTATCACTCGCGCGATGCCTCTGCTGCTTACACAGCAACTCCTTAGGAGCTTACTGGTGACCTCACTCACACGCAGGAACACAGCAACCCTCTAGGGAGTTGTTATTTGACTGCGGTTTTCTGTGAGGTGGAGGTACTTCCCCAGACGGGCGTCACTAAATTCTCTAGTTTCACATGTAACCTGATTAGGACGACTAAATGTGTTCTGTGATGTTACCTTTAATCTCAGGGTTTCATTGAAAGTCGTAAGTTCTTTTTTAGGTGTCTTTACGTTTTGTTACCATCGTTATCTCGTTATTAATACTATTAGAACGGATCACTCGATCCCTTTATGTGATCTGGAGGGGAGGAATGTGTGTAATATCCCCGAAAATGGGAGGAGCACGTAGGCCTGGTTGGTTTTAACGGCCGCCATGCATGGCTATACAATGACATTGGATCGCTTTGAGAATCTCTTTAACTTTATTTAAGGGCTCGTTTGGAGAAGCATAAATTGCATGTAAAACCGAATTGTAGGCTGTAATTATATGGGGTAGGGGGAGAAAGGTTTCGAATCAAACAAAATTTTGTATTTTGATGTATACCATAAGCTTTAGAGCCAAGGACAATACGGTATCTGCACGGAGTAGTATCTGAAGGAATATAGAGTAGGCTAAACCTCTTCGGTTAAGGGGAGGTTTAGCCTACTCTGCCATGCTGCTCAACTGCGGATTGGTTGGCCATTGTTGTCATCTATGTACAACAGCCGGGACCGACGGTTTATCGTGCCCTTCGAAGCACGGAGAAGAGCGACATAATAAACCCATCCACATACAGACACGTTGCTTAACCTGCGTGTTCGATTAGAATGACGACGCCATCGAGCACGTGGTACAATCTTATCTATTAGTAAAACAGCGGTAGAGTCAACAATTTTGAATAGAGAGCAGATCCATTGTGGAAGAACCATCTCAAACGCGAAGTTCGCAGTCAATTAACAATTCCTTGGAAAGTTGTTGCGGTCCTGCAAGTCAGCAAGGTTAGGTAAAGGAACAGGACAAAACAAGGTAACAGGAACATGATTTTTTTTCAAATCCGATTCGAATACGATGTTTCGAGGCAATGTGAATACGCCTACTGGTGAGCGGTATGCTTCCTTGCCTCCGGACTTGTTCTCAAGCCTTGTTATAAAATACCTGCAGTATTTTACAAATGGAAATTCTCGAGATCCGCGAATGTCCCGTGTAGTAGGTCATAAACGAGAAGTGAAAAAGGTACGTAATGCCAAAGTCCCACATAAAATTCTGTGGAGGTGAGACGAATGTTAATGGCATTGGATCTTACTTTACGACTAAAGGTGACTTTAAGGACAGACTAGCATCTTATGTAACAGTAATATTACAATGTAAGCAATCTTAACTTAAGATATTTAATGTATAACGTTCAGTACTCGTAAAATTTGAACTTTGGAAATATTGCACAAGTGATTTAAAAACCCTTTTTTTATGCAACGTCGGGAAGCATACAAACATACAGTCCACGTGATGTATAGTGGTTGCCGTAGCCTACGAACGTTTGCAGTGCATTAAGTATCGCTTGCGCGTTACTACTTCTGCCGTCAGCAACCCTCCGAGCAGTTGTTATTTGGCTGCGGTTTTTCGTGCGGTGGACGTACCAATCCCAGAAGGGCTGCTTTGATGCGACCTAGCTCTCTTAAAAACAGATCTGCTTTTGCACATAAATGTTTGTCCTGAGTGGGAATCGAGCCCACGGGCGTCAAAGTAGAGTTACCAACCACGCCGCCACCGAGCTCGTCGTTAAATTTCATACAAACGCAACACAAAGAGTGAATAAAGAGCTAGCCTACGGTCTCGGGTTCGAAGCCTGCTGTGTACATGTACTACTAAATTCGTATTTTCTGATTTATGTTCATATTTTTTTATATATACAACCACGCGAGCCATACAAACATTTGGCCCACTTGATGTAAGCGGTTACCGTAGCCTATGAACGCTTGCAAAACATCAAGTATCACTCGCGGGATTTTTGCTGCTAACACAGCAACTCCGTGGGAGCTTACTGGTCACCTCACTCACACGCAGGAACACAAGAGCCGTCTAGTTGGAGTTGTTATTTGGCTGCGGTTTTCTGTGCGCGGTCCTTCCTCAGATGAACTGCTTTGATGTGCCCTATCTCGCTTAAAAACACACAGATTAAGACAAATAGACAGGACATGCACACAAATGTTTGTCGTGTGTGGGGATCGAACCCACGAGTCTCGTTGACATAGTCGCGTTATTAACCGCTTCGCCACGGAGCTCGTCTGCCTATTTTGGTAGTTTTGTAATAAAATATTATATTTAACTTTTCATTAACGGACAGCAGACAGAGTTCCATCTCGGATATACATTCACGTAAAGGAGGGCGAATGCGGCGCGCGCGTGGGAGGGGGAACTACCCACGCTGCTGGAGGGCACCTCCTAGTAAATGTCTTATCAGGAATTTTTACTTCGTTTCGTTATCCCGAATCCCGTCATGTTGAACTTTGATTGGAAAATATAAATCGTTTCGTGGTCAGTGCTTTTTAAAGGTACTTAGCGTACTTTTTTCTTGGTTTGCTTAGCTTTAATTTAAAACTTGTGATATGTATACAGAAGTAAAAAAAAATGTGTGCAGTACACACGCGATAGAAGTGAAATCTTCTAAAATGTGAACTTCAAGGTAATGAGACAGTACTAGGATAATTGAAGCTTCGTTATACGCAGACGCGCACACACACGTATATTGCTCGGACCCTGTAATAAACACTGTATAAAGCCTTCTTGTCTCATCCTCTCGCACGTTAAATCCTATGGATGTATGTGGCTGTCTCTTTTACTGTCGATTTTTCATTTCATAGAGTTTAAAAACAACGATGCTAAACAAGTTTTTTACTTCATAAATTCAAGAACCGTCATAGCAATAGCCATTTGACCTTTTTCTTCTTTTACGCTTCATAATCAAGAGTAGTATGTTAAGCTGCGTCAATTGCACCCTGTCTATGGATAGGTTTCGTCCTCTCGAGTTCATCGGTGCTTCAGAGGTAATGGGCAGGTAACGGCTGTTTTCGATTGATCTTTAAGGTTGGGAATACCTCCACATCGCATAAAGCCGCGCTCAATAACATCTCCCTGAATGGTGGCTGTTCCTGCGAGTGAGTGAGATTACCAGGACGGTCCTGAGGAATTACTGTGTTAGGAGGGTGGCAACGCGCGGCACTCCTTATATAGCGGGCTTTCGTCTACGGTAATAAATTTACATCAGGTGGGCTATATGCTTGATTCTCTCGCTGTTGTATTAAGAAACTAGACGTGAATTTTACTGACCTAAAATAAGTAAGACGAGTGTTGGCGAGACTAGATGTGAAAGTAAAATCATTTGTATCGATGGTCGTGTGTCATCGCGTCTATTGTACTGCAAAAACAATGAACCCCATTTTTTAACAAACATTCGGTCCGCCGATATGTACCGTTTGTTGCTAGCTTATAGACTAGCACGAACATTGCCGCTTTGCTGACTTTGCCCAACCGCAGAAGCCCCTTGGTGACCTCACTCATTTGTACAACCATGTAGATAAATGTCATTTGGCTGCAGTTTTCTAATGATGAAGATACTTCCCTAGTAGGCCTCCGCCGAATGTATATTGCTATGCCCTTATCTCCGTATCGTTAGAACCTTCTTTGCTAGTCGACAAGCCTCTTACAACGCTTTATTAATTCATTATTTAACATTAGAAAGTTGATAACTCAGCCACAGCCTTTCGAAGGAGTGTCTCCTGTAAGCTAAGGACCGTAACGGTTGACAGCTTCTAATACCCACTGATCTTCTTTATACTAGAACTTAAGCCTTACAATTTTGACACTTTAGTCTATGTCAGCACGCCATGGGGATAAGAAATTGAAATACTTTTACAAGAGATTTTAAGATTAATTTAACGTTGAGGTCTAGTCGGGTGAATAAACTTGAGGTCGCTAAATGTATTAATTGTTTATTCAGTAATCCAGTGGTAGGTAAAGTTAACGACTTTTTCTTCTAAGAAGGTTCTAAAATAAATAACATGTCGCGAGATTGCTAATTATAAGATGGCAAATTGTGGCGATTGTTGGTAAGTAGGGACGGACACGGGACCACGGGTACTGAGTGCTTCAGCGAATCTTGTTAGGCCCTTCGTCAACGATGAGTCTTCGTTGGTCGAAGTAGACCCAAGAAGGGCTGTATGTTATAATATATAAATTTTATTGGTTATTTATTAGGCTGTCCACCATGTTTACAAGTTAACACTTTTATATACAAGTGCATAAAAGCCTATACGCGTACTCCTAGCATAAACTGAAAATTTACGATCACAATAGATGAAAAAGATAAGTGACGGCGGCAGATTGAAACTGGTAACAGTGACAACTTTGCCCATACATCAAACGATAGTTAAAATACCTTTGGAAATGAAATGAAATCATGAATGAATGAAAATCGTTCGTTTTACGCGCCAATTTTTTTCACCGAAACTAATGGAACTAATGGAATAAACTAATGTATCTAATAAAAATTACATAAGATGGAATGCTTTTAGATTATGGAAATGTCAAGGCAACGTAATTTATGCATCCAGTGTATTTTTTAGGAATAATATAAAATGTTAATAATTTTCCGTATTTTAATGTAATGAAAATAATTGATAATATGTAAATTTGATTTTGATTTTTTTTTTTAATTTACCAACCAGATGTAATGTTACCAACAAGATTTATCATCTGGTTGGTAAATTAAAAAAAAAATGGCAAAGTAATGCGTACTAATGCGATAAACACCTCACTATCCATGCATCATAAAATCTTTTAGTGCAGAATACTTTGTGTCTCGTGTCATTTTTTTGTGGTACAATGCATGCCATTAGTAGTTTTTACCTCGCGATACATTAATCTTGGTAGTTTATGCACGAGCTTTACAAAGTACTGTTATCAATTATTCCCTTCAGGTTCTGCAACATTTTTATTCGCTGATATTTCCAGATCCATGCTTACAAAATTCGTACACGTTCTTTTTTCCGTTTCAATTTTGACCTCTATGTTTATTTGAATACGATATTGGTTTGGAGTTTGTGTAAACGAGATTGCGTTGTTTTGTTTGTGCCTCGTAAATCATCCGGTTTTAAGTACTCCCTTGGTAATTCGCTGTCCATATCTCTTTGTGTATCAATTTTATATATACGTGGTTTATTTTTCGAGATATCCGTTCGTAGGTGATGTGAAAATATACTAATTGTGATAAAATGAAGACATTTCTCATTGTACTGTGTATCACGAGTATGGCAATTCAAATAACTACAATACTTCATTCTAAAATATTATAACTTTTGTAAAATTTATACTACGAATTTATGTAAAAATGCTATACGCGTTGAATTATTCCATTGATCGCCTCGCCCGCTCCCCCTTCCCATCTCGCGGCTTGTTCATTCATCTGTTTATTGGAATATTAGGTTTTAGGGCGTATCGCCTGCAAATGAGTTTGGTTTTGGGTTCAGAGATAACTGTAAACCACCATATACTTGATGTGATGAAGTTTCAAATTTAACTTATCCTCAACAAAAATAGTCATGAGTAATTTCTGTCAGTAGTATTTACAGAGGGTGAATGACGCGGTAGCCGTATACCTCGATGATCAGGGAGTAACATCGATGACTATGATGACAATCATCATCATTGCAAAAAGTTGTCTGCGGTAATTTTTTGTCACTGAATAACACACGTGTTACATATTTTAATTTTCTATGTCATCATTGCTCACAAATGACGATGATATAAAAATGAATCTTAAGACATGTTGGTAGATATTTTTTGAAGATTAATTTATTTGTTGACTACTATATCCCATTATGAATAATTATCTGGCAAACCCCGAAAAGGTAGAAAATGATACCTTTATTCAAAGTGAAAAAGTGGTAACGGAAAGAGAGTATATATATTATATATATATATATATATATATATATATATATATATATATATATATATATATATATATATATATATATATATATATATATATATATATATATATAAATAGCATAAAAACGCCTCGTCCACCACCTGAACGTGGTAAATTATAGTATATACTGTACTATAGTTTACCACATTTGTAACAATAAACAATAACTGATGAATAATTGCGATTCTAAATTATCTAACGTTAACTTACATAATTGTTTTATGATATCAAATAGACCGTCACAAACACTTTTACTTCAATCCATCATTTTTTTGTATTTCCGTATGAAAATTCGTAAATTTTGCTTACAGTGTACATATTTACAAAAATAAATTTATGAAATCTTTAAAATTTAAAAGCATTAGAGCAGAAGCATTATTGCTACCCTATATAAGCCATACAAAACCAAAATTCCGTACATATCGCTGGAGTAACCTGGGACTGCAACATAGCCCTACGCTCTTAGGGGTATTGCGTATAAAGGTTACCTGTATTTTAAGGTCGTGTATATTCTACAGCCCATCCCTGTGTCTCAGACACCCCTAAAATACTATATTTCGATTATCTACAACAATATAAAATCACCACAGATTCTCATCACACCTTTTAATCGCTAGTCGCGCCGTGGCGGCCCTTTATCCAAGTGGTCACCGACGCGTCCGCTCCTCACTCACCTGAACCTCTGCCGAATTATATTACTTATGTCTATTGTAAATTAGTTCTTAAATAAATTTATTATTCAACTTCTATGTCCATGATGAAATAACACTGCTGTTATCGTATCTTTTGCTTTATGTAAATGAAACTGTGCTCCATCGTCCTTACTTACCAATCCTGCCACTAAATGCGTCTTTGCTCCAGCTTTGTCTCAGACTAGCTCATAACCTTAAGCTCTGCCAATATTACCCGCTCCACTCAATTTATTCACTTCTATCGGATTTCCTCTACGGACCCATCTTGAATATTTATGAAACGAACTTTTGTTGCCCACTGCTTTTTAAGCAATATCTTTGTTCTGTATAATTTATTGGGGTTGAAATTACTAGTATACAAAACTGAGAAGATCTGAGCCCATCTAAGGTCATTTTTCTTACCATACAGAGGTTAAAGTAATTTGATATCTTGTCTTATTGTAAAGTCTATATACATAATTACGTTGACGTCTCTACAAATCATTAACAGGGACAAAACTATAGATGAAAGTTTTGTAAATTTACAGATTTTGTTGTAGGTTTTGTTTTGTATTTTCGTCACGAAATGCTCATGTACGGCGATTCAAGTAGGTATCATATTCACAGATTTATAGTACTTGTAGGCTTACTTTATTTATAGTACTTAATAAATTCCATTCATTCGACATCGTAAAATGACACAAATCCCCTAGAACTAGAACCCTAATCACAAGGATTAGGCTTCATTTTCATTTTTATAAGACATATAACTAATATCAAAACTTGTCTTTTCATCGGACAAATATAGCCACATATACAATTCACAGTAAATATCGTAAGTCATCATATCTGTAACGAGTATCGAATTGTGAAATAGAGAAAATAGCGAAAATCTGATTGCGCTTTACTCGCCGAGTTACAGTTACAGGGGTGCAAAAGTTTGAGCGTCGCTGTTAGTTCTACAACGATCTTAAAATATGGCACGAACGTACCTAAAGTTTATCTTGCGTATTATTAAAGGTAAATAAAGCAAATTACCAAATATATAACTTAGAGGAATGAAGTAGGGTCCTAACGTTTGAAATCCAATTTAACAGATGAACAGTTCACACTAACATGAATATACGTCAATTCGGTGAATGTTTAATGAATGGAAATTGTTATAATTCAGTTTCCTTGTCTATGGGTGACTTTATTTTTTATGATTAGCAGCAGAGGTGGCATCGCACGTGTGATACTTAATGTGGCGCAAGCTTTTATAAGCTACGGTAAAAGCTTTACATCAGGTGGACCGTATACTTGTATGCCTTCCTACGTTGTATAAAAAACCTACTTGCTAGTTTGAGCAGAGACGCGACGACCAGTTCTCAGTGCTACACGTAGGTACTTAAAAATATTACTTACTTAATGTCTGAGAGCGACACATTTTATATGCGTCTGAGGGATATTTGGTCCTACGAATGGACTGGCTGCTTACAAAAAGTATGGAAACAGTCCCTTAAGTATGATTTTACAAGTACGATATTCGTAAGATTACGTTTTTTTTAATCTTTGAAGCGTTTCGGCGATAATTACCGCCGACAGGAAGTGTCTGACAGTCTTCTTCTTCCTAGAATTACCACGTTTCCTAATCTTATAGGATTGGCGGGATCCTCTACCTTACCCTAAAGATTTGACGAAGATTCGTTACTGATTTTGGCGTGGGGCGACTGCCGGCAGACGTTCTCAACCCAGAGGGAATATTTTTGTAGGCCCAGACCTTTCTTAGATTAGGTCATACGTCTTTTGAAACCCAATTTCTAGGTCGTGCACCGTCGAGCAAGTGATAATTGCAATTTAGTACATAAATCCGAAAACACGAACTTGGTACGTGCCAACCCCAGGATTCGAACTCGGGACTAGATGGCTAATAGGTAATCACTATTAATCTGTAAGTATCCTAATAAATTAACGGGAAGTTTTGTTAGGGTGTATTTTATTCACTTCTTGCGAAAACGGTTAAAAGCTGCTTTTTATGTAGGTACATATGTATATATATCTTCACGCCAGGTCCCTTGCAGGGTAAGCAGAGAAAATCGGGCACTTTACCCGCTTCTTCGCACACTTTTTATGTATGTTCGCTCGTTTCTACTGACATCACATTCTGATAAAACACAACCAATTTGTTTGTCGTAGGAGTGGCTACTCTTAATATTTTCTTTGAAAAAGATAAAAAAGTAGCACATCGTTAATAAGCATTTAATTATAATGCGCGTGTTTGGCCCCTACGATTGGTCTGGCGGCTTACAAAAGTATTGCACTAGTCCCTTAAGAATTATAAATAAAATTTAAGTCTCAGACTGTAAGTATGATTTTTGTTTGATACTTTAAAGCGTCTAGCCTTAATTACCGCAGACAGAAAGTGTAAATATATAAGTTAAAATCAGCTCACAGGTTTTAAGTAAAGTGAGCTGAACAAACTAGCAAGTATGTATACTATACCCTAAGTATGTAATTAACATCTGGGGGTCTTGGGATCTTGCTCTATAGTAAATTCTGTTACTAAAATTTCAGTGTGTGTTATAGATATAAACCGGTTACAGGCCGAAAATCACCATTGACACCGACACATCGGATTTTTATCTGCAGGGCGAGGCTTGGGCGTACAAGGCAACGTTATCGCTAACCTGGCCACCAATCTCCTCCAATGTCGACATCGAGTATGTACATTTCTAAGGTCGACAATTACTCAAAAACTACAATTATAGCCATATACGACATGTTGAAGGTCGCTTGGGCAAGTATTGACGAATCAGCCGCACTTTGTAATATTTATAAAACTGTTGCGGGATTGACATACCTACTGACTGATGGAGAACTGATAGATTATATTTCTATACATAGGGACTTTTAGTATATTATTTATAATTTTGTGGGAAATCAATCCTTTCTTAGTAGCTGTGATATGTGCCCACCGTTCAAACCGCTGGAGGTATAGGAATTCGAAATTGTGCATAAGAAAGACTTTAGGCTTCTGCTTTTGATTTTTTGCAATTCGTTCCTTCATATGTGCTTCCGAAGTTGGGATCAACGTCTAGTACGGCTGTGTTAATACGATTTGTTATTAATTTAGCTTGAGGCATAGCTAAATGCCTTAGTGTCGCTCAAGAAAGTTCAAATAGTTGTGGTATTCACGAAACAGTGAAGCTGATTTTTATGAACTTCTTAGTGCCACTATCTCCAAATCTTTGGTTCTTTACGTCATTAATTATCTTTTTAGATCTCGAAGACATGTTGACTGTTAGGATATTTATTCTACTGTCATTTTATAGATTTTCCTCCACGACACAATCATCATTATATTTCATTATGTCTGCCATTACATATCTTGAATAAATAATTATAGACGATGAGTCTTCGTGGAAGTATTACTCGTCAAGTTACCAAATACATAGGCTGTCGTCAACCTTGACATTACATATTCGATAATGGCGGTTCCGTTTATTTATATTCATAGACATTATTCGACGCAAGACAGTCGTGTTAAGTTCATTACTATTGTAATGATTTTAAAGAACAGTATTCTTTCCAACACAGACTGAAGGACCTCCCAGCGGAGGTTTTCTCAAGGGACTACTGCATAGGGTTCTTCAAGAAAGGAGTGAAGAGGTTTTTAGAGGGTCGGTAACGCATGATAGACACCCCTGGTGTTGTAAATCTACGTCTTGGTGTTTTTAAGAGAGGTAGAGCTGGGGAAGTAGCTCCACCTCACAGTAAACGGCAGTCATCAGTAAGCTCCTAAAGAGTTGCTGTGTTAGCAGCAGAGCTGACATCGCGCGAGTAATACTTAATGTATTGCAAGCGATCATAGGCTACGGTAACTGCTTTATTTCAGGTGGGCCGTATGCTTGTATGCCCGACTTTGTATATAGCCCATATACATATGTATTCCATGTATATCCGTAACGGTTCCAACGATATTGATCAAATTCTGTATGTAAAGGTATTGCTTTTTACTAGTAAGTTCATCTTTATTGGTGTCTTCCTGAACAAACGCCTATGTAAAACCTATGTAAAAAAAAAAAAACTTAAAATTAGCCAAGTGAAGCTCAGTTGCTCAAATACTGTTTAATAATCAATCGTTTTATTATTGTCAATGCAGTATGCCATTTTAATCCCGGGGAACATTATTTCCTGCGTATAGTGTGACGAACGTAGAACATATAGTACGTTCGTTCTGTAGTTTTGACACGGTATGTTGCGTCATACGTGGACGAGTCGACTCGGGCAATTGGCAAATCTCGATTGTAGCTAGCGAGCTGGTCTCTCGTCATTTGCAATTCCTCACAATACATCTCTGCAGTAATTGTTATACTGGCGCAAGGTGCCGGTGAAGTCGGCGATCGCCTGTGGGGGCTTCGCAAAAAAGGTTTTTTTTGTGATTTTTGTCATTATTTGATTAGCAATATTACTTGCAAAATAAAATTAGCGTATAATATTGTCTACACTTCTACACTAATATTATAAAGAGGAAAGATTTGATGGTTCGTTTGTATTTAATAGGCTCCGAAACTACTGGACCGATTTGAAAAATTGTATTACCATAAGAAGCCGACATTATCCCTGATGAACATAGGCTACTTTTTACCGCGGGAAAATGCTTCATTCCTACGGGAAAATGGGTAATAGGACAACGGCTAGTTAGTGTATAAATTTATTTAACAAGTTAAGCTAAATTTCGACGGTTTTTTCTTGGTTCCACTTTTAGAACGTTTTTATCGTTTTAATTTTAATAAATCAGTAGTGTTTTGTTACTCATGATGAAATCTGCTGCTGACTCCACCGCGGTTTGATATGAATTTGCTTTTATTATGAATTGAAATTAGTGTTTATAGATCTTTGTATACAGTCTGCCAAAAAGACTTCCAATCAAAGCTTCCAGAACGGAACCGAT
Source organism: Pyralis farinalis (assembly GCA_947507595.1). Taxonomy (NCBI): domain Eukaryota; kingdom Metazoa; phylum Arthropoda; class Insecta; order Lepidoptera; family Pyralidae; genus Pyralis; species Pyralis farinalis. The sequence goes on along the minus strand of OX382266.1, from coordinate 9,837,107 downwards.
GGAACTAAAGACACACCGTATATTCACTGGTATCATGCATGTTGTTGCGTGCCGTCTGTGCGGCGTTGGCGCTACGACGCAACTGTGATAAAAAAAATCGCGCTATTTTGTTTTTAAAGGTAACATACACTGATAATCAGCGATATCAAAGAACAGTCGAACAAATTACCAGATTTTTAAAGGGGTGACTTCTTTAAAAGGGTTTTTTTAAATAGCTGACTTTTTTAAGTACAAGGTATTGATCTCCAGATTAGGTAATCGGTAAACACCTGATTATAAATAAATAAATATTGTCTAACAAATTATAAAGCGCTCTATAGCCCCAAAGTAACCGAAGCTTGTGTAATGGGTACTAGAAATACATTTTTTTTTGTAAATATTTATTTATGATATATAGAAAACACCCAGGCCAAGACAAACAGACATGTTCACGCACACAAATGTTTGTCCTGTTTGGGTATCGAACCCACGAGCGTTGGTGTCAAAGAAGACTGCGCCACCAAGCTCGCCTAATCATGGAAGTGACATCCAGTATTAAAATACTCGTAATAATGTTCCGCGATATAAATATACCACTAGTTCCGACCGAGTGCGTGGACATCGACCATTCACCGTTATTGTAGTTAGATGAGGCATGAATGAGTAGCTAGGTGAGTAGTATCGCACGGACCGCGAACTGTGTCGCTGGCGACCTATGACGCGTTAACACGGTCGCCATCACACACTGACACAAATGTAGCACCACGCCTCCGCGACCAACGGCTTCGTGGGCTGAGCTCGCTTCCCATGAAAAATAAATTTGAAATATTTTTAATTACTGGCAACCTATACTATAAATAACTACGAAGGCACAGATCACTGTATACAACGCTGTACCAAACCCAACGCTTACTTATTACAACGGAAGTGAAAGCTGGGTATGACAGAGAGAGCATAAAAGTAGAATAAATGCGGTCGAGATGAGAGCATTGCGCAAAATTTGTGGCGTAACGCTTGGTGACCGCGTTCGTAATGATCACGTAAGAAAGAGAGTTGGTCTGAAAGAGAGTATCGGTGTTACGATAAGAAAAGGCAATAACTACGAATATTAAAGAAGCGACTGAAATGTGTATGTCTTATGGCGCTCGGTTCTCTCTGCCTACCCCGCAAGGGGCCTGATGTGAAGATATAGATAATGACATACTGAAGAATAAGAGCATTGATAGCCCGGTGGTTATAGAATCGGCCTATTGATATATATTGGTAGAGGTCCCTGTAATATCCTTTTTGAATAATGTACATTGTAAAACTTATTAGATAGGACGAAAAACGAAAAACTAGTTGCAGACTGACTTGTTTTTTGTTTTTCGTCCTAAACATCTGAGATTTCAAATTTGAATTTTATAAAATGAAAATAATTTGACAATTGTCATAGATATAACATAGACAATTATCTAATAAGTTTTACAATGTATATTATTCATTATTCTTAAATAAAAAAAAACACTCAGGAACTAAAAAGCGAAAAATAAATTGGTCACAATTACTACAGATACTATCAATTGATAATATCAGTACTGGCACCGACTCCAAAAATCGTAAGTAATTGAAACCAATTTATTTTTCGCTTTTTAGTTCCTGGGTGGTTTTTGAAGGCGGTTTTTTATATTTAAAAATAATTATTAGGAGTGAAGTTGAATTCCCCGCAGACGCAATAAACAACAACCAATACGTCAAAAAGGTTTTAACCAGCTCGATGGCGCAGCGGTTAGTAACGATACTTTAACACTAACGCTCGTGGGTTTGATTCCCACAGTGGACAAACGTTTATGTGCATGAACATCTCTGTTTGTCTTGGCTGGGTGTTTTTAAGAGTGGTACGGCGCATCAGAGCAGTCCGTCTAAGGAAATACCTCCACCTCACAGAAAAGGGCAGCCAAATAACCAAGTCCATGTAGTATGTTGTATTCCTGCGAGCGAGTAAGTCATCAGTAAGCTCCTAAGGAGTAGCTATGTTAGCAGCAGAGGTGGCATCGCACGAGTAATACTTAATATACTGCAAGCGTTCATAGGCTACGGTAATCGGAATCACTTTATATCTAGTAGGTCGTATGCTTGTTTAAAAAGAAACAACTCCCTGGATGCATGTCTAATGGTGTTGGCAATACGAGCTACATTACGCTGTGTTACAAGCCTCCATGGGCTACGGTAACCGTCTCACACGTAGGGCGTGTACTACCTAATGATACAACGAAAGTATAATAATCTATAGAGTTTGTTTGCTTGTTTGAACTCTCAAATCTTTGGAACTACAACTTAGAATCTACCAATGAAAAAATATTTTTCCATTGGTAACCCAATCCTTGAGGAGGGTTACAGGCTACATCGTGAGATGACTCTTACAAGCCGAATAAAGAGAAAGAAAGCAAGAAAAAGCTGTTCCCACGGGATACCGGGAACGCGCGAACTAAGCCACGGGATGTAGCTAGTAATAGATAGATAGAAATGCTTATTTTTAGATACTGTATGTACTTCTTCACGCCACGCAAATCCAAATTATAGATACTGTTTAGCAAAATATCTGTTATTGTTACGTAAAATATCTGAGATTCACGTACTAGGTAACTTAATTTAGACATAGCCAACTCTAAAACAACTTGTCTGTGCTTTCAGGCTATATAGAGTTAGTGGGAAGCGAGTTTTCCAGTAACTTCCTTACTCAAAATCTAGTACTCATCGCAAGTTTATGGAAACAAAATACATTTGATAAAAAAACGTGCTGATGTGCAGTGATATTTAGCTGAGACTATTCAGTTACACCTGATGACAAGTCTGTCTGTCTGTACTGTACATCACAACCATTTTGTGTAAGTGGTAGTCAAAAATCATATTTTGGGAAAAAAATCTAACCTGGTATCAATCAAAGTATCAAAACAGTGCGACTGGGAAAGTACCTTCACCTCACACACATAAAATAACAATTCTTTGGAGCGTTGTTGTGTTCCTGCGGAGTAGGGTTAGCAGCAGGGGTGGCAATGCACGAACTCTAACTTCCTGTATTGATAGCGTTTATAGGCTACGGTAACCACTCTACATCAGGTGGATTGTATGCTTCATAAAACCAGTTGAAACTGCGCAAGCTTGCATTGCCAGAGGAACACCTGGCTCGTTAATTATATAACAATTCAATTATTTTTTTTAATTTGTCGGCCGTTTTGGCCATGTTCCTTCAGAGATAGGTACGGTGTTCCTGAACATTCCTATTCTACTTTTTTATGCTGAATACGAATCTGAAGTAAAAATTCGAATATTCGAAAAAAAGCGACAGACACACGCACACACAGACACACACAGAGACAAACACACACACAAACAAACATATAGGAACGGTGTTCCTGAAAACATACCGAATTTCAGGACAGCAGAGTCTTCTTTTTAATAAACAACAAATAAATATCGAACTTGCCAGTTGCTTGCAAGGTTGCAAAAGTACTTGTATTTGACAAGAAACAAAAGACGCTATATTAAACATTCTTAAATGAAATCCATTAAAAACTTGCAATGTACAATTTTCTCTAATGCTCGAATCGAGTTTTATATTCAATTATCGATTCCCCGCAAATCGGCCACAGTTGGTTAACCTAGTGGTAACTACAATGTGCGTATTCGAGTCTATTGCCATGAACAGTTAGCTGTTGATGATATCCGTGTAATGTGAAGTCGAGACCGAACGGCATCTCCCCGCCACGTGTACCACATGAACACTGGTAAACTTATTGGAAATTTAATATAAACCATTCGTAGTATTTAATAGATTCAGGCGTTATTTTGCGAAAGTCAAATTTACATGCATTTTGATCTAACCCGCTCTATGTGCTTCCGCCACCAATTAGTTCATGCGGCCTAGCGCCGGCCGGCACCCACCCACTACAGCCGAGGCAGAGACTACCGGAGCAGCCATGGCAGCGTCGGCATGTTGCACGTACTAACAGTAGTGGGTGGGTGGCAGGGGCCACCCTAGACGCAAAGTCTAGGGTGGCCCCTGCCGATATCTCCATTCACTCTTGCTCGTTACACTTCTTACTTTATTCAATTAAATGCATGTATATAAGTAAAATAATTTTAAGAAGAGGTGCTAGAGTACCTGAACTGGTTTCAATATTTTACGATTTATTGCTCCCGAAGCAAACAAAACATTTAGTTCGGTTATATGAAAGAGAAGAATCCAGAACTAATGTAAGGATTACGATTGATGATGAAGTGTTGGAACAAGTAGATGAGTTTGTATATCTTGGATGCGCTTTCAGCAGGGATGGAAGGTACACCGCAGATGTGGAAAGACGAGTGAGTGCTGGGAATAGTGTGAATGGAGCGTTGGGACAACTTCTTGGCAGTAAAATCCTGAGCCAGAAGGCACAACTCGCTATACACAATGCAGTGTTGGTCCCAACGCTAACTTATGGAAGCGAGAGCTGGGTATGGCAGAAAGAGCATGAAAGTAGAATAAACGCGATCGAAATGCGAGCGCTACGCAAAATTTGTGGTGTAAGGCTTGTAGACCGTATTCGCAATGATGATGTTAGAAACAGAGTTAGTCTGAAAGAGAGCGTCGGTGTTAAATTAAGAAGAGGCATGCTCCGATGGCTCGGACATGTAAAAGAATGCAAGATGAAAGAATGACGAAGCAGATATACAATGCAAAAGTGGAAGGATGTAGGAGCCGGGGAAGGCCAAGACTTACCTACCATGACCAAATTGGTCGTGTTCTATCAGAAGGTTATGTCAGGAGCCCTAGAAACCGGCAAGCGTGCATGAGAAGAGCAATGAATGTTAAAGAAGCGAGTGAGATATGTAAGGATCGAGTCACGTGGCGCTCGGTTCTGTCTGCCTACCCCGCAAGGGATTTGGCGTGAAGTTATAGATAGATAGATAGTTCGGTTATAACTGATAAATATATTAGAACAGTTTCTTTTAATGTACGTGCTTATAATAAATAGAAAATAGCCAAGTAAAGACAAACAAACGTATGTATTACACACAAACTTGTTGTTGTACAGTGTGTAAGATATAGGTCTTGACCGAGAACCGAATGCGTAATCCAGCGTTTGGATATCGATAAGAGTCAAGTTCAGTGAAACGTGTTGATTCGTGCACGAAAAGTTTTTAAAGTATTACCAGTATAAGTAGAGCTCGTGACCGATACTGCACGTAGACCGGACTTCACAGCCTGTGATTTCTTTTCCCGATAATCAAAGATCTGATAATAGATTTGAGTTTTACAAAGTTAAAAGTGACCGTCCGATCAGTGTTCCTTGTTTTGAAGAATGTATCGAACGAATGAAAAGTATTTCAAATGTACATACTTAGTGTACATAGTGGAACGCATTTAGTAAACTAAATACATTACTTCCTTCTAACTTGTATAATTTATGAGTTACACAAAACTTTGCGATCTGTGTAGTATTGCATAGGCCTGATCTTTTTTTTGGCACCAAAGACAACGCCGGATACTAGTACCTTCGCGAAATACTGCGGTAGTAGGAGGCAAGATATTTAGTGGTATTTGACATGATGTGCATTACTCCTTCTGATCTATATTGTGGGAGAGGGCCGTACGCCGTGTGTACGACATCCACACGCCCTATTGTCTCGCGTACCAAATTAAATTTTTAATCGCGTATTTTAACATAAATCCATGAGAAATCAACGGTTTATTAATACCGTGCTTTGTTTCAAAAGTAATAAATATGTGAAACGATTATGGCATGCGTATTTAGCCTTGCCGATATGATATACACACATGTTGTTCAATATTTTGTAGAACAAGTTTCCGATCGCATAATCGAAGTTATAAAAGATCACTTAAAATATCATACTTGTCCCGACATAGACTACGATTGAAAGTGACTGTGTTGGGTCTCCTGAGTTCCAGGTTTACCTCTTCGACAGAAATCTTCAATCTCGAAAATATTGTGCTGAAAGTTGATATCCTTGTCTAAATTCGGATATATCAATAAAGTGTAGACTAAATAGAATATAAAAACTTGTAGAAACTAGATTAAAAAAATGCGCAAAGTAAAACTGAAAAGTTTACTCATGACTTGCAACTCTTACGAGAATGTAAGTATATTTAAATATGGTAACTGGGCGACCAAGCTTAGCTCATCTTTTTTATGTTTTTTTTTTTTCTGAAAAATATAGTTGTACATAAAAGTCAAAGCGTTATCTAAATACAAAATTTGATATCGTTAGAGCAGTTTCCGAAATGAATTTGTAGTTAGGTATACCAGAATTGCTACAACAACAACACAACAACACCTACAAGTTTACAAGTAATATAATTATTATTGTACTATTTTCTTAGAGACTTTAATGTATATTGCATATACGATGCTTTACTTAAAAAATATATACGAGAAGCTTGATATTTTCAAATAAATATGGGGTAAATATGACATTATTCAAAATGTATATCTTAACACCTTGTCCATAGGAAATAGGCAGTGGAAACTGAGCGCTGAGGTGTGTGAAAACCACATCTCACACGCGAATCTTATGACCCCCGAAATTACCAGATGAAACATTATCTATTTGTTTATCGTAGATATGTCTAGGCGTCGCTCGGCTCCTACATCCTTCCACTTTGGCGGTTTCCTATACTAATATTAATTCATAACATTTACGTTGAGGTGCTTATACTCGTGTTTATAAGTGCACCGCAAATCCGCGTCGTTTTAGAGCGGACTTAATGAAACTCGCAAAGGAAGCCTGGAGCCAAATCCCCCTTTAACTGGAGCCGCCGAGGGCAGGTTTAGGAGGATTTCCTTCTTTGACTTTGGAACACTTTCATGCTGAGATTAACGCCGTGACGTGACTTGGACTGGAATTGTTGTGATTCGTGATTAATATTTGTACATTCTTAATTCTGCGGTTGTGAATAATGGCTTTTCTTAAATAAAAATAATACGCGTCAAGTGCGATTTGGATTCGCCAGTCGAGGATTCTGTACTATCTTTAGGTTATTATATTTTTAACCAAAGTAATATTGTACAGTTTATAATTTTTTTTTTAAATAATTGATTACACTTATTCCGAATTTTTCGATTTAATTTTGGGTTTGCACTATATAATAAATAAATAATAATAATTCCTAAGGCTGGAACCAGGAATTGGTTACTATGCAACAGATTAGAATGTTTGGCGCAAATATAGATATTTGATAGTATTTTAACGAAGTAAATAGATTCGCCAATTTGTAACATGTGAGGACTCATAAATGATGTACAGACAACGACATCAAGCTATACTCTCATGTATCGTATGTTGTAGCAGTAAAGGTGATATTTGCATGGTTGTGTATAGCTTGATATGTCGTCATGTGTCACAAATAAATAATAATAACTGTCCCGCGACTTCCTACTGAATCCGGGTATACCGCGACAACAGATTTTTCTTACTTTATTTTTTTGGTCGGCTGCTTAGGGTCGTATCGTGATATTGTATATCTCCTTCAAGGATTGGGCTATCAAATGCAAAAAAAACTGACCGGTGATTCCAGAAATTAGCGCGTTCAAACAACAAACAAAATCGTTCGATTTATATAATAACATAGATAAAATTACAATCAAATTATCATAATTTTTCCTTGTTTGTAAATAATTAAGCTTATAAAAAAGTAAATAGAAAAATGTATGCTAGTATTTGTTATTGTATAAATAATTTCCCAACTGCATGCAAGCGAAGCTGCGGGCAGAAGCTAGCGCGCATATGTTAGGAGCGAGTACAAAACTAACTCGGTCAGCGCACTGAACGAGCAAACGACACACGCGTGAAATTGGATGGCAACGGAACATATCCTGTTAATTCCAACTTTGAGCTCTTCAAACATGTCCGCTGGAACACACTTTTGTATTATGATATTATTTGTATTTGGGCACTTTATCTAAGCGGTAAATCGAGTTGGGTTAACTAAGTCACCCCCCCGTGGTCTCTTTCTATGGGCCTCATACGGAAGCTCAAGGTTGCACAGCGTGCGATGGAGAGAGCCTATCTTCGGAGTTTCTCTGCGAGATAGATAGTAATAAGCACGTAGTAGAATTAGAGTTGCCTCCGTGGCTCTAAGGATCAGTAACCTGAAGTAGCAGTGAGCATAGCTCGACGGAACGCTGGCCGTTGGGGCAGAAAGGTTCTCGAATGGCGACCACGAAGCGTAAAACGCAACGACTTTAAAATCGCAGAGAGTCGATGAACACAAGGGGAATTGGCGTTTGCATCGCTTGCTAAGGGAGAGGACTATGTGGCAGTGGACGCCCATCGGCTGAAATGATGATTATAAGATGATTTAACGCCGATTTTCATTTACAGGTAAGCGTGATGTTTTGCCGGGTAGCGGAAGAAAAGAGCACGTGAGTGGGTCCTGAAGACTATATACTACTATGAGAAGTACCGGATAGCACCGATTAATGCCGACGTCAGACTTGTTTATGTTGACCTCGGTATTAGTCAGGACATGAAACTTCATCTGCACGCTGCTTATTAACAAACGAGGCTCTGGGGTCTACAGGTAGGAGCATCGACGCCATTTGACTAGAGAAGTAACTCCGCCTCACAGAAGAGGGCAGCCAAATATCAACTCCCTGGAATGAGTTCCTGCGATAGAGTGAGGTGAGTAAGCTGTGTTAGCGGCGAAGGTAGCAACGCGTTGCCATATTATTTTTATTGCATGCGTTGATGAGCTACGGTTACTACCTCACGTCAGGTCGACCGTACAATTGTTTGTCTTCCGACGTTGTATATAAAATAATCTATATAAGACGCGTTTGCCGCCAGAAGTAGGTAAGGTAATTTGAAATTTTCCTTAATTTGCATGCCCAATAGGACTTAGCAGCGAAATTTGCCTCGTTCGCCTTTTGTGGAATCTGACGAAAACAAGAAATTTTGAAGGAGTTGCGTTTCTGAAATTTATTTTCTGTGCTTTCAGTAACTTTAGTAGATCAGGAATGTTGAACGACGTTTACGTTTTCTACCATTGCCACTACAAAATGCCTATTCATTTTATCATTGAACGTAAGAAAATAACTTTTTCAGTGGGCACTGCCGACAGCAGTGAAAATTCTTGCGCTATTTATTTACTGTTAACATTAGCGTGCCGGTGACGCGAAATCATGTAATTCTATACGAATTAATTAACGAAATTTTCACTTTAAAAATATATTTCAAATTGAGGACACGGGCTATTCGTATATTATACTAAGCGCTTATTGCCAAGTTATAAATACTTTCCATCATAAAGTTGTAAATGTTTTTTAAACTACTAAAATACTACTGGTCTTATTAGTTCTTCTGATAAGCAAATCTCATCACAGTGAAGTTATTTCAATATACTTCCACTGCAATACAATAAATATTTTTATCACGCGTTTACGTCCTCTACTATGCGTTCCTTTACCACCACAGTCAAGAGCTTAATGGGACTTTCATTCTCTTACAGGAACACAGCAACAGCCCAACCAGTTGTTATTTTAGGAAAGGATTTGTTTACAAAAGGCTTACAAAATTTTGCCGTAGTGCTAAGTTCCTTACATAAATATTATCATATTCATATAGTTTCCGGTATAGCCTGAGGCGTCGAATGAAGAGAGCAAGCGGGACTGGAGAAAATCACGGCCAAAGTGAATGTATGTAGACACCAGGTAAATATTTACCTTATCAGAAATGGGTTTTGGTAACACAAGCGTAAATGTTTATAAATTTCATATAGGGCCAAACATTTTTGAAACTTTGAAATAACGTGTAATCATATCAATTCCTGTTTTTAAAGAAAATACTTATTTATTAAGAGGACCTAGTTAGTCACGTGGCGCTCGGTTCTCTCTGCCTACCCCAGGAGGGATACATCTAGTAATATCTTCCAATTTCAATATAGATAGAAAAAATCTTTAAAATGGCCCTTTTGGTAGTTTAGCTTAAAGTTCCGCTGTAAAATTTTAAATGTTAAATGAGACTTAAATATATTATTTTATAATTGATCAGGAACTTTTCAACATTCTTCTACGTAGGTAGTACTGGGTAACAGACGTTTTTTCGTCGACGCAACACTTCATGGTGTTCGAGGTGATGTTAATCCTATTATTGTCATACTGTTCTGTGCTGTCGTATTTTTTGATTATTTAAATCGATATCCTTGTCTCTGTATTTAGCTTTCTCCCTCTTCTAAAGCAACGCCGTCCACAGGATCTCCTTGGCTGCCGTTTATAGTTGCTGTTTCTCTGGTCTTCCAAAGCCAATCCTTGGCGCTCATCCGTGCATGTTATGCTGATGATACAAGATGAAATACATTGGTTCTGGTTGATCCTCGCTCATTGCATACACCCGAGCAGCATTTTGCTGTCGGCCTACCATCAGACTAACAGCACTTTGCTGGCGACAGAGCCAACTACTGCTACCGTCATTAGTTGGGGCTGAGCGCCTGCATGTAAAAATATTATCTGCTATTAATATTGACTTGTTACTTGCTTCTCATTAGTAGCATTATCCCGTTTCGTAATCCATTGGGATCTATGGGATCTGCTACCTTAGCCTAAGGGTTTGGTGAAAATACGGATATTAACTTGGAGCGCCTACCGTCAAACCACAACCCACAGGTATAACCCGACCTTTCTTTCTGTCGATATATAATTTCGTGGACGTGTTGGTTTCCTCGGGATGTTTTTCTTCACACCGCCGACCAAGTGATAATGTCTGATATGTATATAAATTTGACAACACGAATTTACTGGTACGTGCCCTGCCTCCCAAGGGGATTCGAACCAGTCCGTTGGTCATTAGGCTGGTTCTTTATTAGCCACTGCGATATCACTGCTCTTTACTTTTTAATTGCACTAATTAATGACTGCATTTAGAATATCAAAGTACCTAAAAAAATAAATTTAAAAACAAGGCGTATACATCATTATGACACAAAGTTATATATGTCGCGCCAAAGTTCTAGTTTTAACTCTAAACACTTTTACTATTTCACTTTCTGAACACTTCTTTCGTTCGCGTAGTAGTAAGATGTATGAATTCCACCTGCGCAGAGTAACTTCAGAGCGAAATAGATGTTTGATGCGACCTATAAATATACTTACTATACTTTATCGATAATCAGAAACGATAAGTCGTCTTCAAGCGCCGACCAATATCGACACTTGTAGTCGCTATTGTCGACAACAAAGTGCTGCTCGTCTGTTTACGTTCTCGGTCTGCCTGTGACCTTTTCAACACTAAATCCCTGAATGGACCGTAGTAATATTTTGTAAACAAGTTGTTCGGGATCGAGAGAAGTATAGGGTTGCATGTATACGTATGCTTATGCCTATATGTATGCATATAGGGTTCTTTTTATTATCTCGTGGGGATTCCATTACCGCGATCGATGATATAATGAGATCCCCAGTTTGTAACTCAATCACGCATAACGGCTCAATGGACTTGTACGAAATCAGGCATTCAAATATTTATAGATCAATAGTATTTCGATTGGGTCGAATGGGTCGCATTTTTAGGGTTCCGTACCCAAAGGGTGAAACGGAACCCTATTACTGAGGCTCCGCTGTCCGTCCGTCCGTCCGTCCGTCCGTCCGTCTGTCACCAGGCTGTATCTCTTGAACCGTGATAGTTAGACAGTTGATATTTTCACAGATGATGTATTTCTGTTGCCGCTATAATAACAAATACTAAAAAATAGAATAAAATAAATATTTAAGGGGGCTCCCATACAACAAAGGTGTTTTTTTTTTGCTGTTTTTATAGATAATGGTACGGAACCCTTCGTGCGCGAGTCCGACTCGCACTTGGCCGATTTTTTTATACTACTAAGGTGACAGATAAACATTCTACGGTCTCGGCGATGGCAAGCAGTTTTACGACAAGAATTAACGCTCACGCGTTGTCACCCCTGCTACTAACAGCCACTGCTTACGAACTTACTGGTAACCTCACTGGTGACACAACAACACTCCAGGAGTACTTTTTTGGCTGCGGTTTTCAGTGAGGGGTAGGTACTTCCTCTGCAGGGATCATTGAGCCCTACCTCTATTAAAAACACACACATAAAGACAAACAGACATGTTCATGCAGACAAATATTTGTCCTGCGTGGTAATCGAACCTGAAAACATATGGAGCTCAAGTGTCCAACGTACTCGACATACGGGCGTCGTCGTCGCGCTCGACGGACGAATCGGTGGAATTTGTTCAAATAATTCAAAGTTATTTTCTATTACTGTCACTCTTATTTGAGTTTAAATTATAATAAGAAAGTAGAATATTCAACTCAAAGGCCACGGAGACCTTTTACTCTTTAGATTTACTTTAAGGCAAAATCTAAAAGTCCTATACGTACTTCACCTGCGCTATTTGCTCCCAGTATTTTTATTTGAAACTTACAACCAGTCGCCCGTCTTGGCACGGGTGATCTGATCGCTACCAAACTTCACAGGATTACTCGCGGGCTAAATATTCCCTGAAAATTTCTTTAAAATCGATTCAGCCGTTTTCTAGTCCATACGGAACATACGACACACATCAATTTTTGTATGTGCACTAACGGACCGGCCATACGTTGTCCTGCTGGACAATATAAAAGTTTACCCAGAATCCGACTGCAGCGCCATCTCCCGGGTCTAATTATTATTCTAAACCATTCTTGAATCGACTTATACAGACAAAAAGTTTCGTCAAAATCGGTTTAAACCGTTTAGGAGTAGTTCAGTGACAAGGATCGAAAAATTAAATATTATATTTATTATTATAAATATGTCACGGCAGGTCCCTGACGGGGTAGGCAGAGAGTGTCGAGCGCCATGCCACACTTTACTCGCTTCTATTCATATCTTTTTTGTCTATAAGATTCCCTACTTCGACTGAAAACATAAAGCTGCGCGAAGGTTTGATGTATTTAAAAACCACTGGTGATCTCACTCACACGCAGGAAAACAACAATCCTCTAGGGAGTTGTTATTTGGCTGCGGTTTTTTTTAAAGGTGGGGGTACTTCCCCAGATGTGATGTGCCCTACATCCTAAGGATTCTTGAAAGATTTCTGCTTTCCAAAATACTACACTAAAAGTAGATTTTTTAACTACATATAATATTAAACTTTTACTTTAGAGTTTAAGAGTTGTAGGGTTAGGATGCGTTGCTTATGAGTCGCAGTTTTGACGAGCTCGGTGGCGCAGTGGCTTGTAACGGTGCATTGACTCCAACGTGGGTTCGATTTCGACACAGGACTAACATTTGTTTGCATGAACACGTCTGTTTGTCTTGGGCTGGGTGTGTTAAGAGAGATGGGTCATCAAAGCAGCCGGTCTGGAGAAGTACCACTACCTCGCAGAAAACCGGGGCTTAATTTGGCTCGCAGGAAAACAGCTACTCCTTGGAGAGTAGTTGTTTTCACGCGAGTGAGTGAGGTCACCAGTAAGCGCCCAAGGAGTTGCCGTTATAGCAGCAGAGGTGGCATCGCACGAGCAATGCTTAGTATATTGCAGTAACCGCTTTTCATTAGGTGTGCCGTATATCCGAAGTTGTAGAATAAAGTCACGTTTTGTCTAAATATACTTGAGAGAGTGCACGATTGCCACTAGAGGCGTAGTGACATACATTATGATTTTACGTAAGACCATGGCGTGAGATCGAGCACTTACTCCAATGTACGAGCGGAGCGAAAAACAAGAAGATGACGATACATTGTTTCTGCGCACATACATATTGTATGAAAGTGTTAAAGGGGTTATCATCTCTTCGCCTTTTTCTAGTCTTGCGTCTCTTATGTGCGCCTTAGGCTCGCGAATCCATCGTTAGTAGATTACTCATCCGACTACACAAAGTACATTTGATGAGGAACACCGTTCCTATATGAAATCTATATGTATATTCGAAAAAAAGCGACAGACACACTCTGTCGCTTTTTTTCGAATATTCGAATTTTGGCTTCAGATTCGGATTCAGCATAAAAAAGTGGAATAGGAATTTCTGAAAAGCCAACCTATTTCTTAAGGAACATGGTCAAAATGGCCGACAAAGTTTCAAAAAATAATTAAATTGTTATATAATTGACGAGTCAGGTGTTCCTCTGGCATAGCAAGTTTGCGCATTCTCAACTGGTTTTAATTATCCCTTGCTCGGCGGTGGTGGCAAACTTCGTGAGGTAACCCGTACGTCCAAGAAATGATATTTGGAAAGACGTGTAACTTTACCTAAGAACGGTCTGGCTTTCCCTGTGAGTCGTGAACGTCTGACAGCAGTCGTTACATGTCAAAATAAAAATGCGCCGAATACACAATTAGCCGAGTACCTCGGTTTTATCTTTATTGGACCCAGTATTCGGCCGAGTTGCTCGGTTCGGTTTAGGTGGTTCGAGCGTGCGAGTGGTAACTTGCCGCCCTCGCCTCTCGCACCTAATCGCGTCTCGAAGCCAGAAAGTCGGGAGTGCTTTGTGTTCCTGTATAACTTGCTTCTGTAAAATTTAGAATATTATTTTATAGAATTCGTACAATTAAACATGCTTCTTTATTGAATCCCTAATGAGAAAAAAATCTTGTCATAAATTACATTAACCGAGTAGTATTTAAAACGAGTTACTCGGCCGAGTAATAACCGAGTGCTCGGCGCATCCCGCTACCCAAGCCTAAATCCTTAGGCTTGGGTAGCGGGCCCTGCCAATCCTAATGGGTTAGGAAACGGGATAACGCTAAGAAGTGGAAGATCACTCGAGTTGAAGGACGTGTTCTGAATATAAGGCATTGCTTTACGTTTTCCAGAAATGACTGTAATTAAAGACAAAAGTAATCTTCATCCCCACTCGATAATGAGTTCGTTTGACGCACTGTTGTCTCAACGAACAGTTATTAAGGAAAATAATTATCATCAGAACGAGATGTGTTTGTCTTTGAACATGGCTCTGCTCATGAGCGAACACGATAATTACGAAGATAATTAATAACACACATAATAATCTATATCGCAAATATTTGAAAGTCTTAGGAAAGAAGAGAGGAAACTTCATAGATAAATTTCATACTTGCGCTTAGGTTGATATGCAGGATGTTAATAATTATGAAGGCTCATGAGAAATGAAGCTGAACCTTAATTGCGCATGGTGGGTAGACCTTCCCGGTTAATAAGCGAGGCTCTGAAAACAAAAGATTTTGGGATGCATATAAGCATACGGTTCACCTGATGTATGGTTTTTATCGAGTCTTGCAATGTAGAAAGTATTGATCGCGCGATGCCACCTCTGCTGCTAACACAGCGACTCATTATGAGCTTACTGGTGTCCCATGCAAATGCGCACGCACGTAGTTGCGGGGTTCAGCTAGTTCTTAATATATATGTAATAATGTTCATTCTCATAATTAGAGATGGGACCTCTATGATAAATTACCCAAGGCAAGTAAATTCCCGAGCAAGATCCCGGTAACATAGGGAATGATGAGTAATTTTAGGTAAAAATGAAGATAGCAATATTTTAATAATTTAACCTTAACTTACTAATCATGCAATTAGTAGGTACTTAATAGTATTTGAAAGTGCCGGAAGAAGAAAATCGATATTCGGCCTATGATATATTATTTCAAGTTCAATCCCTTAAAAATCTACAACTTCAAGTTATGTCATCACAATAAATATTTTGATAAGACATGTATTTCACTTAGATGTATTTTCTATTTCGTGAGGCCGAGACACGCGGTTAAATTACCACTCACTATTTTAGGTAAGTTACTGGGAATATTCCTGTACGGAAATTTACCGGTAATTTACTCAATAGTAATGTTCCCGGCCGGCACATCCCTACTCATAATACGGGGCGGCGGCGCTAGTTTCTGGTCACTAATCACCTTAACTCCTCCGCAACGTTATGATGAGGTGCAGTGCAGGGATCTGTGGCGGTGTCGCGGCCGCCGGCACACGGTCCCCCGGCTGCAATTTATGACCCCTCCACTTACCCCCGTTCCGAAATGCTCGATGGTCGCCCAGAGCGAATACAAGAACCTCCGTGATTAATATGGTTTTGTCTCTGTGATTAACTAAATTCTCTGTTTCAGATGCGCTGTATTTTTTGTAAGCATTAGATATACTTTAGCGATGTTTATTTGAATTTCAATGTTTTGCGTTGTATGGTAAGATATTTAAAGTGGAATATATACCTATAGTGAATAGCAGTTATAGACTAGTGGATAAAGAACTTACTAATCGATTGATCGTGGTTCGAATCCTGGCATGTACCACTAAATTCGTGTTTTCAGATTGATGTATATATTTGTAATTGTCACATGCTCGGCGATGAAAGAAAACATCGTGACGAAACCCACGTCCTAATTTTGAAAGAAACCCACCCTAAGTAAGGTCTGATTTTGATGACGGCAGTTACCTTATGTCAAAATTGTCTTCATCAACCCTTAAGCTTAGGTAGTGAACCCAGCCAATCCTAACATAACATTGCTTGCTTTCCAACGTAGTATAAAATACCTTGCAGGACAACAACGTTAAACTGACAACAGTAACAAAAAACAATATAACACGTGTCACGACAGGTTCCTTGCGGTGTAGGCAGAGAGAACCGACCATAAGACGCGGTCCTTACAAACCTCACTCGCTTCTTTAACATTCATAGCTCTTTTCTGCACGATTCCCGGTTTCTAGGGCTTCTGATCATCACCTAATAAAACACGACCAATTTGGCCATGGACGTTGAGTCTAGGATTTCCTCGGCTCCTCCATCCTTCCACTTTCGCATTATACAACAAAACAATTAACAATAGTCCCTGCATAATCATAAAGCTCGAACCCCGGCGGTACAGACACGTGAGTATTTATTTGGAGTCATTCTCGTTACGTCTACTTGTACCTAAGAATAAATAATAAGTCTATTTATTCGTAGACTTGTACACACTTCGGCACAGTTCGTTTTCGCGAGATGTAAGTACCTACAATAGGTGCGAAGATGTAGGCGCAGTCTTCCGTGCCAACTCGTTAGGGACTACTTCCACCTCGCTGCGTTCACGGCCGTGTTTACACAACGCGGGACTCCATGGCGATGGTGCTACCACAATAAGCAGATATTAGCAGTACGATAACTTCAAAGAAACGTTTGAAATTGTCGCAAATACACAGAGCTGATACTAAGCGAAGCTGGTAGTCAAATCGGTTGCAGTGCGAAACGTTTCTCCGCATTCGGCTTGATGTCCGCAGTCTTGGCCGGCGATCCTTGCGCGAGGTTTGTTACTGTCAAAAAAGGCCTAAGTGTGCTAGTAAATCTACTGCTCATCTCTCTAGAGTCTAGTGCGATCAAAACATGTCATAGACACTCGAACAATCTCTCACAAACATGGATACCTAATCTTATTTACGGATACTATCTATAACTTCACGCCATTGCCTTGCGGGGTAAGCAGAGAGAACCGACCACGTGACTCGATCCTTACATTTCTCACTCGCTTCTTTAACATTCATTGCTCTTCTCATGCACGCTCACCGGTTTCTAGGGCTCCTGACATCACCTTCTGATAGAACACGACCAATTTGATCATGGTAGGTAAGTCTTGGCCTTCCTCGGTTCCTACATCCTTCCACTTTTGCATTGTATATCTGCTTCGTCAATCTTTCTACATGTCCGAACGAACGGAGCACGCCTCTACTTATTTTAACACTGACACAGACCACTCTGTTTCTAACATCATTATTGCGAATACTGTCTACAAGCCTCACGCCGTAAATTTTGCGCAGCGCTCGCATTTCGACCGCGTTAATCCTACTTTCATGCTCTCTCTGCCATACCAGTTACGGATACGATTATATGAAAGGTATTAATCTATGATCCCATCACCTGACGTGACACAAAAGTAGCTATTGATTTTGTTAAATATCGAGCACAGACAACAATGGAACATTGGCAAGAATTCCAAGAATCGTAAGGTCAAAGGGCTAATTCTTTGTCTGTAGCCAGTAATTTACCAATGATTCGCGTCAGCTGTTCAAATTATTCCTTCATTATCGCCGTCGGTGTGAAGAATTTCTCGTGTCTTGTACGAGTCGTTATGTCTGTTTTGCGTATTGAAATAATTTTCCTCGAAACGTCTTTGAAGGATTCTCTGTGATAACTTTTTTATTGTATTCGCCCTTTACTTACAAAAGGCTTTATTTTATAGACAAATAAACTTGCAAACAAAATTATTCCATCGTTGTTTGAATACTTTTTTTTATTAGTCAGCGCCGAAAGCATCGTTAACCCAATATTCCTCGGATGGGTTATTTTTATATTGATTTGTGAAGATGTCAAGTTGTTTCCTTTCTTCTCACAGAAAAGTAAACGGCGACGGCCAAACGAAATCAAAGCACTAGACGGCGGAGGGCTCTCTTAGCACAAATTGGGTTAGATAGAGGACGAGAGGGTCTCTACACGCCCCTCCAGACTCGGTCGGCACTTCGTGCTGTGCAAAAACACAACGTGTGTACTTATATGTCGGCAACATGGCATGTGAAGCGAGCAATGACAGCCCAGGGGATAAAGAACCGGCCTGTTGACCAACTGGTCCCCAGTTCGAGTTCTGGCATGTAACACTATATTCGTGTTTTCGGATTTATGTGCTACATATTTGTAATTATCACTTGCTGGGCGGTGAAGGGAAACATCGTGAGGAAACCTGCATGTCCCAGAAATTACGAGTATATTTTGAGAGACATGTGACTATATCTAAGAAAAATTGGATTTTCCCTCTGGGTTGTGCAGGTGGTGGCAGTCGCTCCTTCTTTCCTTAGGCTTAAGCAGAGGACCCCGCCAATCGAAACTACGAAACGGGATAACACTATGAATAAGAAGATGTGAAGCTTTCTTGGATAATTTCAGTAACTAAAAAGATGTGTACGTATTACAGTAATAGTATGATACTGCGAGTTTCTCGTTAATCTAGTCTAGTCTATATTATTTTCCGAATCCCGGACTACTTGTTCACTTGAGATGAGATTTAATTAGCAATTTAGTAATGAGAACGTAACAAAAGACAGAGAGACTTTTTCAAGTATCTTCCGCATATTTGTGTAGATGTAGTATTCACACCTATTGCTAGTTACGGTCTTATTGCTCTATAGAAGATTCCGTCTACATCTTTATCCAGATAACCGAGCTCCACAAGACGCGGTCCACAGTTGCTTCTTCAACATTTTCATACACATTTGTTGATATTATTGCTCGTGAAGTTCTGATAAAATACGTCCAATTTGGTCGTGGTAGGAGGAGGAGAGGGGTGAGTATTAGCCGTCTCCGGCTCCTATATCCTTCCACTTTTGCATGGTTTATATATAAGTGTATATATTTTGCCTTTCTTTCATCCCTCATCCATTCAACATGCCCCAACAAACTTTTTCAAGTACACTCTCATTATTACGTATCCGTTGCCAATGAATAATTTTGCGTTCTGTAGAAAACACCACATATCTAAGCTTAAATTGTTTGCCATGACATGCTAAGAGCCTTCAGTGACATATATCTAGAGGATATTAATATTCTTATAAGACAATATAAAAAGAGCCTAGCATGAGTAATTCGCTATGTCCTGCGATATCTTCTCGAATAAAGATAGTGTATTTTTGTAAATCCCCAAAGGTACCTCAGGGAGGGATTTACTTGGCCCTGTGTTCCCACTTTACTTAAACACTTTGCCTTTGAACGGGATTGCCACGAAAATGGCCCGAATCGTTATTTTAGCCACTTTAATGCCGACTGCCTATCACACCAAATCATTGCCATAATGATAATCTCCGGTATTTTTCATTAAATGAAACTGCAAAAACGCGTATTTGACGTCGACATTATCATTGTGTAGACATTAGATCAGTTATACATTGTGTCCAAAATTTTGTCTTCACTATTGTGTTATTGGATTAGTTAGGTTATTTATATAATAGTTCCTCCAAAAACTTTCGAGTATTTTGGACCGCTTTGCAGCGGCTGAAGCCTTGTGGGACAGCTTCCCTTCAACTCAACACCCAGTGGTCGCTTTAATCCCATACTAACGTCCAATTACGGCTGTCTCTACATGACACGCCGTCATTCTCTAAGCATATGCTCTGATCAGTGACCCTTGCGTCGTCTCGCATCCCCTGGGCAGGGCGATCGCTACCGATGAAGCAGTCACTATGTTGTGTTTAGTCAGTTAGGATCTGACATAACCCGTACGGTCGTCTGTAAGGGTATTCATGAGAATTCACCACGTTAGATGAATGTCTAAGGTACTATTCAGCTTGGCTTTAATTAAACAAAATTTGACTTAGCCGATGTGCAGATTGACTATTGTATCGGCATTATTTTTTACACTTTCGTTGTCGTTTTCCCATTCTCTTAAAAAGATCAAAGTTCACATGGGTAAACTTCAAGGAATGACGGACTAACGCTGCATCTGAAATTAAGACAAGCCTTTCAGTTCAGTGAATATACGGTTTCAGATTAATTATTTCAATAGGTAGTCCTTTTTCTCATATTTTTGTAAACATTACCTACTGATATTTAAAATCAAGTCGCCCTAAAGTATTTTCACACTCCTTCCACTTTCACTACGGACGACGAACTTCAATGTATGACAATAGATAATGGAAAAAACAAAGTTGATTTACAAAACATAAAACAGATTGCAAAACTTTCAAGGTGGTCAATGTACACCCTTTAAAACGGGATGTCTTTACAATCTGCCATCAAAAAGCCATCGCGGCAGGTATAGAATTATTTGCATCATATAGATAATTTTTTTTTTCGTTTCCTGTAGCACATGGAGCACGAAATGACTTCGCCATGCTAATTGAGCAACAATGGAATATCAACGGGAAACCAATTCGTGAACATAACCACTTTGTGTCATTGACTGGGGTCCCATTTAGATTGACCTTTAAGTAACTATTTGTTATTTATTTATTATTAAGTAATTATTTATTATTTATGAACGTCGTATCGCTTATTGGTTAAAATATCCTTACATTGGACCACAGGCTCGAATCTATTGAATATTGACGAGGTCGGTGGCTCAGTTGTGGATGACGCGACTTTGAAACCAACGCTCGTGGGTTCGATTCCCACACAAGGCAAACATTTGTGTGCATGAACATGTCTGTTTGTCTTGGTCTGGATGTTTTAAGATAGTTAGGGTGCATCAAAGCAGCCCGTCTGGGGAAGTACCTCCACCTCGCAGAAAACCGCAGCCAAATAACAACTTCCTAGAGGGTTGTTGTGTTCCTGCGTGTGAGTGAGGTCACCAGTAAGCTCCCAAGGAGTTGCTGTGTAAGCAGCAGAGGAGGCATCGCACTCGTGATAATGAATATATCGCAAGTGTTAATAGGCGACGGTGCCCGCTTTACATCAGGTGGGCCGTATGCTTGTATGTCTCCCGATGTAGTATAAAAAAAAAAGAATCGAAGAGATTTTGAGGCGTTAAAACAATAACTGTTATTGAGTAAAGGGTTTATACGTCGTCAAGTGGTCTATTGGTTTGTGAGATGGAGGGATGATAAAACAGGCTGTCAGAAATAGCTGGATACGGAGAGCATTACGGCAGACAGTGAATACATAGTCTGATGATGGTGACGAAGACATTAGTTGTATGTTTGCTTTTACAGGACTTTACAATAGAGTAATGGCAATATACTGTTCCAATGAACTTGACTGACACGTTATTTTCAGAAAAAAAAGTGTGCAATATAATACGTCTTCGGCGGATTAATTGTATTTTAAGAGGCGGGAAGAGCTTGTCACAGCGGAGTTGGTGCACATCTCACGGTCGCCCGCCCTACGTATGCAGGACTACCTGGGGTGCGCGCGACTTCGTTCGCGTATATCAGTATCTCGTGGGAACCACTTCTTGTACTTTCTTTATTATCCCTTATCTTCTAAGGGTTGTACCGTCGTGTAGCCTATAAACCTTCCTCAAGAATTGGACTACCAAATACAATTTTATTTTTCAAATCAGACTGGTAGTTCCATTTTAGATTAGTGCTTCAAACAAACAAAGAAACTTCCGCTTTGTATATTAGTATAGACTAGTTTCTGCCCGGGGATTCGCCCGTATGGCCTACATCATCCTACGACGACTTGAAGATCATGAAATATACCGTAGTTTTTCTTTGTAAACAATATTTTTTGTTTTTCCTTCAGGTGCTAGAATCACCAGACTGCTCCGTAATGCGTGTTTTTTTACTGTTTATATTAAAAAGTATTTAGGTATGTCAAGTTTCAAGTTGATACACGCAATAAATACAATTTGAATACAAACGTGTACACCGTATTTCACCCCTTCGGAGGCTGATTTTCAAAAAATCCTAAAATGTATGTTTCGTTATTTGTTTTGAAGAGTATTTATACGTATTTTCATTCAAACTATTACACCCCATTTCTCCCCCATGGCGGTTTATTTTCGTAAAATTCTTTCTTAGTGCACCTCTCTACCTATTAACTTATATTCCAAATTTCGTGGTTTTATTTTCAGTGGTTTGGGTTGCGTGTGTTCCTATATACCTATTTACTCCCATTTCACCCCTTAACGATTGCGTTTTGAAAAATCCTAAAATAAGTACGAGTAGGTATATCATTATTTGTTTAGAAGAGTATTTATTTATACTAAGTTTCAAGTTGATACACGCAGGGAATATGATTTTTCATGCAAATTTTTACACCTCTTAGGGGCGGTATTTCGAAAACACCTTTCTTAGTCGATACCTACGCTTCACAAAGAACACGTTTTCCAAATTTCATATCTCTAGGATTAGCGGTTCAGGCTGTGCGTTGATATATCAGTCAGTCAGGACTTTGAATTTTATATGTACAGGTATTGAACATTAATCTGTTAATTATAATGTAAAAATCGAAGAAACCAATAAGAAAAACTCATGGAAAAGAACTAACAGAAGTCTAAGGGATAACGGCATACTTTTGATGCTTATCGGACTTTTAAAAAGGAAATTGAAAGACTTCTACACAAGTGCTAATGTCGTGGGAAGATCCACCATTAATATTTATTACGGATCGGTGTAACGACATCCGAGCGGTCATGGCGGCCTCATAAAAGCGAACTAAAACACTGCCTTTATTACTTTCATTGCCGAAGTTCGCTCTCATGCATTACCGGAGCTTTAAATTGAACTGTTTATGTATTCTACAGATACTCACCACTCGGGCCGCGAATCTTGTTGAGTTACGGGTATGTGCGGTAACAGAATAGATAAATAGCTCTAGTACGGTGTTACTCGATGCTGCTAAGGTGATAATGTGTTCGGAAAATGCAAACGTAACAAGCAATGATCATAACTTTAGAAGAAACGACCAGTTTGACACAGGTCATTAGTGAGACGTTTTGTCTTAGTTGGAATAGTACTTCCGCGAACATCAATCAAAGTTCCCTTTAGCTGTATCTCTCGTTTAGTCAGGATGATAATGAATCCATGGCCATATTATATATTAATTCCGGGACTTTGGTTAATGGTAATCATGAGTTTAGATGCTTCAGAGCTCCAGAGTTCCTACTAGCTAAATTGAAGATTAATGCTAATTAAACCGAAGTTATTTTTTCAACGTTATATAGTGAATCGTCTTCAGAGTAGGCGATGGAGCCGTAGATTTATGGTAACCCACTATCGCCATGCGACGAGTTTCAGGAATACGCAAGTTTTTAATCATAGGTAAGGAATATTTACGTCAATAGAGTCGCTTCAAAGGTAAGATACGCTTTGCTGTCATAGAGACTGTGATTTATGTTGTTGTAATATTTCACTGTTAAATGAGAGCCAAACAATCAAAACAGTGGCAGTGACAAAAGAAATCATTGCTGAAATGACCATTTAGTCTCACTTGCAGAATAAAACAATCCTCCAAGTTGTTATTTCGTTGCGGTCTTCTGTTAAGGCGACACCTCGATCATGAAGCTTTAAAATGGCTCCGCCCAATCACCCCGCGCCCCTCAATTGACACTCGACGCTCGATTTGTAAAATTTGAAATTAGCGCCTAATAGGTAACCTGGGGTCAACGTATAGTCAATGCAAACGAACAGAAAAGCTACAGAGTCGCGTCACACTTAAATAAAATTTATAATATCAATATTTAATAAAAATTATTGATTTAATTATTATTTAGCTTTATACATACTGAACCAAACATATTTATTTAAGCTAGACGGAAAACAATAGTAATAATAGTAATAAAAAACTACAGAAACGTATTCACTTTTAAAAGTTTATTGAAAGAGAAATCAATGACATCGTTTTATGTTTATATCTCTACAAGTTAACATGTCTTGGTATCTATGTTGTTCTTACTTAGGTCTCGTCCAGTGGCGCCCTCATTGAATAAAAAAACATATTATAGCATAGAAGATAAACATTATGAAATCTTATGTTGCATTTATTACGAAGATAGTAAAGTATTTTTACGTCATTAAACCAACACTCAAAATATTCCACTATCGTTGTTATAAGCAAAAGTGCTAAAAGAGGCCGTTTTTTTGGCAATAATTGCCAAAAAACGGCAATAATTGCCTATAACAACGAAAGCAAAACATTTCAATTGTTGGTTTAATGACGTAAAAGTACGTTATTGTATTTGTAACACACGCAACACATGACTTTATAATGTTTATCTTCCACGCTAAGATACGATATTTTATTCCTTCAGGCGCCACTGGACGGCATGTATCCCCCTTAAGAAGAATGAAACACCAGCTACATAATACAACATTGTTTATCGAGAGGCTAAAGCGGGCCATTTGTTGATTCGGACACATATGTTTAGTTAGCAGATACACCATCTAAACTGCAAACACTGGTCACAGCGATGAAAGACGACTGTATGGAGAAAGGCTTACTACTGAATGCGAAGAAAACAAAGATAATGGTATTTGAAAGAGAAGAATCCAGAACTAATGTAAGGATTACGATTGATGATGAAGTGTTGGAACAAGTGGATGAGTTTGTATATCTTGGATGCGCTTTCAGCAGGGATGGAAGGTACACCGCAGATGTGGAAAGACGAGTGAGTGCTGGGAATAGTGTGAATGGAGCGTTGGGAAAACTTCTTGGCAGTAAAATCCTGTGCCAGAAGGCACAACTCGCTATACACAATGCAGTGTTGGTCCCAACGCTAACTTATGTAAGCGAGAGTTGGGTATGGCAGAAAGAGCATGAAAGTAGAATAAACGCGGTTGAAATGCAAGCGCTGCGCAAAATTTGTGGCGTAAGGCTTGTAGACCGTATTCGTAATGATGATGTTAGAAATAGAGTTGGTCTGAAAGAGAGCGTCGGTGTTAAAATAAGAAGAGGCATGCTCCGATGGTTCGGGCATGTAGAAAGAATGCAAGATGAAAGAATGACGAAGCAGATATACAATGCAAAAGTGGAAGGATGTAGGAGCCGGGGAAGGCCAAGACTTACCTACCATGACCAAATTGGTCATGTTCTATCAGAAGGTGATGTCAGGAGCCCTAGAAACCGGCGTGCGTGCATGAGAAGAGCAATGAATGTTAAAGAAGCGAGTGAGATATGTAAGGATCGAGTCACGTGGCGCTCGGCTCTCTCTGCCTACCCCGCAAGGGATTTGGCTTGAAGTTATAGATGTTCGAGTGTCATAATGGCTGATAGCACCGAGTAAACACAGGATTTTTTTATTTCGAATAAATAAGAGAAATAAAATTATCAGATTGAATTAGATTGAAATTGAAATAGAAAATTGGAATTTTTTTGCAACTCCCTCCTGGTGAAGATTCACAAGTTATTTTACACAGGTATAGGTCTGGTAGGGATCCTAGCTTTTTCCCTAAATATAATACACTCTCGAATGACTAGGTATGCGCTTTCACTAACAGTCAATTTAACTTCGCGAATTTTATAAAAAAGTACAGGAAGAACTTGACGGTTAGACGGTAATTTTGCGCCTATTATTTGATAATTTACGTCTCCAACTAAGAAAATACTTGATTTATTGCTTCTCAATTCCACTGCCATCTTATAAAAGTTAAAACATTACGTATTAATCACGAGAATAACTGACATTCAAAATTAATAGACGGTTAGGTAATTATGACGAAGTTAACGATGCTCTCTCTAGAGTTATTCATTGGTTTAGTGTTAATAATCTGCTTTTAAATGATAAAAAGACTAAAGTAATTAAGTTCTCAACACCTAATGTAAGGCAGGTGGCTACCAATGTACATGTTAATGGAACTAATTTAGCCTCTGTGGAGACAACTGTGCTCTTGGGTATAACAATTGACTCCAGACTACAAAGGGGCCCACAAATTGAAAAATTATCAGGAAAACTAAGTTCTGCAGCTTATGCAGTGAAAACTATTAGACGGCTCACTGATATTGATACGGCTAGAATAGTTTATTTCAGCTACTTTCATAGTATTATGTCATATGGAATTCTTCTTTGGGGTAACTCCGCGGATATTAACACCATCTTTTTATTGCAAAAGAGAGCCATAAGAGCTATCTACAAACTTGGTCCCCGGGAGAGCCTTAGAGAAAAATTCAAAGAAATAAATATTTTAACAGTCGCATCGCAATATATCTATGAAAATCTTTTGTATGTCCATAAAAACATAGACTCATTTTGTAAAAAGAGTGATACTCATAGCATAAATACTAGATATAAGCATAATCTTGTGTTATATGCAAGCCGTCTCCACAAAACAAGTAATTATTTTATGGGGCAATGTATACGGTTCTATAACAAACTTCCCAGCAATATAAGAGAATTGTCAATAAACAAATTTAAAACTACCATTAAAGCCAAATTGTGTAGCAGGGCATATTATAAAGTATCTGACTATATTAATGATAAAAATGCCTGGGAGTGAGTCGATCCAATTATAATGTAATTAACAAAATATGTAAATTTGTTTGGATACCAAAAGAGGGATGCCTGAGTTTTTTGGCAGTATTTTTATCAGTGCTCACCTAGTCATAAACTGCACGGTAGGGAAAAAAAATGTGACGATTCCAAACAAATGTAGCCATTTTTACGGAATAAAAAGATTTTGACTTTGAATTTGAACAAATGAATACCGCGAGTACGTGCGGCACTGCCGCGCAACTTGTATGAACATGTTTCGATGTAATTCGGCACGGATTATCGTAATCCAAATAAGTTAAAAATTAATTTCCGAGTGTTTTAAAAGCAAATGAACAAAACTAAGACCTATGCGTTAGAAAATAAAAACTTTGAAAAATAAGGGACACCCTAATATACATATATACAAATAGATTTTATAATCTATACATATTTAAAAAAAACATGTGACAAATGATTTTCTTGCTTTTTCATAACTTTAACTTCAGTATAATGACATTTATTGTATTTTACTTATGTATACTCTGTGTTTTGTATTGTTGTACGTTTCCTTGTTATTTATTAAACTCTCAAGTAGAAAGAACCAGGACCATCTCTGATGTTGCAAAATAAATCTAATCCGTACAATAGTTCAATACTAACCACAATGTATAGAATAGATGATTTTTATGTGTTTTCAGTGTTGGTTCATAGTAAATATTATTTGTTTTCACGAGTACCATGGGTATAAGTATACTATCTATCTATATCTTCACGCTAAATCCCTCGTGAGCGCCACATGACTCGGTACTTACACACCTCGCTCGCTTCTTTAACATGAAACATACCGAGTTTTTTTAAAAACTATCAAAATACACTATTTTACTAGTAATTATTTTAATACAAAAAAAAAAAAACCACTGGTTTTCTATCTTCTGATTGGATAAATTTCCAACGTAAACTAACCTTCACCTACGTACAATGTCTAAGTCGGAGTTCGGTGAGCTTATAATGGTTACTATGAGTTTGTCGTCCCGTATGACACTTACGTTAAAGTAGCATATAAATCGAGTAGTGATTCTTCTAGTGGAATATGTTTATTTAGTAAGTTTCTCCTAAAAAACAAAACAGCAAAAATATTCTATTTTATAAGTTTTTATTTTAATACAAAGAAATAAAGAGTCTCCACTGGTTGCTATGTGCTGAGAGCGCGAACCTTATTGGTATAAATTTCCAACGTAACCTGACCTCCACCGACGTACAACTTCTAAGTCGGAGTTCGGTCAGATTATAATGGACATAATAGGAGTGACGTCCTATATAGGTACGCGGTCAGCCTGTGGATAATGTATACCAATTATCAAATGTTACTGTTTATTCCTGCAAAAAATAACTCTTATTTAATGCAGTTTTATATAGAGTTATTAAGTAAGCAAAATTAAAAAAAAGTTTGAAGAGGAATTAAATAGCTTGGGCCAACCATACCTAGGAACTGTTCTAAAAACTAGAAATATGTCTACACAATGTTATTATAATATGTTTAATGAATATAATAATTAAAAAAAAAAAATACCTTGTCTTGTTCGCCTCCGCCATTCTACGAACATTTTCTTTGTATTTTTATTCTATATATTTTCTTTTTAGTGTTCCCCATTATTACAACAGTATAATAAATATATATAAACCTATAATATTATTTACTACTTATATCTAATAATAATACACTTACGCTAAATACTATAATATTGAATATTTACAACTATTAATTATAAAAACTTCGGTGTCGCGATGTTAATGGAGCGAGCTCGAGCAGACAGTCGACATAGGTCTCACCTCGAAGCGGGCTGCAGCCGGACTGGCTGGATGTAGTTAGTCAACGCGTTTATAATCCTCATAACCGCAGAATAAGGTCGAAAACACGTAGCACCCAAGACGAATGTGATCGCTTAGAAATTGTCAGAAACTTAAAATATTTAAAAAAAATTTCATGTTTCACTTATCAAAATATGCAGCAACCATATTATAAACATAGATATTACTAATAGATTTAAGTAATTTTGAAGCGTATAAACAGAACAACTTCGTTGTAATTTCAAAAATAATGAATTTCAGGAGGTGTTTTCGAAAGTAATTATTATCGAGTCAATTTTACACAATCGCGTATTTGAGCAAGCAAATTCAAGATAAAGAAATGAAGTTATTTATATTAAAATCTTAGATCCGTCAGTTTAGTCATTAGCCTATACTATTCGATGAAAGTTGGTCTAATTTTTCGATGTGTCGCCTTAAATGTACTTCGTCAGTCGGGCTGCTTTGTGGCGCCCTACCTCTCTTTTGCTAGAACATCGTTTGGTAATTAATAGGGTGCACCACGTGCAGTGAGGTTGGCTTTAACTCTGATAATAGTGGGCCCATTCATCAAAATCCATTGACTAGCCTTTGCGTGTATTATGGACAGACATATATTTTAAAAATGACTGTTTTCTTCTACATAGATAGTGTAGTATTGGATTTCCCTAAATAAGTTCATGTATAAGCTCGACCTGCTACAGTTTTATTTGTGTAAAAACGTAAAAGATGTTGTGAGTACTATAAAGAACTATGAAATGAATGAAGCCAATAAATGTGACCTTTCCAATATTGTGAAAAGCCTGTGCTTGTATATAATGGCTTGGAATTAGAACAGCTATTTATCCAAGGCGCTTATGGTTACCAATGACAGCTACGGGCAATGAAAGTACAATAAATTTATAAGGACCTGTTGTTGGACACGATATTAAAAGTAATCTTCGTTATGTTTTTGTCTTGTTTGCTTCATCATTAATTATTATGTTGTCAGGTTGTCTTGGCACGCTCATTGCGTGTATCTAACAATTATAATAGTTTCCTAGTGCAGTAGCCGATAATTGTTGTTAGTGAATGTAGGAAATATGTAATATGCTTTAATCGTCTGACGTGTGTCATTGTCACAAAAATATGAGATTATTCGAATAGTCGGGATAGAAAGTAATTTTTTTTATACAACGTCGGGTGACATAATACGGCCCCTCTGATATAAAGCGGTTACCGTAGTTCGTACATTAAGACACTATTACTCGCGCGATGTCATCTCTGCTGCTAGCACAGCAACTCCTTAGGAGATTACTGGAGACCTCGCTCAAACGCAGGAACACAACAACCCTCTAGGGAGTTGTTATATGGCTGCGGTTTACTGTGAGGTGGAGTTACATCCCCAGACGGGCAACTTTGATGCGCCCTACCTCTCTTAAAAACACCGAGTCCGAGACAAACATACATGTTCATTCACAGAAATGTTTGTCCTGTGTGGGAACCGAACCTTGGTGTTAAAGCAGCATTGCTAACCACTCCGCAGCCGAGCTCGTCAGATAACAGAAAAAATTGCTCTGAATATTTCTCCTTGTATTTTTTGTAATACAACGAAGTGCACCACACTTTTCTTTTAGGTGTCTGCATTATTTGTATCTTTGTGTTATAGGAGTCTTAATCGAATTGAGCATTGGTTGTCTAATGCAAGGATTCCCAAACTATTTTGGGTAAGAACCCCCTTTTCCAAAATGATCTGATACCTCAGACCGTTATGTCTGTTAGTGAGGTCACGATGTAAGTAAGGAATTGCTGTACTAGCAGCAGAGGTGGCATGGCGCGAGCGATACTTAATGCATTGCAAGCTTTCGCAGGCTACAATTCCCACTTTACATTAGGTGGACCGTATGCTTGTTTGCCTCCCCACGTTGTATAAAAAGAACGATTGAGCTACCTATGGGGTTTCCCTCTGGGTTATGGCATTATGTAAAAATTTGTATCTTCGCCAAATCCTCAGGCTTTAGTTAGCGGACTCCGCTAATTTTAATGTATTAGGAAACGCGAAAATACTAGAAAGAAGAAGAAGTCTACATCGGACCACGATATAAAACGAGAATAATTAATTATTATTCTCTAGTAAATACATTATAACAGTTATATTGATTGTTTGCTTTGATATTAATTTCATAAATAATAGGAATATTACAAAATCTATTGCTGGAGTTATAGACTTCCGGCATTCAAAATATGAATACTGTTATTAGGGCAAATGAAACATTGTGAGGCTTTTGTAAATACACCATAGGTTTATAATCAACATGTGAGTACTACTCGTATTTGTTTTAACTTGAATTAAATACATGGACGCGTAAAACGGGTTTTGTTTTTGGTTTTGTATTTTTTTTTTGTACCACTAAGGTGGCAATGAAGCATACGGCCTGCCTGATGTTAAACAGTCACCGTAGCCTATGGACATTTGCAACACCAGAGGCGTCACTCATGCGTTGCCGACCCTCTAAAAACCTCTTCACGCATTTCTTGAAGAACTCCAGTATTTGATTAAAGCTTAATGTTTCGGTACAATCATACATGTTTGTCTTAGTTGGAGTGTTTTTAAAGGAGGTAGACGCATCAAAGCTGTTCGACTGGGGAAGTAGCACCACCTCATAGAAAACCGTGGCCAAATAACAGCTCTTTGGGTAGTTGTTGAGTTCCTGTGAGTGAGTGAGGTTATCAGCTCCTAAAGAGTTGCTGTGTTAGCAGGAAGGGTGGTAAAGCGCAAGTAACGCTTAATGGGTTTTACGCGTCCGTAGGCTCCGGCAGCCACATTACATCAGGTGGGCCGTTTGCTGGTATGTCGCCCAACGTCGTTTAAAAATACATGTATGTTTGTCTTGATCTGGTTGTTTTTGAGATAGGAAGGACCCATCAAGTCAGCCCGACTAGGGGTGCAAGCCGCAGCCAAATAACAACGTTGTTGTTGTGTTCATGTTCTAACATTTCCTGAGTATTAGCAAGAATGACACCTTTTTTGTTTTAAATTTTATTTTGTCAATTCTAGATACCGATAAACCACCCCGAGACTTCTTTACCTCTCTCCAACAGAGTTTTTTATTTGCCTCAAAGTTTTTCGCCAGCTTCTCTTCCTCATTCATAATTTGTCTTTCCCGCTTCTCTTGTACTAAATTCTTGCATAAACGGTACATTTCGTTCTTCTTTTTTGCTACGGAGGATTCAACCTCCGCATCTCACCAGAGTGGGACCTTTAATGGCTCTTGTATCCATTATAGTATTTCGGAGATGTCTGTTTTTTAAAATCAAATCAGTTACACATTCCGTCGTGTATACGTGTATATCGTGAATATCCTTGTGATGAAATAAAGTAACACGAGGAAGTTTTGTTCCATACATAAATCTAGAATTGGCTTCATAGCTGTCTCGTTTGGTCCTAATCCATCCATTCAAATCTCCACACATAATCACTTTTTCATTGCCTTCAGCTAAATCTGTAGTTTTTGATCACACGCGGAGCTTACGGGAACGTATGCTACAACCAGAAATACTCACGTGATACCCAGTTTTATACGAACCCATAGAAGTCTAGGCTTGGTTTTGTTTGGTAGGCAAACAGGAATCTTTTACACCAGAGGCTAAGCGAGAGAAGAGCACGACATCTATACCAGCACTGGCATTATCATCCCGATCTACCCCAGACCATAGGGCCATCATTCCACCGGGCAGATCTTCGATGTCGCAAAATCCCTTGCGGGGTAGGGACACAGAACCGAGGACCACATGACTCGGTCCTCTCCAATTAAAATATTGGCCTCTAATAACTTACTTTCCAATCACGCGATTATTTACTTTCCCTTATAATCGTAATTGCTCAAGGTTACATAGAAACGGCCCAATTTGCGTACATTCCTGGCGTGACGATGACTTTCTCTTCACGGCCGGTGA
Source organism: Pyralis farinalis (assembly GCA_947507595.1). Lineage (NCBI taxonomy): Eukaryota > Metazoa > Arthropoda > Insecta > Lepidoptera > Pyralidae > Pyralis > Pyralis farinalis. The sequence goes on along the minus strand of OX382266.1, from coordinate 9,804,506 downwards.
CCGCGGCACCGATGACTCGAGCTGTATTTGTAAACTCCAGTAAATGGCGTGTGTTTATAAACTAATAGTTTTTCCCGCGGTTCCACTAATATGAAGCTAGGAAAATGGCTATTATAGTCATTTTGCGCGGCCTTTTTCTCCAGTATTTTTTGGTTGAACGATTTAAGTTATTGCTCCGTCTGAAGGGTCTAATGTCGCCCTATTTGACACCGGAGAACAAATAGTGTCACTAGTTCTGTGCTACACAGTGTTGCGCTAAAATATTCCTTAATCTCAATGAATTGGTAATTAACTTCTTAGCATTATCCCGTTTCCGAATCCATTAAGATCATCGGGTTCCGCTATCTAAGCGTAAAGTTTTAACGAAGATGCTGATTTTTACATAGAGCGAATGCTGTCAGATCTCCACAACTCAGAGGAAAACCAGACCTTTCTCTTCTTTTTCGTAAGGTCACGTGTTTATGGATATATATTTTTTCTTGCAAGTGCAGGTTTCCCTACAATGTTTTCCTTCACCGCCGAGCTAGTGATAATTACAAATGGTGGTGTCCGCTAACTAAGCCTAAGGATTTGGCGAAAATACAGATTTTTACATGGAGCCACCGCTGTCTGTGAAATATAATTTCTTGCATGTGCGGGTTTGCTTACGATGTATTCCTTCACCGCCGAGCTGGTGACAATTATTATTTATTTATTACATAAATACGAAAATACGAGTTTAGTGGTACATGCCAGGAATCGAACCGCGGACCTGTTGGTCCATAGGACGGTTCTATACCCGCCTGCTGTCACTGCTATCTATCTTCATAACAGACTTTCGCCTTCACTTTTGTCAGATACTTTATATCTGAACAATTCAATCTTGCTCTTTCAAATATTATCTTGTCATCTTTAATTGTATCACAGGTTACCTGCAATGTGAATTGTTTGGTTGTGACTTTAGTGAACGGATAGCAGTGTTTGTTCACTAGATTGATTAAATCAGCAATTTTATAAACGCTAGGAAACATGTAGCGTTTTGTAATAATGTAGGTATGTGTGCCGAAGTGCCGAGTAGTGAAGTCATACAACTGCGGTTTAGTCGCGTACTAAATGTGCGGGCGTACTGCAACTTGTATGAGCTAACCGCTTGTTCGCGCCATTTCGTGTTTCTGAACTCACGGTTTTAACCACAATTTTATTAGTATTATTAATGTTACATCAAGCGCTTTATTTTGTTTACAATCTAAGATTGAAGTATTTGATTCAAGTTATTTCTTTTTTGAAACATTGCCCATTTATCATATTAAGCAGTTTATGCAGATAATTATGGCGATAATTAATTTTGCACCGTAGCAGCACACTTGCTTGCACGATGAAATTTGGGCGTTCTTCTTTGAGGATATTACATTTAGGCATAAAGAAGTTTGAAGGAGCGTTATCTAACAAGTAATTTAGAAATGATTTATCCAAATATTCATCATTCACATAACTAATAAATTCATACATTCTGTGTTTCGTTCGTATTACGATTACACGCTTCCATGAACTATGTGTCGCATTAACGCGACTTTAACAATTCATCACATAAGTGACCTCTTTCGTAAGGTGTCCCAGAGATAATTTAGGCGCGTTCCCCGCCTGCTTTAGGGTCAAAGTGCTGCGGAATTGACCCGTCGACGTCCCTTCGGGAGAGAGCCCATTTCGGGGTCACCGAACATTTTTGCCACGCGAATCCTCGTGAATATTATAAAGGGCACCGCATTTCACACGTTCTGCCGACAGTAAAAACATTCATGCCCACCTAGGGTAAGCTTTATTGGTATAACGTTGCGTTTTGTTTGTCGTTTGCAATTTCAATTCTATTTTCTGAAGGTATATATATTTGGTTTCGTTTGTTAGCACATCGGCAGCGGAGTTAATTAATTTTCAGGGAGCCTTAAGTAGCTTAAGTTAAGCTGGCTTGCTGAGGTCGACGTTTAATAACTCATTTTCTGGTTCTGACATGTTTCTGGCTCACTTTATTATTTTTTGGAAGTTATTGTCTAAGTCTAATTTCTATTGCGAAGATTACAATATGTAAAAATAATTATGTTTTATTATTTGGTGAACATGGCTCCACCTGCTTGAAGTTTGATTGTTTAAGTGCTTCGCAGGAACCATGAATATTTCTGGTGTAAAAATCGGCTTAAATACTGTCTATCATCATCGTTTAAAATATCATCAAATACGACTAGTAGTTTTTCATTTGATACGCTACGACTGGTCATATTCTAGTGTGTATTACATACCGTTATGTTTTGGCAAATGACATTCAAGGTAAGGCATTGGCTGTCAGCCTAGACATGACGACGGGTTCGATCAGGTTTGACATCGGAGTCTTGTATCGAAGTTACCGTTGTACGGACTGGTGGAGTGTCTGTGTAAGCGAGTTACCAGGTTTTTGTCCAGTAGATCAGTTGAGACTTAATAGCCATTTTTGATGGCAGTTGTTCCTGTAGCAAGTAGATCAATGCTGGCGACTCGCATCGCTCTTTGTTATTTTTTCTGCATATGACATACTCGTACATGCATATCGTCACGTCTGTTTCTCATTGGGATAGGTAGAGATTATGTAACGCTAGGTGCACCGATCCAAACATACCTCTCCCTCTTCTACTCTTATTAGCTGTTTCATGCAAGCTCTTCTGTTTTAGGTGCTTTTCATTTGACCCTTTTTCAGCACATCATCAATCGCAAAATTGCATATGATATGCTGCATATGATTTCTTATCAATTAATAATCCACAATGATAAACGCTGATCAGTTATTTCACGGATCGTGCTATCCTTTCCCCCTTGTGGTGGAAGCCGCAATAACATGTGTCTAAAATCTATGGTACCTACTCCGACTAAAGGACTGGAGACAGTTGAACTTGGTCCAGGTCCATCCCATCAAGAAACAAGTCTACGTATTTAGCGCTAGGAAAACTCCATCTGATCCTGAACACGACTCTAACCAACAGGAGCAATGGAATAATTGGTGTTGAGATCTCTAACGAAGTATATTTCCGAAATGCCTTGCAGAAGAAAGTCAACGGGCGTCCAAGAAACTTGGTTTATTCAGCAAAGCAAGCAAGGATACAATCTCGGGGTAAATGCTTTAGACAGCACATGGAGTACTATAAGTTGGACGAAATCACGTATATATCAGATGACTATGATACAGAAGCCTGATGGATCTTATGATTCGAATTTAAACACACACTGTTAGGATTGTTGATGACCCCAGGCTCTTAAGTTTTTAAACTGTAGCAGAATGACAACTCCCTGGAGGGTTGTTGTGTCTCTACGAGTGAGGTTAGTCTTGGTCTTCCTCGGCTCCTACGTCCTTTCACTTTCGCAGTCTCGATATATTTCGTAGTCTGTTAGTAAGTAATATTTCGTAGTCTCGACTATAATTTGTTAATCATGATATTGAATCCTATTAATAGAGTTGAACTAGATAATCGACCATCAAGAGCAAACCAATCTAAGGCTACTATCTTGATATAATATGATATTAGTTTAATTCCATTCCATTATACCACATAAAAACTAGACCCTCTTACGAATTTATTAACAGATACAGTCTTCCCTTGAAAGTACATGTTTGTGTAAGAATTTTATGTATATTTTCGATGAAGTTATAAAATCTAGTTATAAAAGACGTTTCGAATTTATTGTTAACTTAACACACTAGTTTTCATCAGGTATTTCTTCGGACATTGCCTCCTTCAGTACCTTTACGTGTTCATGGTGCATCAAATATTCCCTGCTATATATCTTCATTTACATCATCTATATTTTCGAACCCGTTTCCAGCAAAGGATCCTCAGTAATCAGGTTATTGAGAAATATTTATTAGCTTCCTCAAAACTCCCCCTGTTAGGTTCCATATATCTTGATACGGAACATGTTTTGGTCCGATTGTAATGTTAGCGAAGGGAATTTTTGTTGTCAATTTTATTGTTGCATAGAATCGAAATACCTCCGATTCTCCGTCCTTGTTACTCGTAATCTATTGGGTATGTGTGAGAAAGGGTCACGATATTATGGGGATCTAGTTTGATTGGACGCGTTGTATTTTTGCTGGCTTGGTCTGGAGGGCAGCATTTTATTGGCTATGTGATCTGGCTTTATGAGTCATGTTTACTGTAATAAACTCGTTCATTCCCTTCAAATTGAGCTTCTGTATTGAAACTTATGTGTTGCCAATATGCCATTGAGCAATATTGATATAAAACAAGGTTTCGTTGAAATCAATTAAATCTTCCAATGCAATCGTATATTTAATTAAAACGAATTTGTATCCAATCTTGTATGTACACATTTTAAAGACAAAATTACATAATTTTGTACTTATTAATTAAGTTCAAAATTATGTAATTAAGTCTCCAATTCATCCAATCACGCAGTTTATATGTAATCTCAGTATTTGCAGAATGGAAAATTAAATCCCGCGAGATCCCACTTATTGTGAAATCCCGCATATAATACCTACGTTACCAACCTTGAATCCTTATATGGCACATACACTTGAGTTACTATTGTTTGAACTTGAGCTGAAGAGGTACCTAACAGCATAATTTACACTTTATCATTGTTGAAGATATTTAAAAATTTGGTTATCACTTGAGAAACTTTCGTAATACACTGCACTTTAACTTCTTTGATTTGGCGTCACTTACAAGAATGACAAGTTTTTTCATGAAATCCATATGTTTGTCTGTGCGTTTGTCTGTGTGTTTGTCTGTCGCTTTTTTCGAATATTCGAATTTTGACTTCAGATTCGGATTCAGCACAAAAAGTAGAATAGGAATGTTCAGGAACACCGTTCCCATCTCTTAAGGAACATGGTCAAAATGGCCGACAAATAAAAAAAAACAATTTTGAATTGTTATATAATTGACGAGCCAGGTGTTCCTCTGGCAATGCAAGCTTGCGCATTCTTAGCTGGTTTATTTTATTTTTTATACTACGTCGGGAGGCATGCAAGCATACGGCCCACCTGATGTAAAGCTGGTACCATAGTCTATTAACGCTTGCAATATATAAATTTAATTAAATTAATCAGAGTCAATCAGTAATCGATTGGAGACGGCGATGTATTGCCGTCAACGCAACCTCGACCTGTTATACCTTCTTCTTCCTCTTTTTATCCTGGTCTCTAATTCACCATATATTACGGATCCTGTGACTATTGCGGGATCAGATTACATGCGAGATAAATAAATAAGTCCCGGTATCTCGGGATCTCATTTTACCGAAATTGTACCTTATATGTAGACCCTAGCAATGGGTTGTGTTCTCTATTTATAAGTTATCTACTTCAAACCAGGAGACCA